>CM038679.1:533642297-534099737 GCA_021605205.1 Aegilops longissima | reverse complement strand
ATCACGTGATCACTTAGAAGATTAGAGGATGTCTATCTAAGTGGGAGTTCTTTAGTAATATGATTAATTGAACTTAAATTTATCATGAACTTAGTACTGATAGTATTTTGCTTGTCTATGTTGATTGTAGATAGATGACCCGTCTTTGTTGTTCCGTTGAATTTTAATGCGTTCCTTGAAAGCAAAGTTGAAAGATGATGGTAGCAATTACGAGATGGGTTCATAACTTGAGGATTATCCTCATTGCTGCCTGGAAGAATTAAATCACTGGAAGCACCGCTAGGTACTAGACCTGCTTCTTGAGAGCAACACGGATGTTATGAGCGTTTGGCGAGCAAAGCTGATGACAACTCGATAGTTCGATGTGCCATGCTTTCGGCTTAGAACCGGGTCTTCAACGACATTACGAGCGTCATGGAGCATATGAGATGTTCCAAGAGTTGAAGTTAATATTTCAAGCAATTGGCCGGATTGAGAGGTATGAAGTCTCCAATAAGTTCTCTGGTTGCAAGATGGAGGAGAATAGTTCTGTCGGTGAGCATATACTCAAAATGTGCGGGTATAACAATCACTTGATTCAAGCTGGGAGTTAATCTTCGGATGATAGCGTCATTGACAGAATTCTTCAATCACGCCACCAAGCTACAAGAGCTTCGTGATGAACTATAACATGCAAGGGATGGATAAGGCGATTCTGAGCTCTTACGCAATGCTAAAAGCTGCGGAGGTAGAAATCAGAAGGAGCATCAAATGTTGATGGTCAATAAGACCACCAGTTTCAAGAAAAGGGCAAAGGGAAGAAGAAGGGAACTTCAAGAAGAATAACAAGCAAGTTGCTGCTTAGGAGAAGAAACCCAAGTCTGGACCTAAGCCTAAGGCCGAGTGCTTCTCTGCAAAGCAGTTTAGTCCTTTGAGCGGAACTGCCCCAAGTATTTGGCGGATAAGAAGGATGGCAAGGTGAACAAAGGTATATCGATATACATGTTATTGATGTGTACCTTACTAATGCTCGCATGATAGCACAGGGTATTTGATCTGGTTACATTGCTAATATTTGCAACTCGAAGCAGGACTATAGATTAAGCAAAGATTGGCTAAGGGCGAGGTGACGATGCGGCGTGGGAAATGGTTCCAAAGTCGATGTGATCGCGGTCGACCGCTACCTCTACATCTACCTTGGGATTAGTTTTAGACCTGAATAATTTTTATTTGGTGCGGCATTGAGCATGAACATTATATCTGGATCTTTTTTGATGCGAGGCGATTATTCATTTAAATCGAGAGAATAATTGTTGTTCTATTTATATGAGTAATATCTTTTATGGTCATGCACCCTTGAAGAGTGGTCTATTTTGTTGAATCTCGATAGTAGTGATACACATATTCATAATATTGAAGCCAAAAGATGCAGAGTTGATAATGATAGTGCAACTTATTTGTGGCACTACCGTTTAGGTCATATCGATTAAAGCGCATGAAAAAACTCCATCTTGATGGACTTTTGGAACCACTTGATTATGAATCACTTGGTACTTGCGAACCGTGCCTCATGGGAAAGATGACTAAAACGCCGTTCTCCGGAACTATGGAGCGAGCAACAGATTTGTTGGAAATCATACATACAGATGTATGTGGTCTGATGAATATTGAGGCTCGTGGCGGGTATCGTTATTTTCTCACCTTCACAGATGATTTAAGCAGATATGGGTATATCTACTTAATGAAACATAAGTCTGAAACATTTGAAAAGTTCAAAGAATTTCAGAGTGAAGTTGAAAATCATCGTAACAAGAAAATAAAGTTTCTGATCTGATCGTGGAGGAGAATATTTGAGTTCTGAGTTTGGTCTTCATTTGAAACAATGCGGAATAGTTTCACAACTCCATACGGAACACCACATCGTAATGGTGTGTCGAGCGTCATAATCGTACTTTACTAGATATGGTGCGATCTATGATGTCTCTTAGTGATTTACCGCTATCGTTTTTGGGTTATGCTTTAGAGACGGCTGCATTCATGTTAAATAGGACACCATCAAAATCCGTTGAGACGACGCCTTATGAACTGTGGTTTGGCAAGAAACCAAAGTTGTCGTTTCTTAAAGTTTGGGGCTGCGATGCTTATGTGAAAAAGCTTCAACCTGATAAGCTCGAACCCAAATCGGAAAAATATGTCTTCATAGGATACCCAAAAGAGACTTTTGGGTACACCTTCTATCATAGATCCGAAGAAAAGACTTTTGTTGCTAAATTTGGAATCTTTCTAGAGAAGGAGTTTCTCTCGAAAGAAGTGAGTGGGAGGAAAGTAGAACTTGATGAGGTAACTGTACCTGCTCCCTTATTGGAAAGTAGTTCATCACAGAAACTGGTTTCTGTGACACCTACACCAATTAGTGAGGAAGTTAATGATGATGATCACAAAATTTCAGATCAAGTTATTCTTGAACCTCGTGGTCAACGATGTAAGATCCGCACCGAGTGAATGCGGTAATCCTGTTACGGAAGTTATGTTACTAGACCATGGCGAACCTACGAACTATGGAGAAGCGATGGTGAGCCCAGATTCCTCAAAATGGCTTGAAGCCATGAAATATGAGATGGGATCCATGTATGAGAACAAAGTGTGGACTTTGGTTGACTTGCCCGATGATCGGCAAGCCATTGAGAATAAATGGATCTTCAAGAAGAAGGCGTGGCTGGCGCGGTAATATTCTGTCTATAAAGCTCGACTTGTTGTGAAAGGTTTTCGACAAGTTCAAGGGATTGACTACGATTAGACCTTCTCACCCGTAGCGATGCTTAAGTCTGTCCGAATCATGTTAGCAATTGCCGCATTTTATGATTATGAAATTTGGCAAATGGATGTAAAAACTGCATTCCTGAATGGATTTCTGGAGAAGAGTTGTATATGATGCAACTGGAAGGTTTTGTCGATCCAAAGGGAACTAACAAAGTGTGCAAGCTCCAGCATCCATTTATGGACTGGTGCAAGCCTCTCGGAGTTGGAATAAACGCTTTGATAGTGTGATCAAAGCATTTGGTTTTATACAGACTTTTGAAGAAGCCTCTATTTACAAGAAAGTGAGTGGGAGCTCTGTAGCATCTCTGATATTATATGTGGATGACATATTGCTGATTGGAAATGATGTAGAATTTCTGGATAGCATAAAGGGATACTTGAATAAGAGTTTTTCAATGAAAGACCTCGGTGAAGCTGCTTATATATTGGGCATCAAGATCTATAGAGATAGATCAAGACATTAATTGGACTTTCACAAAGCACATACCTTGTCAAAGTTTTGAAGAAGTTCAAAATGGATCAAGCAAAGAAAGGGTTCTTGCACGTGTTACAAGGTGTGAAGTTGAGTAAGACTCAATGCCCAACCACTGCGAGAAGATAGAGAAAGATGAAAGATGTTCCCTTTGCTTCAGCCATAGGCTCTATCATGTATGCAATCTTGTGTACCGGACGATGTGTGCCTTGCTATAAGTTTAGCGAGGAGGTACCAAAGTAATCCGGAGTGGATCCTTTGGACAGCGGTCAAGAACATCTGAAATACACGAAAAGGACTAAGGATATGTTTCTCGTTTATGGAGATGACAAAGAGCTTATCGTCAATGGTTACGTTGATGCAAGCTTTGACACTTATCTGGGCGATTCTAAATCGCAAACCGGATCGTGTTTACATTGAGCAGTGGAGCTGTCGGTTGGTGCAGTTCTAAACAAAGCATCGTGGCGGGATCTACGTGTGAAGCGGAGTACATAGCTGTTTGGAGCAGCAAATGAAGATGCGGATGAAGGAGTTCATATCCGATCTAGGTGTCATACCTAGTGCATCGGGTCCAATGAAAATCTTTGTGACAATCTTGGTGCAATTGCATTGGCGAAGGAATCCAGATTTCACAAGAGAACCAAGCACATCTAGAGACGCTTCAATTCCATCCGGGATTTAGTCCAGGTGGGAGACATAGAAATTTGCAAGATACATACGGATCTGAATGTTGCAGACCCATTGACTAAGCCTCTTCCACGAGCAAAACATGATCAACACCAAGGCTCCATGGGTGTTAGAATCATTACTATGTAATCTATATTATTGACTCTAGTGCAAGTGGGAGACTGAAGGAAATATGCCCTAGAGGCAATAATAAAGTTATTATTTATTTCCTTCTATCATGATAAATGTTTATTATTCATGCTAGAATTGTATTAACAGGAAACATAATACTTGCGTGAATACATAGACAAGCAGTGTCACTAGTATGCCTCTACTTGACTAGCTCGTTGTTCAAAGATGGTTATGTTTTCTAGCCTTTGACATGAGTTGTCATTTGATTAACGACATCACATCATTAGGAGAATGATGTGATTGACAAACCATTCATTAGCCTAGCACTGCGCTCGTTTAGTATACCTTTATTGCTTTCTTCATGACTTATACATGTTCCTATGACTATGAGATTATGCAACTCCGTTTACGGAGTAACACTTTGTGTGCTACCAAACATTACAACGTAATGCTGGGTGATTATAAAGGTGCTCTCTGGTGTCTCGAAGGTACTTGTTGGGTTGGCGTATTTGAGATTAGGAGTTGTCACTCCGATTGTCGGAGAGGTATCTCTGACCCTCTCGATAATGCACATCACTTAAGCCTTGCAAGCATTGCAACTAATGAGTTAGTTGCGGGATCTGTATTACGAGCAGTAAAGAGACTTGCTTTAGTAGCGATATTGAACTAGGTATTGAGATACAAGCGATCGAATCTCGGGCAAGTAACATACCGATGACAAAGGGAACAACGTATCTTGTTATGCGGTTAGACCGATAAAGATCTTCATAGAATATGTAGGAGCCAATATGAGCATCCGGGTTCCACTATTGGTTATTGACGGAGGCGTGTCTCGGTCATGTCTACATAGTTCTCGAACCCGTAGGGTCCTTGCAACAAAGTTTACGTGAGTTATATTATGAGTTTATATGTTTTGATGTACGAAGGTTGCTCGAGTCCTAGATGTGATCACGGACATGAGAGGTCTCGAAATGGTCGAGACATGACGATTTATATATTGGACGACTATATTCGAACACGGAATGGTTACGGGTTATCGATATATCTGAATGCAGGGCGTTACCTCTAGTCTGAATTGGACAAGGAGGGAGGCGGCGCCCCATTCCTCTTCTCCTCCTCCTCTTTCCCCTTCTCCCAATCCAACAAGGAAGGAGGGAGTCCTACTCGGTGGGAGTAGGACTCCTCTGGCCGCCCTCTCTGGCGGCCGCCTCTCCCCTTGCTTCTTTATACAGGGGCGGGGGCACCCTAGAACACAACAATTGATCATTGATCTTTTAGCCGTGTGCGGTGCCCCTCCACCATAGTCCACCTCGATAATATCTGTGGCGGTGCTTAGGCGAAGCCTGCGCGATAGAACATCATTATCGTCCTGCGCCGTTGTCTTGTGAAACTCTCCCTCAACACTCGGCTGGATCGGAGTTCAAGGGACGTCATCGGGCTGAACGTGTGCTGAACTCGGAGGTGTCGTGCGTTCGGTACTTGATCGGTCGGATCGTGAAGGTGTATGACTACATCAACCGCGTTGTCCTAACGCTTCCGCTTTCGGTCTACGAGGGTACGTGGACAACACTCTCCCCTCTCGTTGCTATAAATCACCATGATCTTGCGTGTGCGCAGGATTTTTTTTGAAATTACTACGTTCCCCAACAGTCAAGTATTACCCCCTGGTATCTCGATATTATCATGGAACCGCATAAATTCTTATGAGTTCTCCATCAAGTACTACATTCTCACTGATTCCAATTTTTCACGAGCTCTGAATTATTAAACACTCGAAGACATTGATAACTGAAACGAGTCCGCACCGCGATTAAACAATTCTTGGTAACCTTCATTAATTACGAGTTTGAACTCGATCACGTCATTCCTACCCTGCTTGGCTATATCATTATTGTGCTAAATTTTAACTGTGCTAGCTGGTCCTTCCTTCTAGAGCACAACTTTCGACGATGAGCTAAGCTTACTGAAAGTGCAACTATCCCTAGGTGGTTTTGGTAATTCCTAACAACATATAGCTCCTTGAGCTAACATCATTCAAGATGAATATTTCAGGAAAAGCTCAATGGATGGCATGGCATGGATGAAAAAGTGGATCCCTCAAAATGCTAAGGATAAAAGGATTGGCTCAAGCTCAAAAGCTCAAGACTCCACATTTTATATTTTAGTGATCCAAGATCACATTGAGTATATAGGAAAAGCCAATACTATCAAGGAGGGATGAGGAGTTGTAATGAGTTTCTTGCTCTACAATGCTTAATGAGTTTCTTGTCCTACCGAGTTGCATGTCGGTCCGACCGAAAATCCTAACGATCACTAGATTTGCTGAATCGGTCCGACCGAGTTTACCAATTCGGTCCCACGGAGTTTAGTAAGTTGTGTATAGCAGTTAGATTTTGTGTGGAGGCTATATATACCCTCCACCTCCTCTTCATTCGTGGAAGAGCCATCGAACAAACCTACACTTCCTACTTGTTGTTTAGAAGAAGGAACCACCTACTCATGTGTTGAGACCAAGATATTCCATTCCCACCATATGAATCTTGATTTCTAGCCTTCCCAAATTGCTTTCCACTCAAATCTTCTTTCCACCAAATCCAAATCCCGTGAGAGAGAGTTGAGTGTTGGGGAACTATCATTTGAAGCACAAGAGCAAGGAGTTCATCATCAACACACCATTTGTTACTTCTTGGAAGTGGTGTCTCCTAGATTGGCTAGGTGTCACTTGGGAGCCTCCGACAAGATTGTGGAGTTGAACCAAGGAGTTTGTAAGGGCAAGGAGATCGCCTACTTCGTGAAGATCTACCGCTAGTGAGGCAAGTCCTTAGTGGGCGGCGAACATGGTGGGATAGACAAGGTTGCTTCTTTGTGGACCCTTAGTGGGTGGATCCTCTGTGGACTCACATAGCCGTTACCCTTCGTGGGTTGAAGTCTCCATCAACGTGGATGTCGATAGCACCACCTATCGGAACCACGACAATAACATCCGTGTCTCCAATTGCATTTGAATTCTCCAAACCCTTCCTTTACATTCTTGCAAGTTGCATGCTTTACTTTCCGCTGCTCATATACTCTTTGCATGCTTGCTTGAATTGTGTTAAGATTGCTTGACTTGTGCTAAGATAGCCAAAATCTGCCAAAGACTAAAATTGGGAAAAGGATAAGTTTTTATTTTGTCAAGTAGTCTAATCACCCCCCCTCTAGACATACTTTCGATCCTACAAGTGGTATCAGAGCTTTGGTCTCCATTTGCTTTGATTTCCATAGCTTTTGGTAGTCATAGCCTTGGTTTCACAACCTAGGAGAGTATGGCGTCTAGCGAGGAAAATTATCACCGTAGAGGTCCTTACTTTGATGGTACTAATTTTGCTAGTTGGAAGCATAAGATGAAAATGCATATTCTTGGACATAACCCCGCCGTTTGGGCTATTGTGTGTATTGGCTTGCAAGGTGAATTCTTTGATGGGAGAGAACCGAACCGTGAAGCTAGCGCGGAAGAGTTGAAGATGCTGCAATACAATGCTCAAGCTTGTGATATCCTCTTCAACGGATTGTGCCCCGAAGAATTCAACAAAATCAGCCGTCTTGAGAATGCAAAGGAAATTTGGGACATTTTGATTGATATGCATGAAGGTACCGACTTCGTCAAGGAATCCAAGTTGGATGTGCTTCAAAGTCAACTTGACAAGTTCAAAATGAAGGATGGTGAAGGTGTCGTTGAAATGTACTCTATGCTTGCTCTTATCACAAATGAGATTACGGGATTAGGAAGTGAAGAGATGACCGACAAATTCATCATCAAGAAGATCCTAAGAGCTTTGGACGGAAAATATGATATCATGTGCACATTGATCCAAATGATGCCCAATTACAAAGATCTCAAGCCAACGGAAGTCATTGGAAGAATTGTTGCTCATGATATGTCGCTCAAGGATAAGGAGGAACTTCACAACAAGTGAAGTGGTGCTTACAAAGCCTCATGTGAAGCCCCCACATCATCAAGTGAAAACAAACCTTCAATGAAGAATTGAGCTTAATGGTGAAGAACTTCAACAAGTTCTACAAGAATAGAAGCAAGAGAAGCTCCAAGTCAAGGTCCTACAATGACAAAAGATCTTCTAGTCGAGGCGCAATTACTACAATTGTGGGAGACCGGACACTATTCAATGAGTGTCGGCACCCCACAAAGGAGAGAAGAATCACCCAAGAGGAGAAGTAGAAGAAGAATCACCACCAAGAGAGAGGAGGAGTAGAGATGATCGTTATGAGCGAAGAACATCCGGAGGAGCAAGGATTCGAGAAAGGAAGGACAAGTCATCGAGGAGCTACACAAAGCGAAGACATCAAGCTCATGTTGGTGAATGGGTGTCGGCTCAAACTCAGACAATCACTCAGAGAGAAGCTATCACTCCGACTCGAATATACTCAAGATGAAGGTGTTGCGGTCTAGCACTTGTGTCAACCAACTCCTATGACATATTTGATTCACCTAATGAAGGAATTGGAAGATGCTTCATGGCTAAAGGCCCAAAGGTAACACACCCAGTATGTTGATTTCAATAGTGATGAAGATGACTTGCTAGGTGATGATGATTTACTTGTTGACAACTCTAGTGATGTATACTATGATGAAACGTCAATTAATCATGCTAATCAAGATAAAGCGAATGACAATGATAAGGAGAAGATTGAGCTTCTAACTAAAGAACTAAACACTCTTAAGTTAGCTCATGAAACTATCTTAGAAGATCATCGAGAACTTTTAAGGACTCATGAGAAGTTACGCTTTGAAAAGCTCAATCTTGAGCAAGAGCATGAGTTCTTAAAGGCAATCAATGATGATCTTCGTAAGAAAAGTTCTTCTTACATTGCCAAGCGTTTACTCTTATCTACTTACATGCCTCAAGTCAAGTCCATTAACAAAAACAAGAAGGATTCTTCCTCTAGTACTCCCTCCGTCCGAGAATACTTGTCATCAAAATGGATAAAAAGAGATGTATCTAAAACTAAAATGCGTCTAGATACATACCCTTTTGTCCATTTGATGACAATATTCGACGGAAAAATAACTAATAATCATGCTAAATCAAATGTTGTTGCTTCTAGTAGTTCTCTTGATTCCACTAATGATTCTCTTAGCCAAGTTACACTTGAGCAAGAAAATAGCTTATTGAAGGAATTATAGAAAGGTGTTTACAAGAGCCTTGCGGGAGTAAGCAATTTGAGGAAATTATGCATAAGCAAGGAAGACACGGAAGAACCAAGGTGTTGGTTTTGAATGAAAGTTCAATGCCAATGGAGTTGAGTGGGAAGAAGATCAATATCCCAAGGCGAAGTTTGTTCCTCAACAAGAGAAGTATGATCCTACTTCCTTCAAGGGACACAAGCTCAAGATGATCTTCCACCACAAGACCAAGCAAAAAGGCAAGGACAAGCTTCAAGAGGAGATTGATGAATTTGAAGAAGCTCCTAAGGCCTTGGTCAAGTGGGTTCCCAAGACTACGACAAGTTCTACTTCATCAAATACGACTACAACTCCAAGGATTCCCATCAAGATGATGTGGATCGAAGAAGAAGAACTAGAGAGTTCTTGAGGTGACTCATAACATATTTCACTCATATCATTTGGCAACAACAAGTGCAATCAACTTCCACATCTTGCACTAGTTCAAGGAGTCACAAACCCTCTTGTTGGTAAGACAAGGGACAAGGTAATCTAATGCTTTCATAGACATCATCTTGTGTGTGCATCACTCTATGTCTATGGATATCCTTGTTTGTTCCTTGTGGGACTAACCCGTGTAGGTATTGAAAGTGCAACTCACTCCAAAGGATTGCTCCAAATGATCTTCATCAACATTGAGCATCCACATCTTCAACACCTACATGAAGTCATCATCGACAAAACCCAAGGTTAGTTCATCCCTCTAAGGGGATCTCACATCTAGGGGAGCTTAACTCTAAGAATTGAGTCAAAGCAACTCTAATGGTGTGAACACATCAATGCATTATGTAAAAGTGGTAACCCCACTTGAGCTTAAGCGATGAGTATGACCTATGATCAAATGTTCTCATTTGACTCCTAAGTAAATATACTCATATATAGATGACCTAGTCATCGCCAATTGTTTGATAGATGCTAGAATTGTTTGTGCATGCTTTGTCACATATTTCATTTGCTATTTTATTGTGTGAGCATGTTGGTTGCATATTTTACTCATTCGAGGACATCCACTTGTTGTTTTGATTGATTGGTTTCTTTTTCTTTTTCCAAGTGGATGGACAAGAATGCCTAAGAACCTTCTCTAGCTATCTATGCTTTTCTCATATCAAACTCTATTCATGCTACATCACAAAATTTGATCAAGTCAGATTCGAACCACTCTGTGTGAGGAGCACTCGGAGTCCCCGGTTCGTCATAGACTTAAACTTCCAAAACTTCTTTGTGCGTTTTGGTCTGACCGATTCCTCCATTTCGGTCATACCGAGATCACTAAGTCGATCTAGGTTTTCAATCTCGGTGCAACCGATTTGAACTTTTCAGTCACACCAAGTTGCTGTAACTGTCAATAGTTATGCATCTCGGTGCCACCGAGTTGTTCCACTTGGTCACACCGACAGGGTCGGGCTATATATACTCATGGGCAAAAATTTGGAAACTTTCTCCAAACCCCTTCGCCCGCGCATAGCTCGCTCTGCCTCCAGGGTCTCCGGATCGTCCTCCTCGTTGCCAGCCGCCTCCAGTCGCTAGCCTCCGCCGCCGTCAATGGAATTCACCCCCGCCGTTGCCGCCGTAGCGAGTTCATCGCCAAGCTAGGGTATGGACTCGATCATAGTGCTATCCTCGTCAGATTCCTAGCACATTGTGTTCATCATGATTCTTGCCACGATTGAAACTATTCTATCTAGTCAAAACACTCTGTAGATTAGAGGTTAATTGAAAATTTAGGGTTACATTTCCGCCGAAACCATCTCGGACCCACCGAGTTGCAGATCTCGGTTCCACCGATTCGGCTAAGGCCATTGCACAAGTGATTCTTGGTCTGACCAAGAATTTCAAATCGGTGTGACCGAATTCAGGAATTTGTGAAACCCTAGCAGTCTCGGTGCCACCGAACCGTGACTCGGTCTGACCGAGTTCACTAGTTTAGGTTCAAAAGCTGCTTGGTATCACCGAGTTTACCGTCGGTTGATTGAAATGCTTTACGTGGAAAACTAAAACTAAGTTTTGAATCATTCTTTTGCAAAACCTCTGTATTTTGTGATGCTCATCCACTCTATCTCATCTATATCTATTCACGAGTCTCGATCGGTGTGTGCAATATATGCGATCAAAGTGACAGCGAGAACAAGTCGGAGGCAGATTCAGATGAGTGAGGGCACTAGTCCCTCTAGCAGCTCGATGAGGGTAGCAGGAGCAGTCCAAGCAACTTGCCCAAAGCTGCCACGGGACAAGAAAGGCGATAACCTCGAGAATCGAGGATGAAGACTATGTGGCTGCTTGAGGATGAGGCCATTTCAAGAAAGTGCTCAAGAAGGAGTATGGCACAGTGCTGCCACCAAGCACAGTATGAAGACCAAAGTACACCAAAAGGATTCCCATGTCTAAAGCGAGCCTCCACTCAAGCACCTTTGGAATCTCAACCCAAAGAGGCTGCTGCGGAAGGGAAGAAAAGGAAGGAAAGGGTCAAGAAGACCATGGCGAGTTGTTGGAAAGCCTTCCATGATGGAAGAGGAGGAAGAAGAAGAGGTTCTTTTGAGCACCCAAGGCTCGAAGCTTATGGGTGATGCTATCGGACAGAGGCTGCATCATCAAAGCCCAAAGAAGCACCAAAGCTGCCTCCAAGCCCAAGATTGCACCAAAGAGAGTACTAGAAACATTCCAGCTGCTAAGAAGAAGAAGGCTCCAATGCCTGAAATTGTTGCTGAGGAAGAAGATGATGAGACACATGTCTTGAGAAAATTGAAGCCAAAAATTCCAGATCATAATGATGCTCATCCTGTAGCTGAGAACATGAAGATCAGGAGAGAATTAGGATTGAGGCTATGGAGAGTGTCAGATCCATATGCCACCAGAAGAAGAACTGCTGTGGATTACAGGTTCCATACCAAGGCACAGCAGGACTTCTATGAGACAATTTTGCTTGACAAGAAGCAAATAGTGTGTGACATGAGGCAGGTCGACTAGACCTACATAAAGGAGAATGAGGAACACTATCCTAGTGTGTATGACAGTTTCAGTGCATGTGGAGTTGCAGACTTTGTTGGGCAGAAGCTCACAAAGTGGAATGAGGAGCTCATAATGCAATTCTACTCCTGACACACTTTTATCCAGATGGCACGATAGTATGGATGTGCGAAGGTACAAGGTACCAATCAACTATTGAGGAATGGGAAAATCTAATCAATGCACCTAAGGAGGAAGAGGATGACTTGGATGTCTATGCCAAGAAGAAGATGGATCACAACTCTATGGCACATATGTACAAGGAGATCCCGATCTTTAATAGAATCACACAAGTTTGGATCGATACATTATCTTACATCGGGACTGCCAACCATCAAGCTGGATCCTCGGGCATACTCTATTGCCCAAGTCGGTGACCACAACATGATCGAGAGCCATGCAATAAACTTGCTACACATATTTGATGTGCCACGAAGTTCAAGGTCATGAGCCTTATAGTTGAGAATATCAAGAGGACGATTCTTGACCAAAGAGGAGTTGTGTATATGCCCCACAGATCCGAGGCGATTAACTCCAAGATGGGCACAGGCACATACCTGTTGGATAAGGAGCATATGCCTATCTATCGGACTTTGAGGACAACCAAGTGGTTATGGATGAAGATGAACCATCTTACATGCGCTCAAGCAAAGAAGGAGAAGGCAAGGACGAGAGAAGGCTGCCAAGATGCCAACAATGGAAGAGGCATCTCAATACTTTTGAAGAGCAAACAAGATCAACTTGGCTGCTTGATTGCATCCACTCGAGGATTGAGAAGGGCTGGCCACCTTGACTCGAAACCAGGAGAGCTTGGAGAGGATCATGGAGCGGAAGTTCTATGACATGGATGTGAAGGTCATAGAGATCCGATCCATTGTTGAGCAACTTCGGGATGATATGCAGGAGAGGAAGGGCAAGTCAACCACTAAGGCATTTGCGGAGTGCCTAGAGCTCGAGAGATCAGCTGCGGTGCGATGTGAGCCGCGAGCCACTTCATACGCACCATCTACAACCCGGTGCCACCAGCTTGGCACCTACACCTCCAGCTCCATCTACATAAGCGATGCTTTCGTCCTTGGCTTTCTGTCTACACCACCACACGAAGATCAAGCACGAGAGTCGATCTAGTGCTATGCATTTTCTATGAACTTTTTGGTAACTTGTTGCCAAAGGGGAAAAAATGTATAGATCATAGGCTTCGAGAGAGAGAGTGTTGCTTTTGTTCTCTCTTGCTTTGGTGGTTGAACTTTATTTTCTTGTTTGAGATACTCTATGTCTTTGTGATACGGATGATCATGTGTTTGACCATTTGCTACATTTATGCTTGTTGGATGACATTATCTAGTTTATCTCTATATGATCATTCACTTTGCTTGGTGATGAGTGCATGTATTCAATCATTATCATTTTGAGCGCTCCACCAAGATGTATATGACATGGAAGAGTTACCCATGGCGTAACTCCTTGTGCATTTGCAGTCCAAAGCAAATCTTAAACTATGCACAAATTTAGGGGAGCTCTTGCTTATCACATACTTCTCAAAAGCGACAATGTTTTCACTCTTATTATCATTTGTCGAGCTTTGATCTATATGTTGTCATCAATTACCAAAAGGGGAGATTGGAAGTGCAACTATCCTAGGTGGTTTTGGTAATTCCTAAAAACATATAGCTCATTGAGCTAACATCATTCCAAGATGAATATTTCAGGAAAAGCTCAATGGATGGCATGGCATGGATGAGAAAAGTGGATCCCTCAAAATGCTAAGGATAAAAGGATTGGCTCAAGCTCAAAAGCTCAAGACTCTACATTTTATATTTTAGTGATCCAAGATCACATTGAGTCTATAGGAAAAGCCAGTACTATCAAGGAGTGATGAGGTGTTGCTTAATGAGTTTCTTGCTCTACAGTGCTTAGTGATATGCTGCAAAACCCTCAACTACTTTCTCATATCGACATATGACCTAAACCAAAAGTCAAACTCGGCCCTACCGATTCTTTCTACCCGGCGCCACCGAGTACAGATGTCTTAGCCATTGCCACAAACCCTAGGCAAACCGGTCTCACCGATAGGGATCTCGGTATCACCGAGATGGGATTGTAGTCTCTCTGTTTCCCTTCGTAACATTTCGGTACCACCGAGATGAGCGATCGGTCCCACCAAGATTGCAATGTAAACTCCCTGTTTCCTTTTCGTAACATTTCGGTCTCACGAAATGGCGAATCAGTCCCAGAGTTTACGACCAACTCTCTGGTTAGCTTATTACCAAAATCGGTCTTACCGAGATTACGTTATGCCCTAACCCTAACCATATCGGTCCTACCGAGTTGCATGTCGGTCCACGAAAATCCTAACGGTCACTAGATTTGCTGAATCGGTCCGGCCGAGTTTACCAATTCGGTCCCACGAGTTTAGCAAGTTGTGTGTAACAGTTAGATTTTGTGTGGAGGCTATATACCCCTCCACCTCCTCTTCATTCATGGAAGAGCCATCGAACAAACCTACACTTCCAACTTGCTGTTTACGAGAAGGAACCACCTACTCATGTGTTGAGACCAAGATATTCCATTCCTACCATATGAATCTTGATCTCTAGCCTTCCCAAGTTGCTTTCCACTCAAATCTTCTTTCCACCAAATCCAAATCCTGTGAGAGAGAGTTGAGTGTTGGGGAGACTATCATTTGAAGCACAAGAGCAAGGAGTTCATCATCAACACACCATTTGTTACTTCTTGGAAGTGGTGTCTCCTAGATTGGCTAGGTGTCACTTGGGAGCCTCAGACAAGATTGTGGAGTTGAACCAAGGAGTTTGTAAGGGCAAGGAGATCGCCTACTTCGTGAAGATCTACCGCTAGTGAGGCAAGTCCTTCGTGGGGGCGACCATGGTGGGATAGACAAGGTTGCTTCTTCGTGGACCCTTCGTGGGTGGAGCCCTCCATGGACTCGCGCAACTGTTACCCTTCGTGGGTTGAAGTCTCCATCAACGTGGATGTACGATAGCACCACCTATCGGAACCACGACAAAAACATCCGCGTCTCCAATTGCGTGTGAATTCTCCAAACCCTTCCCTTTACATTCTTGCAAGTTGCATGCTTTACTTTTCGCTGCTCATATACTCTTTGCATGCTTGCTTGAATTGTGTTAAGATTGCTTGACTTGTGCTAAGATAGCTAAAATCTGCCATAGACTAAAATTGGGAAAAGGATAAGTTTTTATTTTGTCAAGTAGTCTAATCACCCCCCTCTAGACATACTTTCGATCCTACACTTACGTCGATCTTCCTTGTCATATATTATTGTCTTGAACAACAATACTTGATTCCAAGTTTGTGTCGTATCCGTGATTCCATTGGTTTTTTGCTTCACCATTCCTTTTTCTTGATGTCGTCTTATTCGATGGCAGCCTCATGGAATCTTTCAACAAAGGTGTCGTGATCATCAACATTCTGAGCTCTTCCAAAATATCTATTGAATTCTTGATGGGAAATACCATCCTTGCCCCTCGATGGTTTGTATTATCATCAGCAACGTTAATGCCCTCCCTCTAACACAAACTTGCTCATGTTCTGTGTATTACCTTGAGTCCCTTTCTATCCAGCTTATGTTATGTTCTACCTTGAAATATTACCATCTTTTATGTCAAGGATGTCGTGGGAATTTCACCACTTCTTGAGAATTCTTGACATAAGTGATACTTATCACCATCACCATTCTTTCCTTGGTCCCCGTATTGTTCCTAATAGTAATACTGACAAATGGACTAGTTATTTTAAAACTTCTAGCAACCTTATTGCTTTGAAGTTAATGGTCGACATTTCATTCTTAGACCATTGGTTATCGAATCATCATTCTAACGTTGATTATGCTACCTAAGTCCGCATTTTGGGTGCACCTTCAACCAATGTTTAATTGTGTACGTTTTCCGCGAGCACACCTCATTATATCATTTAACCTGACAAATGTTATCTCCTTGTTCACATATTGTGGAAATCAATCTTTTGGAAATCTTGATGAATTGTCCTTAGCCCATTAGCCACCTCATCATCCTCTCCTTGGTTTAATGGTGAACCCTTGTTTCGGAGCCTTACTTCCGTACGCCATTTCTCGAGAATCTTGCAACGTCAATTCGTCAATTGGTGATGCACCTTTTCTTCTCAAGCATCCCGAGTCTGAGGTATCCTGACACCAATCAGATCTGAATCTCGGTCAGATATGATGGTTGGAACATTTTCCAAGAGTCATAACATTGGTCTTTATATGACCCGGTAAGGTGATGTCATGTCTAGGACACCTGACCGAAGGACCTAGTGTTATAGTTTCCTTTTTAACAAGGTTAAGCATTTTCCATGAGGAAATTGAATGCCTTGTTTAATAAGTTTATCCTGATGGATCCTTTGTGTATCCAAAGTCTGACCTTTGCTTGAAGTCCATGTCAATGCTATCTCGAAGCATGTCTGTGGTACTCCGATTTTCAACAAGAACATTTGAAGCCCAATGCTAAATGTTTCTTGCTTAATTATCAAAACACCGTTGCATGGGTAATGTCATGAAATTTCTCTCCCCTTACCTAAAGGGTTTTCTACATTATATCCTGTCATGGATATCATGCTCTGCTTATCATTGGGAAGGATATACCCTTGAAATATCTGATAATCATATTTTCCTTTCCATTGTTTGGTTTAACCTTTCTTGTGATCTATATGATCTAAACAGTAATATTCTCCTGCTTATGTAAACACGTCGGTGTACAATTCTGTCAGCAAGACCCTGTTACTATTGTTGATGGCATTCCGGTAACCATCGATGGACGAGAACTTTGCCTATTGATCCGGCTCGTTCAACGAGCAGGAAGATGGTTCTCTTCGTCCCTCGCCCTTAGTGCCGATGTTGTTGCCGACATAACCAGCAGACAATCCTCTGACATGCCTTGCTTACATGATCGTGCAAGACGTCACCGCCCTTCCTGCTTTTAACCCACATTGTGGGCCCATAACCCACAGTTCCACAGGATCGAAACCTGACTCCACTGTAAACCCCCTGTTCCCAAGGTTGTTCCTCGCACGTGGCCTCGTAAGTAATTCACGAGCCACCTTCCATGAGATCATCAATTCTGTTATCAGACACAACACTTATTCCCATAGGTCTTAACCACTCTCACATTCCGATTCACGCAACAAACGATTGCCTATCTGCTTGGAACTTCTTATTACACCTTCTTACTCTTCTCTTGATGACTTTCTTGAATGTCAACTCGAGATGCCTCTATACCTCATTCACGAGATAGCCCACGGGTACCTAACATGTGTTGAACTCCGTCCTTCGAGTTTTCCACCTAACTTTCCCTAAGTCAGCGGAGATCCGAAGAAAGGGTGGCGACTTCATCATGATGACCGAAGCGAGAGAAATGAAGACATTAATGTAATAGATCAACCTCTTGAGAACAACAACCAAGACCGAGAAGATCCGTTAGAATTTCACAACCACAAATTTCCCCCTTACACCACCTCTTAAATCTCGGGATGAGATTTCTTGTAGTGGAGGAGAATTGTGAAGCCCAGATAATTAAGCTACAGTAATTGCCCGCTAATGATGCTAGGTCACCTCGATTACTGTTGTTAATCCCGCCTTAGTTCAAAACCAGTTCAAATTTAGAATTTTAGTTAAACGATAAAAGTTTTCAAACATTAAAACTAAAAATGTTCTAAATGTGACAAATAAAACATAAGTAGTAACGGTGGAGGAACCACATTTTAATAAAATGTTTAAATGCTCTAAATTAACCAAAACAGCTACTAGAACAATTAATTAAATACCTTTTCAAGTTATAAGATTACAAACTATTTTTAATTAAATGCCTAACTAGTACTGGCAGTGGTATAACTAGTAATACTACATTAGGTGTTGTTTTATAATGAACAAAACTAAAATGGATAGTAAATAAAATAGAAAAACTAATTTACAGGAAAAGTAAACAAAAGATAAAAAGGGGAAAACAAGGGCCAACCCCCCCACTGGGCCACGGCCCAGCTAACCGGCCCAACTTTTTCCCCTGGCCTATAAACACCCCACCCCCGTAACCTAACCCTACCCGGTCCACTCCCCCCACGATCCACCTCTCCTCTTTCCCTCGATCTAGATCGGGATCGGCCCTGAGCCCATCACCCCGTCCTCTCCCCGAACCCCGTCGACGCCGTGCTACTGCTCGAAGGCCTCACCGTCGCCGGAGCCACCATGCCGGCCTGCCTCCCTGTCTCCGTCAACGCCGTCGTCCCCGTCCTCCTCCCCGGGCCCCACTGCCGTTCCCCTACACCGCAAGTGAGGCCCGACCTCTCCTCCTCTCTCCCCCCGTCGCCCGAGCTCGCTTGAGCTCATAACCCCCACTGCTGCATGCACTCCCTCGCGCCACCGCCCCAGCGCCCCAAGCGCATGCAGTCGCGCCCAGTGACCGTCTCCCTCGCTCACCCCGCATGCCGTGACCCCCGGCCCCCTGCGCCTGCCGACGTGCGCTCGCCGCTGCCCGCACAACCACCTCTGCCTGACCGCGCTCTCTCCTCCTTCTTGCTGCTGATGCACCATGCCCGCCCCACCGCGCTTCGCCCTCGCCGCTGCTGCTAGCGCGCTGCCGCCGCCGGCTCTCGCTGCTGCTTGCTCTGTCTACTAGTTGCTGCCGCTCCAGCCGCGTCGCCCGCTGCCGCCACCGCTTACTCACTCTTGCCGCCCGCATCACCGCCGCCGCCTGCTTTGTCCGCTACGCCCGGCCCTCGTCCATGGTCGCCCCGCCCGTGCACTCCGGCAAGCCGCCCCACTACAAGAAATATGTCAACTAGTGACCTTCTATCAGTGACCCTGGAAGAATTGGTCATAGATCTATGACCATTTGAGACCAATTGGTCAAAAGCTGTTCGGGGGGCTCCAAACCCTAAACTATATCGACCATTTTGGTCAGAAAAGTCATAATTTCCTTACATGAAATGGTCATAAAGCAGACAACACTGGTCCGCTGCCTTATTTCTAGCTGATCACGACCAAAATAGATGGTCATAACCTTGTAAATTATGGTGGATTGCTATGCCTAGGCGCCACCTCATCAGTTTTGCCTATGTGTCATGTCCATGTGTCAATTTTTGTCCTAGGTTGTGAAGCAACCTATATTTCTGTCATTCCCAAAATTCCCAAAAAAAATCTCATAAATTCTTTGGGTCATATCATCGTCAAATATGTAAAAATCCTTCTGAGGGAGTCCTGGATTAGGGGGTGTCCGGATAGCCGGACTACCATCATCAACCGAACTATCATTGGCGGACTATCATCATCGACCGGACTCCAAGACTATGAAGATACAAGATTGAAGACTTAGCCCGTGTCCGGATGGGACTTTCCTTGGCGTGGAAGGCAAGCTTGGCGATCGGATATGTAGATCTCCTACCATTGTAACCGACTCTATGTAACCCTAGCCCTCTCCGATGTCTATATAAACCGGATGGCTCTAGTCCGTGAGACAGAACAACAACCCTTACAATCATACCATAGGCTAGCTTCTAGGGTTTAGCCTCATTGATCTCGTGGTAGATCCACTCTTGTAAACATCCACAATATCAATATCAATCAAGCGGGGCGTGGGTTTTACCTCCATCAAGAGGGCCGAACACAGGTAAAACATCGTGTCCCTTGTCTCCTGTTACCATCCGCCTAGACGCATAGTTCGGGACCCCCTACCCGAGATCCGCCGGTTTTGACACCGACACCTACCTTGCCTAGTTCAAAAATAATTCAATAATATTCATTTTCCTATTTTGTTCACAACAGCACATTATGAAGGAAGTGCTATTTATATATTCTTGATTGCCCTCGAAATTTTTTTAGCACTCTTTCCTATGCAAATAATTTCCTCATGACAAAATTCAGCTCCATTTTCCCAGCAAATCTTCCTCGGCAAATTTCCAAAGTTTTTGTCCACCTAGAAGCATTGTGAAGGAAGTACCATTTTTATATATCCAAATGACGTGAAATTTATACAGTTCCTTCATATGCCCAAATTATCACCCTCCTCCAAATTGCAGCTCAGTCAAATCATCTATGTGAGCCCAGGTTCAATTTATATTTTATGGCTAGATTGGCATATTGCAAAGCAAGTGTTATCTAGACCCATCCTATTATCCTCAAACTTTTTGGCCACTCTTCCATACCCAAATCATTGCCACATGATAATATTCAGCTCCATTTTCACTGGTAATTTTTCTCGAGAAAATTTCCAAAGTTTCAATCTCGAGAAGCTTTGTGAAGTAAGTACTAGCTAGGCTTACCCAAATGATCTGAAAATTTACCAAGTCATGACCATACCTATGTAACCTACCTACACCAAATTTGAGCTCATTTCATTTATCCAATTTCTCTCGCTAATTTTCCCAAGTTTACATCCGGAGAAGAGCATTGTGAAGGAAGTGCCACTTTGGCATGTCCAAATGGTATCAATTTTCTCTGATGCTTTCCTATACCAAAATAACCATCCTCCACCAAATTTCAGCTCAATCCATACATTAGTTTGAGCCCAGCTTCAACATCCATATTTCTGCGATGCGGTACTTTGCAAAGCAAGTGCCATCCAAACTCCTCCATTTGAGCTGAAAATTTGCCAGAGAGTCTCCCTAGTAGATTGTCGGAGTAATGGGCCACGGGTAGGCTCACGAGACCTAGAGCCTTTCAAGACATCGGGGCTAGCTCGCCCCTCAAGGCATCAAGACAAAGTGCATATACGGTGGCCGGTGGAGAATAGCCGGCTGCCCGTGAGCAGTTGAGTTCGAGCGGCATCAAGACAAGCCGACTCCTAGTGGGCGGCTTCGAGAAGCCGACCCCTAGCGATCGGCCCGTGGTGCCATAAAGTCTGCAACCTAATCAAGAAAGACAAGATAAGAGTGGCTCTGATGTAGCCCATCCTCCAGATCCGAGGCTGGGCGTGGCCACAATGCTCCATAGGCGGAGATCTCCGCCCGTGCCTGCTGTTGCCACTCCCCGACATCATCCTGTCGGTGAGCCCTGCTCCCACGATCGCCTGTCGGTACGGCCCAAAGACGGTGGGCCCTACCTAGCAGCGGGAGCCCGGAAGGTGGAGGAAGCCGGACCAGCCGGGCCTGAGGGCGGCCGAGTTCCAGCAGGCGGGCAACTCCACCCTCAGGGCCCGTGCGCCATTAACCAGACAAGACGCGGAATGGCTACAGTAATTAGCATCACGGCTCAGTAATCAGCACCCGGCAAGACCCGCGAGCGGCCGGAGGGTTGTCGGCTCCGTACCAGACCAGATGGCGGGGCCCACCAGTCGGCGGGCCCCAGCAGCTAGTGGAGAAGCCGGAGGCCGGAGACGCTGATAGCCGGGTCCTACACTCGGCAAGATTACCAATGTACCCCAGGGGGTAGGCCTATATAAACCCTCCAGGGCACCCATGCAAAGGGTTCCCAACCTATTAGAACTAGACTCACCATAGAGAGAGGAGAGAGCTAGCCTTGCTTTCTTCCATCTCTAGCAAACAGCTCGAGGAGCACCATTGTACCCACTAGTGCCTTAGTGATCATGCGGAGACCCATAAGCGGGACTAGGGGTGTTTCTCCTGGAGAGCCCGAACACAGGTAAAGTTCGCGGCGTGCGTGTCTCGCCTCATCCGCTTCCGGGCACGGTGATGTTCTCGCTCCCACCATGATAAGCCATCCTTTGGCATATGTCGCACCAACCCCGACATTTGGTGCCCACCGTGGGGCGAGGTGCCGTCGTCCGGAGACCTGTGCGGGCGGGAACCTGTTCCTCCACGGCGGCGCAGCCAGCCCGGCTGCGCCGAACGGTCTGCGCCCGGCCTTGTTACATAAGCGTGGAGAGTCGCTGCTGCGGCGAGCTGCCTCACCGACGAGCCCGCGTCTGATGCGGGCACCGATGGCCCCGAGAGCCGCCTCGTCAACCTCCTCGATCAGCTCCACGTCGCCAGCGAGCCTGCTGTAGACTTGGAATCTGTTGGCTCCACCGACCCGATGCTTGTCGACTCCGACACTGCGTTGCTTGACGCATTCCCCACCAACGTGGTGGTCTACAACGAGCCACTTCCTCGCGCGGAGAGCAGCGGAAGCGCCGTCACGGAGGTGCTAGTCATCGGCCACAGCGAGCACTCCGGCGGAGGTGCTCATGACCCTTCGATCGATCGGCCTTGCAAGTCTGGCGGCGCCCATCCCGAAATCGCCCGGCGCGAGCACTACAAAAAAATACACTTCCGTGATGATACGTGTTTGTCACGATGGGTCGCGTTTTTTGTCATGCATGTACATCCATGAAAAATTTATGATAGAATCAAGATAGTCATACCTATGCTATCGTAGAAGTGTTCCATGACATTAACAAAATTATCATCACGAGTGTCCACTTCCATGACGATAAATCGCGTCCGCGAAGTGCTTTACGTCAAGGGTGACCGACCGTGGCATCCACCGTAACGGAACACCGTTAAGCTACGGGTCGGGTTTTGGATCCGATAACCCATTAACAACCCGACCAATGGGGATTTTCCATGTGTAAAATCATCATTGGTGGAGAAGACACGATGTCGATTCGAGTTGGCACAGGTGGCACTCATCCAATGGGCGAGACACGCCTATGATATGTTGACACGTGGACCGGCCCATCAAGTTTAATTGGGCGGCCCAATTAAAACCCACAAGTTTTGCGGACTATAATGTGCGGCCCAGCTAAAGGCCCACAAGATTTTGTGGACCATAATGGGCAGCCCGACTAAAGGCCCACAGATTTTGCGGGCCATAATGGGCGGCCAGGTAAAACCCACAAGATTTTGCGGGCCATAATGGGCAGCCCAGCTAAAACCCGAAGATTTTGTGTGCCATAATGGGCGGCCGGGTAAAGGCCCACAAGATTCTTGCGGATCATAATGGGCGGCCCGACTAAAACCCACAATTTCACC
This sequence comes from Aegilops longissima, assembly GCA_021605205.1. Lineage (NCBI taxonomy): Eukaryota > Viridiplantae > Streptophyta > Magnoliopsida > Poales > Poaceae > Aegilops > Aegilops longissima. Next base: position 534,076,491 of record CM038679.1, on the reverse strand, counting down.
GACATTAATGGGCCACCCTGCTGTGTAAACCCGCAAGATTTTGAGACCCTAGTAGGCGGCCCATTAGCGGCTGCCATGTTTTGGGCCAAATGCGGCCCATATTTGATCCGGTCCATTCATGACCTGCCACGTTCCGGGCCTAAAAGTGGCCCATATGAGATCCGACCGTTATAAGCCTACCATGTTGCGGGCAAATTACGGCCGGATCGGTCGACCCTTTAAGAGGCTTTAGGATCAATTATGGCCCATATGAAATTGGCCCGTGCTGGACACTATGATTTTGGGCCCACTTGCTAAAGGCCCACTTAGTAATTGACACGATATTAGTTTTGGCTGTTAAGGGCCGTTTAACATTTACCCTATATTAATTTCGGCTGTTAAAGCCCGTCATATAGTTGGGCCTAACTACGGCCCGATTTGCATCCGACCTTTCGCGGCCGATATCGATGGGCCAAACAAGGACCGAGACAATTTTGGCTGTTAAAAGCCGTGATTTGATTCGCACAATCATGGGCCGTGGTTCATTCGGACTCTTTGCTTGGCCGTGAGCTATTCGACGCGTTTAGGGCCCAACCTACATCGTGATTGCATGGCGGCCCGATTATGTACCGTAATTTTATGGTTTGGCTGGTTTCTGCGAAGAAAGGATATATATCTGATAAAATAACTGCAGCATCGTGAATAAGAAAAAGCTAGACTATAAAATAAACAAATTACGACATATTACATCCTTTGGGCATCAAACTTCACCCTTTGTGATAATAAAGCACAAGCGGACAGATGATTACATACCTTTGGGCATCGAAGATCGCCACCGTGCAAATAAACACGCCGACAAAATAATATCTGAAACCGTGACACTTCAATAGAGTTCAAGAAAGGTTAGCCTGCTTTGTGACTGCGGCATAGCGGTGAGCAAGATGATGAGGCTGCGCTTGTTCAGCATTATATCTTCCTCAATCTAAAAGATAAACAAGCGAGACGGATGACAAGTTTTGCGTAAAAGTATCGGTCTTGACAATTCATCACATTTCTTCTTGAAGAATAAAGTGACACAGTTTAAAATTGCATTAACACAATATGGTATTGTTCAGGTCAAGACATGGCGGGAAATGACATTGTGAAGGAGTTGGCAGCTTCACGACAACCTGGATTACAGATCAAGAACTCATAAGTATCAATGGTTAGTGTCTTGTCAATTTATACCATTTCAGAATGGAAAATAAAGAGCGGTTTAAATAATAGTAGAATGATATGACATTGTTCATAGTTAAGACATTGCAGAATATGACATTGTGCTGTAGTGGGTAGGTTCTCCACACCACTGGATTACGGATGAAGAACAGAAGCATACATGCAGTGCAAAAGAAGATCACTTGCTCTGTATAGTTTAATTTACATGGTATGAAGAAGGAACTTGGTTGTACAACTAAAAACTTAAATCGAGAAAGGGCAAACTTTTGTTTATGAACTACATAATAAACTTTAAATAAGCAATTTGATGCAAACACCAAAAATAAACAGCTGTTGCAGTCATGCCTAACCAAATATATACAACAACAAACTTACATTATTGGTGAAGACAGGCTCTATAAAGGCCTTGTCCATGCTGATGGGGGGGGGGGCAATTCAAGAAGTTTACCACATAATCTTCTTCAAAAGCATTGCCTTTATTCTACATTTTGTTAAGAGTAAATATAGATGTGATAATATATGAAAAAATGGAGAATATTTAAGATAAGATGAAGAGTGATGCTACATAACCAAGTAGCTATAAATGTAAGTGCAGTGATACATGCAAAAGGTACAACCAAGAGCAATGCACAGCTCAACTTCTTTAGTACCAACCTTATGGTAAGAGTAAATATAGATCGATGTGTAGAAAATGGAGGCAAAGGAAAATAAGCTGCGAGTGATGGTACATGAACAACTACTGTCATTATAAGTACAGCGATAAAGGATAGCATGTACCTACAAGAACAATGCGAGCTAAAAAACATTGGCATCGGATATATTCTACACTAATGTAACCATTCATACAGATCGAGATAATTTGGGCGAACAATTGATAAGCAAGCTATCATGCATCTTCTGTCACATAATGAACCGGTATGTATGCAAATACGGTGATCTGAGGACAAGCGGTACTAACAAGAGCAAAGCAGCGGGCAGCATATTTGCGATATCACATCGTTCTTTTCAAACCAGAATTCTTCTTGAGCAGATTTCTTGCAAAAAGATCCGTAAGGCACATGCGAAAAAGTAGAAGTTCAAATTGTCATGTGATTTCATAGACGATACCTCATCACAGGAGCGAGACCGATGCATAACAAGGTTTTCCATTCAATGTCTTCTAAATTTAGCACGGAGACTTCACGGAAATTCGTTTATAGACTTGCCATCAAAGTGTGATTTCCTCGGGTAACACCGATCTTTGCTGCAATGCTTCCTTGAAAAGCACAAGCAAGCTTTGCTCGTCATGACTATCCAGATTGACCCTCGCCTAGTTACAACAATGTAATGTAAATCATTGATGTGTTCAATCAGCGACAACGGAAAATAATAACCATGAATGATAGCACTTACGTAAGTTGGACGGGAAGATGTGAAAATGGTGTTTGTCTTCACTATAATCTTCCCATGATGGGAATATATGCGTAGTCCCTAACAACATTGAAAGCATTGTCTTTTAAGCTGGGAATAAATGGAATGGGTTTCCAATCTGCGAGAATTGGCTGTCTCTGCGGTTGGGATAGGTCTTCGGTGGTGGACTTGCTGTACTTTTTCTTTGGAGTGGGATTTTTACGTGGTACAGCTGGTGCTATGGCAAATGAAATCGGTATACCTTTTGCTGGAGTGCAGGTCCTGTGTGGTGTGGCCAGTGAAGTATGGGTACAGTCTGCTGGAGTCGGTCCTACGTTTTGTGTCATTGGTTGTACAGCCAGTATAAGTGGGATCTTGTCTGATTTCTCCGGCACCACCATGTTTTTCAAGGACTTTGCTGGTGCTCCTCCAGGTTTAGCAATCACCCTCTTCCTTTTTGATGCCTGATGCACAAGAACAACATTTGAGTGGAAAAACATGGTATGATGACAAATGGAATATTTATTGATAATGGATGGGCATGGCATCTCGACATATATGATGAGTAAACTAAGCAGATGGCGGTGCAACAAAGTAGAAGAAATGCAAGACAACATATGCAAGATACCATAATCAATAAAACATTGCCAAATTAGAACATGCACCTTGATGGGTGAACAGGACATGCCATCGCCTTTGACTCCTCGAGGTTAGAATAGTCATTAGGATCATATTACGAACAAGAATCAACAGGTGGGGCGTATGAGTTTCATCGCATCTAGAATGGCACACAATGCCTTGGTGCCAATTTTGTAAGTCATTAGGTGTTTAGCTTCAAGAGTGGACTGCTGCTAGTGTGACACAAAGCAGCTACACAGATCATAGTGTAGATATAACGGAAAACCTTAAGCATCGAGTAAAATCAACAAAGTGGAACTTCTTTGGAATATATGTGCTAGTATTGCGATGCGGCTAGAAAGGCTTCGGATACCAGCTCTCTTCAAGTGAAAGTCTTGATCTTGTTAATATCGGTGTAACTCTCAAAGGTGACACAACTCCCCGCATTTCCTTGCTATTCTTATAGGATTCAAGTGGGCAGGCCACTACAAACCCTATTCCTATGTTTACGAGATCCTACGAATCAAAGAGGCTCAAAGTGTCCATCACAACCGACAGTATAGACCTCTACACTGGAAATATCCCTGCTCATCTTCAGTACAAGGAACATACTATACTACTAGCATACTCCCTCCGTTCCAAAATATAAGTCTTGGTAGAGATTTCCACTATGGATCACATACAGATGTATCCAGATACATTTCAGAGTGTAGATTCACTCATTTTGCTCCATATGTAGTCCATATTGGAATCTAAACAAAGACTTGTATTTAGGACGGAGAAGTATATTAAAGAAAGAGCGGAAGAGGAACATGGTAAAGAAGAGCAAGCAGATTTTGGATAATAAAATGTTGGTTCTTGGTGCCCTTATGATGAACGAGTGCATTAAGAATGCAACTCCCGCTGTCTCTCGACCATTTGAGGCGGTTGGATGAAGATCCTCGTCTCCTAACCGTTCTTCTTCCTCGTCTCGATTCTTCCCATCTGAGAACATCATGCAGACATGGCGGACCACCGCCCCCACCTTTGTGTTCCTCCGCCACCCCAACCCCCACCCGCCCCAACCCCACCAGCGTCGAGTTTTCTTAGTTCGTGAGGCCCCACAACCACCAGAGCCCCTGATCGCTTTCAGCGAACTCTGAAAAATCGTGACCCAATTTTGAAATTTAGTCTACTATGATTTAACTAGTGTGGAATATAAAGGGAAAACCATAAGCATTGGGAGTATAGTGTTGATCGTGCCATGGCGGATCTGAAGGTGCAAACGGACAAAGGCAACCGCAACCAAGACAAGAAATCGAATGTCGGTGGCGATCTATTTTCTTGCTGCGATAAATAAGTTAGTGAATCTGAAAAGTACCGCCTACAGTGCGGCGCCGTGTATGCATCTGCTGAGAATTTGAAGGTGCTGCGATAGCGATGGCTGTCGTGGCGTGGAAGCGAATCTAGGAGGGTAGGCGGTGGCGGCGCGCGATGGACAAGGCAGTCGTAGGAGCAGCGCCGACAAAGGTGGACGGCAGCGGGGATGAAGCGAGAGGGCGGGATGCAGGATCCGGTCGAAGGCATGGATGAGAGGTCGATCTCTTGTAATGGGCGGCGGCGTCGGGTATCGACTCGGCATGGTGGAGGAGGACGGCGGTGGATGGGGTGGCGGACGGGCCAGACGGAGGAGGTGGGGTGGAGAGGGTGTTTTGGCGCCCGCAGATGCGAATGGGGAAAAGGGAGGTAGAGAGGAAGAACCATGTATTCAAAACACGCTTGTCTCAAATCGAGAAATTTACAAACTTCACCCACATTTCAAATTTCTCTGCATCACGAAACATTAGTCGGTTGGGGATAGGGCGGTAATCTCGCATACACGAATATTTGCCGGCGAGAGTTTTTTAGCGCCCGTGTATGAATATGAATTGGGAGGAGTCGATTTGGTGAGGACACCTGTGTTTGGCGCCCACCATGTATGAATCCGGGTGAGGCGGTTACGTCACGTTTGGGTGAAATTACAAACCTACCCTATCGAAACCTATAGAAATCCAGCAGATAGGCTTTGCGTGGCAGGGATAGGCGATAGTGATTTCCATCTACATGATTTTGGTTTGGTGATTCTGCGACTTTCCCGATTCGTTCAAATTTTGCGAGTGCGTTTACCGTGCCAACTCAATCGAATCCTGTTTGTATTCTATTTTTTTGGTGGGATCCATTTTCAATTGGAATTACATTCTATATACATCATTTTATATATACTTTCAAAATCACAACAAAGAATTCTGCTCCTTTACATGTATAATATGATTTACAAATACAACGATCTAAAATCTTAAGGTTGAATTCAAAAAATTTAAAAAATTATGTTCTACTAAAATGTATGGATCAGTAATACCTACATATTAAATAACATAGATGTGCGTGAATTCATATGAGTATGCATGTTTGATAGATCAATTTTGGTTCAAGTATGGATTACATGTATCATCATCTCAATTCAAATATTTGAATCCTTTTTCTTCCTCCTTTCACGCCCATCTCTCTCGCATGCATGCTCCTTGGTAGCTATCACACTCTTTTCTCCAGCTCACCCATACGCTCACTTCATGTTTCTCCTATTCTACATAAATATGGTCTCTCGGCGTCTCCTTGAGAAGTGTCACACTCTCCCTATCATTATACATTACGGTTTCATTATCTCTCCGTCTCTCTTGTTCTCACGGTACTTTCGGTACCTAAGCTTTCTTTTCACCGCCACACACAGTCTCCTCTCGTCTTTCACTTTGTCTTTCTCTCTATGGGATTCTCTCACACACCCTATATGTCTCTATATATGACTCATACCACTAAAATTACTCTCTCTCTCTCTCTCTCTCTCTCCTGTAGACACAACATTTGTTGCGGTCTCCTTTTCGTCTCCATCCCAGACTGACATTATTCATTTGTTTACCGATTAGACAACTCCGACTACCGTCTCCTCTCTCTCTCACACAGACACACACACACACACACACACACACACAACTCCTGCTTCCACTCCCCTTCCCGACTACCGTCTCTCCCTCACACACACAAAACTCTCGCTTTCGCACCCCGACTCGTAATTCTCTCACAAACATTTATCGACTAGCTAGCCTCTAGATAGGTTTATACACCCTTTTCGTGCTTCCACCATCGCATACATGTCTCTCTCCTGCTCCTTGTATCTATGTATTTTTACCTTCTCGAGACCGCCCTCTCGATCATGCACACACACACTATCACCTCATTTTAAGCTGATATACATCCTTTACACTCCTTGTGTCTTTGTCACACATGCACTCCATCCTCATCCTCTCCCTCTCTCTCACACACACATGGGCTTTTGCAACAACTAGCAAGATGCCCATGCGTTATCTGGAACATCAAGATGCATTTGTATGAGTAGTTTATCTTGTGGGGAAAAGGGTGAGCGAGGAAGGCCTTATTTGCAAATGTGGAGAGGGTGTGGGTATCTTTTACAAAATTGCCATAGTTTCCTTCCTATCCGTCGGATATAGATCAGATGGCCTATATTGCAGGATGGCGGGCTACGATCATCACCGACAATGCTTTTTATAAGAGTAGGGATAAAAATAGAGTTGGTGATGATGGTGATCTGCCATCTACAATATAAATCGTCGATTATATCGGCGGATAAAAAAAAATATAACAATTACACTCTTCACCACATTGGCGAGATAAGGCCTTCCCTCATTCATCCTTTTCTCCCACAAGATCTTGATGTTCCGTACAGCATACGAACATCTCTACTAATAAAGTAGAAATTAGACATATACCACTTCTCGAATCTTGAAACCAACAACATTCCTCCCTTATCTCATCAAAAGCGTAAAGGAATATATTTTGAGTGAAACATAACATATTTTTAGTGATATCGTATTTCAAAACTAGACTTTTTCTATCAAATCGGTGAATATGTAATAATCTACTTTGATGGTGTGGCAGCGCATTGGCACATTGCTAGTAGTTATTATAATTTTTGGACACCGGACAAGCGGTGGAGTACATATAAAGAGAAGAGGTGCGCATGCGCGATCGACCTCTCTTGTCTCGCACACATGAGTGTTACGTAAAGCGGCGTTAGCAAATAAACCCTAATACCCTAGGTGCCACGATTGCTGCATTCGCGGGTGCAGTGCGTGGTGGAACACCTTTGTAGGAATAGTCAGCTCGCGTGATAATTTGATCCAGGAGTTGATGGTCGGACCATAGGTGAACAACTTGGGCCGGTGGCTCCCGGTTGCCACGGTCGAGTAGCCACGTTTAAAATATCGTTTTCTAAGCGGGGTTAAGAGTTCCGATTTTCAATGGCGTTATAAGTAGTAAGTAGTTTTGAGCGATTGGTATGGGCGAAAATGGAATTCATAGTACTACGTACCTCCTTGGCGTACGGTTGTATGTTTTTTTTGCGATGGTGGTTGTATGGGTTTATTTTGCGAGATGGTGAACCTGGTAGTTCTAGGGCAAATACTATGGTTTAGATTTAGATGCTGGTTTTCATAATGAAAATCGGAAGGAAACTCTTCTTTGATTAAAAACACTACTACCTCCATTACGGTTTACTAGTCCCCATCGTACTTTGGGTCAAAGTTTGTCCATGAATTTTACTTGTAAAATGTGAATGGAAAACGAGATTTTGTTATACCCAAACAAAAAAGGACTGGAGGGTGTCGGGGAGAGCTGATCGTGGCCCACGAACACCTACGGGACACTGGGTCCTTGTGATTCGAGGCGGAGATTGCCTGAAGGCGGATCGGCGGTGCACACGAGCAGATTACCCAGCTTGGAGCTCTCCGGGAGATAATACTCCTACTTACGCTTTGTGGATTATCTTGTGTTCTTGCTAGGGAGCAATGGGAGCTACAAGACCTAGCTTTGAGTGTGGTTTCGTATGAGTATGATGAACTAAGCGGAGCTGGACCTAACAGGCCAAACCCTTTCTCGTTGCACTTGGGCCTCCTTTTATAGACACAAGGGGTCACCACATGTGGCAAGTAGACAAGGTAAGATAGTAAAAACATTGGTTGGTACACGCTTGATACGATGTACGATAATCTATACCTAACTCGGGCGGCAAGGGGCAAGAGTCATCAATGCCCGTCTCGATCGCCGAAACGATTATGAGAGGGACCGTCAAGTCGCCTCCGTTTGCCACGATGGTAGCTTATCGGCGCCGCTTATCGCTACTCCCGCTGGCTGCACAGCCCGTTGACCTGCGATGCTTGGGAGAGCCCGTGGTGACCGCGTTGGCGGGTGAGCTGGGCGGAGATGAAGAGAATCGCCCGCCCGACAAGCGCCTTGCAGCGGCGGGAACCTTATCGGCGCTTGGGGCTTGTCGCTCACCAAGCCTTCGGCAAGCTCCTCTTGCGGGGCCTTATTCCTTTAGTCTGAGTGGCCCTCTCGGCAAGCTCCTCTTGCGGGGCCTTGATCACTCGTTCTTGAATGGCTCAGAAGAACGCGAGAGGTCTTTAGCGGGCGCCCGGCAAGGCTACGCCACGGGGGCGCTGCGGCTGCCGTGCTGAGTTGAGGTACTAAGGTACCCCTACTTTAGTACACCGGCAGAGCCCCAGTGCAGGCCATACGGTGCCGGCGCTATTGGGCGAGGCCCAACACGGGGCATGGGCACGCAGCGGCTGGTCCAAACCAAATCCACTCCGTATCCGCGCGTTCCCATGTAGCAGCGCATCAATTGCGGTGTCGTGGGGAAGTGGGCGGCGTCTTGAGTCGCCTCATCTGTCGCCTCGGTTACGCATCTCCGCCACGTGGTTCCCATGCTCTTGGGGTCACAGACGGTGGAAGTGGGAAGCTGGGCCGTTCTTGGCGAGGCGGCAGTCTGCCCGATTCCCTACTCTTCCTATGCCTTGATTACATTGGCCAGGCGGTGAGCCCCCATCTTGCTTCTTTTAAAGAAGGCGGAAAGGGGCCTTGAAGCCGGTCTCCCATCTCTTCCTTTCCTCGACACGCTCCCCTTTCTCTCATTCGTCATGGAGAAAGGAACCTTGGTTCTTCATCGGTGGCGGCGGTGTCGCCCGCAGACAGCGCCCCTCCAGCCCCACGCCGGGGTGGCGAGCCAGCCACAAGGGAAGAGGGAGGCGAGTCGTGGGCAGGTCGAGGCTCGGGGAAGAGGCGGACGAGGCGCGCCGTCTCCGCCTCCGCCAGTTCCCCTTCCTTGGCGGTCCATACGAGGGCGACCCTTGCGAGTTCTTCGTCGGGCTGCGCTTGGGAGCCTCGTCGTCGCCTCCGGCTTCCAGCTCCGTTCAGCGGCCGATGGGTCGGATCCGCCGAGACTTGAGACTGCACATGAGGGCCGTGGGATCAGCGGCCGCGAGTCGCGTTGTATTCCCAGCCCCTAATGTGATGTATCTTGATCGTGGATGGAAGGCGTTCACCGCATCCATAGCACGATGGCGGGGTTTACCCTCCATTTTAAGTTAATGGAGGTGATCTCCTCTTCGTCAAGGTCTTGGGGATCTCGGCACTTTCGGGCGAAGTGCTGCGTGGATAGCTCCTCCGGCAGCGAAGATTCCTCCTCGGCGAGTGGCGAGGAGGAGGCGGCAGCGACGGCGAGGAGTGGCGGGCCTAACTAGTTGTCGGGCGCCGCCGTGTGTCACCGGCGACCCCATCATCCGCGTCGCGGCTCCTTGAACTCCCGGGTGCGTCTCCTTGGGCGTGGCGTGGGAGGCTGCGGAAGGAAGAGGATGGCGACAAGGCCGTCAAGTCGAATCTGAGGCGTAGTGCCCTCGGCAGCGTCTTGGCGTCCTGCCGCCCGTCTTGAGCCCGCTTACGGCGCCGCCGTCTCCGTTAAGCCCTCGGAGAGCCAGGATGTTCCTTGGTGCCTTCGGCACACTGTAGCTCGCCTAAGCGCTCCTTTTGCTCTTCTCGCCTCCTTGACCTACCTCACGAAGAGGGGACAGAAAAAGGATTACGGGCATCTTATCTTTTTAATTTGTAAGCCTTGGGCCTTATCCGCATTTAAAACTTGTAATCCTCTCTTTCATGTTTTCATTCTCCGCGGATTTGTATCCGAGTAGGATGTTTTTAATGAAAAAGGATGTTTGAAAAGGACGAAGGCTTATCGTCGCAGCCCGGCAACTCGGCTTGCCGCAGCCCCGGCAACCACGGCTTGCGGGGGCTTGGAATGCCAGCGCCCTTCTTCTCCTCTTATTGTTATTTCAGTTAAAGAACAATTTAGCTTGATGCCGCAATAAGTTATTTTTTAATATAACTTTATTGTGGGCAATATTCTATGTTACTTCCTTTACTCGACTCTTGGCTTTGTATGTTACTTCCCTCGCTTTTCGGAAACTTGCGGTCGAGCACCCTTGCCTTGGCCGAGTCTTGGAACTTGCAACTTCTTTGGCGAAGTCGCTACCGACAAGCAACCTTGTCGCGGACTAACCGCAGCTCACTTAAGTTGTTGGCGGACTCGAAACAAAGTAAGAAGCGACCGATCACGATTTGGTTCCTTGGCGCACAGGTTTTCCATACAAAGCGCGGTCGTTCAAGAAAATAACTTAAAAAAATCGAATGCTCAAACTTTGGCAACAAGCATGCATCGTTCGCTTCGGCAAAGCGAAACTAGGTCACTGCTATGCACCAGTACTCAAAGCCCCGACAGTAGCGAGAAAGGGCGAAGGATATCGAGCCCCAGACCAGAAGGGCGGGATAAAGGATCGTCTGGAGAGCTTGAGCTGGTTGGTGTATCTGTTTGGAATGGGCCTTGCGCTTCACACTTGGTTACTTGTGCGATTGCATCTGGAGGGCTTCGGCGAAGAAACCTTGCGGAAGCTTTGGCGGCAAGTGCTCTTCGCCAATGTGGTGACCACATATGCCTCCATGTATCTCTGCCAAGCAACTTACATCCATCTTCGGCAAATACACTTCAATTTCACACCGTTGAGTCTTCTTACATGCGGGATGCTGTTAACAAACTAGTACATACTTATTTGCCGGGCTACTTTTCCGCTTCTTCTTGCTCTTGGAAGTTCTCACATGCATGGAAATGGGCGATTTCTGTGCCCATCTTTGGAGCACTGTGGCTCGACAACAAGGACTAAAGGCTCATCCATCCTGCGGGAACATCAACCTGCGGCAAGAACACTGTGGGTCGCGGAGCTTGATGATCCCGGCAAGCTTGCGGGCGAAACTTGTCGGGGCGTTTGCTTCAGCGATACAAACTGCATGGTTTGTCGGACATCTGCTCCTCGGTGATACTGCGTTGGTTTAGGGACCTTCTTGGCGGCGGCTTGAGGGGCTCTGCGGGAAAGTAGTCGCGGAAACCAATTTTCTCTTCTTGCTTTGCCCTGTTGATGGTGTTACAGTTGGCTGAGTTAGCTTGAGCACAAAAATCCCTGGTTCCACAGGTAACTTAAGTGCGGCACATTTGGAGAGGCCATCAGCTATATCGTTCTGTGCTCTTGGAACGTGTTCCATTTGCAGGCCTTCAAAGTGCTCTTCCAGCTTCCTCACTTTGTCGACGTAGGCTTCCATCAACGGACTCTGATAATCTTTATTTACTTGGCGGACGACAAGTTGCGAGTCCCCCCTGACAATGAGCTTCTTGATCCCAAGGTCCACGCAATCCTGAGACCGGCAAGCAAGCCTTCGTACTCTGCAGTATTATTTGTTGCTTGTTCCTTGGGAAAGTGCATCTGGACTATGTACTCGAGGTGCTCTCCGGTGGGTGCGATAAGCAGCACGCCGGCACCGGCGCCTTGCAGCGAGAAGGCACCGTCAAAGTACATCAGCCACTCTTTATTTGCCTCCTTGACGGGGATGCTCGTCTCTGGAATTTCTTCATCTTGCGTTGGCGTCCACTCAGCTACGAATTCTGCCAATGCTCTGCTCTGGATAGTTGAAGTGCTTTCGAACTTGAGACCAAAGCTTGACAGTTCCAGTTCCCACTCGACAATCCTGCTGTTGCTTCGGATTTTGCAATATCCTCTTCAGCGGAAGCGGTGACAACTGTTATCTCGTGTGCTTGGAAGTAATGGCGCAGCTTTCTCGAGGCCATGAGGAGGCGAAAAGCAGCCTTTGCACACAGTACCTTGATCTAGCCCCTGCGAAGGAAATGACAAAAGTAGTAGTGGGCGCTGCACCATCTTTTACGTATCTTGTGCGCAACCTGCGCTGATCTTTTCTTATCGGGACGAGCTTGTGGTGAAGCCCCACCTTCGTCGCTGGATGCAAGCTGCCTCGGTTGTCGGCTCATCATCCGCCTCCCTCTCCGCTACTAACACAGCACTAACCACTTGATTGGTGGCTGCTATATACAGCAACAACTTCTCTTGTGGCCTAGGTGCGACAAGTATTGGCGGAGGGCGGGTATCTCTTCAAGTCTGCAGCGCAACCTCCGCCGAGTCCATTTCATTGGACCTTCCTTTTCAAAATCTTGAAAAGCGGCGGCGCGTTCAGCGAACTTAGAGATGAACCTCTTTGAGCAGCCACATAACCGGCAAGCCTTGACATCCTTGGCGCTTTGGTGCCTCAATCTGCTCAATGGCCTTGATCTTGTCGGGATTGGCTTCAATTCCCGCTGAGACACAAAAGCCGAGAAGCTTGCGGAAGGGACTCAAACACGCACTTCTCGGGGTTGAGCTTGAGGTTGATCTTGCGCAGATTTGCAAATGTTTCATCAAATCCTGAACCAGTCGCTCTGTCCTTGCTCTTGACCACTATGTCATCCATGTAAGCTTCTACATTTACGTGTATCGTGGTTCAAAGGCATCATGGACTACCCTTGCAAAGGTTGAACCAGCATTCTTCAAACCGAAGGCATCCGTATAAAGCGATCGTGCCACATGGTGTAATGAATGCGGTTTTCTCTTCATCCTCTTACGCCATGAAGATCGATGATATCTGAATATGCATCAAGAAATGAAAGCGGATCACATCCAGCCGTGGAGTCAACAATCTGGTCGATCTGGCGGCAAGGGAAATGGGTCTTTGGGACAAGCTTTATTAACATCGGTGAAGTCAATACAAAGTCTCCATTTCCCATTAGCCTTGATACAACTACCAGATTGGCCAACCACGTGGGGTGGAGGACTCCTCGACAAGCCTGCTGCTTCTAATTTCTTGATTTCTTACGCTATGAACTCTTGGCGCTCCTTTGCTGTTTCCTAAATTTTTGCTTGGCGGGCGGCGTGAGGACGGACAGCTAGGTGGTGCTCAATCACTTTCACAGGAACACGGGGATGTCGGATGGTTGCCATGCAAACACGCCGACATTCGCCATGCGAGAAAACAACGAGCTCGCCTTCCTATTTAGGATCAAGCGTGGCGATGGTGAAGGTACCACCGGTGCCGTCCTCCTTGGCGGGCACCTTCTTGGTCTTGGCGGAGCTGCCATCGTCTTGTTGCACTTGCGGTGGAGCTCGATGGTGCGTCCTCGGCGGCGGCGCAGCACTCGAAGAGTGCGCTTGCGGAGTGTGCAGCGAGCTCTTGCGGACCTGGTGGTCTTCTTCTTCCCCGGGAGCTTCAGCGATAAGTGGTTTGCTATCATCGCGGCTGCTGCATCCGGTAAATCTTGTCGGCGCGAGATAAGTGCATCTTTCTTGTCGCCATGGACAGAAATAACCTTATCGGGCGGGCATCTTGAGTAGGTTGTCGGCATAATGAGGCGACCATGAACTTGGCGGCTGGATGGCCAAGTATGCCATTGTAGGGTAATGGGAAGTCGGCGGCGTCAAGCGTGACCCTCTCGGTTCTGAAGTTGAGCTTCGCTGCCGAATATTACAAACAGCGTGATCTTCCCTTTGGGCTTGCTCCTTCTGGGTTGATTCCTTGGAAAGTACCGGTTTCTTGAGCTGTTGTCGAGGATTTGAAGCTTTTGGAGCCTGCGAGAGGAGATTAGGTTCAGGCCGGCCCGCCGTCAACCAACATCTTTGTGACTTTGAGGTTGCGGATGGTTGGTGAGACCAACATCGGCAAGCACCCGACCCGATGATGCGATCGGGTGGTCCTCAATGTCAAAGGCGATGGGCATCTGGACCACTTGAGAGGTTTCTTGTGACTCGGGTTCTGCTGCATTCACCTCACGCATCCATTGCTTGAGTTGGCGGTGCGAGGTATCTGAGAAGCACCACCGTCAACACAAAGGACCTCTGTTGCCTTTTGAAACTCTTTCTCGTCTGCTTCATCGTCTTCCATGTCCTCGTCATCTTCATCTTTGTCTTCTTCCTTGTTGCGGCCGCGGGGAGGTCTGTCTCCTTGCATTGTTTGGCCTTGCCTTGGCGTCCTCCCGACCGGGTCTTTTCTTACTTGCTGCACCTGCACCTTCTTGGGCTTTCTCCTTGTCTCACTGCTCGTATTCAGCTCTCTGTAGCTCAACAAGCTGCTCGACTTTCTTGCAGCTCTGGAGATCGTGGCCCTTGGTGTGGTGGATTTTACTGATCTTGCTTGTTGGGCTGTCGGGCTTGTCGGGCCGCCATGGCTTGGCGGTCGGCGTCAGCAACCTCCTTGCGGAGCCACCAGCCTTAGCTTTGTTGGCGGCACCATCCTTGCCGGACTGCTCGACAACTAGTACTTCTTGTTTTTCTTCCTCCTGTTGTTTACTTGCTTGGCTCTTTTTTGCAGGCGATCCCCTCCTGTTAGGCTCTGCTCCCACATTCTCTCACAGGAGTCTTCTTCCTTCTTCGGCACGTGCACACTTGTCGGCCAGGCGTAGAGCTGTGGCGTCTTTCACTTTGCACATCGCCATCTCCTCCCTCATCCTGCGGTTTCGTACATTACGATGAAATGCGATTACCCTGGCGGGGTGGGCGTCTGGGATGTTGTAGTGCACTCGGTGAATCTCTGGATGAACTTATGCGAGGACTCTCCTTCTTACAGGCAAGCAGGTGGAGGTCACTCTCCACAGCCATGAGGCTTGTGGCGCTGTGAAGGCGCCAACAAGGTGGCACAAATCTGCCAAGAAGAAATAGAGCCATCCGGCAAGTGCATGAGCCAAGATCGGCGTTTGGCTTGAGCACCGGGGAAAGTAGTTGGCGAGGATCTTGTCGTCTCGTCCCCGCGGCCTGCACCGCGATGGTGTAGATCTTGAGGAACTCCGATGGGTGTGTCCTGCCATCATACTTTTCGCACATCTGGTTTGAAGTTTTTCTTGTCGGGCCACGGACTTGCCGCAGCTCACGAGTGAGCAGGGGCAACCTACAGCGTCTGATAAATCGCTGGTTCCCCTGGCGCATGCATATCGACAGCGGGCTGGCGCGTTAGTCGATTAATGGCGCGCTTCTCTTGGCGCTTCGTCTGGGTTCGGCGTCTTCTTCTTCCGTTCTCGGAGAACTTGGCGCTAGTCACGGCGAGCTCGCGGATCCGGCGGCGCTGTGGAGTCGCTGTCGAGGTGGATCGGCGAGTCGGCGATCTTGGTCTTCGGGAAGGGAGTGCACGGTGGCTGCACCCCGCAAGTCTCGTCGCCATCAGCTCGCGCCTTAGCCGCCTTGCGCGGCTGCGAGGCACTTTCGGTTGCAGCGGGGCGTCGCCGTTAAGCGAAGCCGATGAGACTCTGGTTGTGGCCCTCCATTACGTCGACCTTGCCGGCCGTTGGAAGTAATCTAAATAGCTGTGCTCTTGCCAAAGGCTTCTGCTGGTGTGGTGGGTAGCAGCGGCGTGCGTGGCGAGCGGGAGGTGCTGGGACTCTAACCAAGTTAGGAGGAGCAGCATCCATGGCGACCGTACTCCACTCGTGCCGGCATCTTTGGCGCATCACGGGTCTCGAGGCCTCGGGATCCTCCGGCAGCCTTGATCCACGGCGTATGGTGCGCGAGCATCTTGGCGCTGTCGGTCCAGCGCCTCTGCGAGGGGCAGTGCGGACTTCGGACACGGCGCTGTGCTGCCTTGTCCTTGGACTGGCGGCATTGTGGGCTCTCGGCGGCGCGGTTCCTCCGCCGGCGTTTCCCCACCACGACAGCTCCGGTGGTGGTGGGTTCGGCAGAAGCGGCTCTGCTGCTGCCGAAGACTTCTTCTTGGCGCCATGTTAGCGAATGTTGATGAAGTTGCTCGTGTGACCGCGGATCGGGTTCACACAGCCTCGGCGCCCTACAGCGCCAAAGATGTCGGGGTCCCTTGTGATTCGGAGGGCGGAGATTGCAAAAAGCGGATCGGCGGTGCACACGAGCAGATTACCCAGCTTTGGAGCTCTCCGGAGATAATACTCCTCTGCTGCTTTGTGGATTATCTTGTGTTCTTGCTAGGGAGCAATGGGAGCTACAAGACCTAGCACGAGTGTGGTTTCGTATGAGTATGATGAACTAAGCGGAGCTGGACCGAACAGGGCGAACCCTTTCTACGTTGCACTTGGGCCTCCTTTTATAGACACAAGGGGTCACCACATGTGGCAAGTAGACAAGGGTAAGATAGTAAAAACATTGGTTGGTACACGCTTGATACGGTGTCGATAATCTATACCTAACTTTCGGCGGCAAGGGACAAGAGTCATCAATGCCCGTCTCGATCGCCCGAAACGATTATACGAGGGATGCGTCAAGTGCGCCTCCGTTTGCCACGATGGTAGCTTGTCGGCGCCGCTTATCGCTACTCCCGCTGGCTGCACAGCCTGTCGACCGCGTGCTTGGGAGAGCCCGTGGTGACACGTTGGCGGGTGAGCTGGAAGCGGAGATGAAGAGAGTCGCCCGCCCGGCAAGCGCCTTGCATGGCGAGGAACCTTATCGGCGGCAGGGGCTTGTCGCTCACCAAGCCTTCTGGCAAGCTCCTCTTGCGGGGCCTTGTTTCGCCAGCGTCTGGTGGCCCTCCGGCAAGCTCCTCTTGTCGGGGCCTTGATCCCCGTTCTTGAATGGCTCGAAGAGCGCGGAGGGTCTTTGGCGGGCGCCCGGCAAAGGCTTGCCGCAGGGGCAGCTGCTGTTGCCGTCTGCAGGTTGAGTACTAAGGTACCCCTACTTTGAACTACCCGGAGAGGGACTGATTGCTCGACACGGACGCCACCTCTCATAAGCGCAGGCATTGAACGGCGTGCCGACAAAGAGAACGCGTTCGCTGCGAGCCCGGTGAGGCGCCTCCTCGCCGTGTGCAACCATCTTAAGACTGCCCGCCTGCCTTCATTGAATTCGCGCGTGTACGGCAACCGTCACGTCCTTCCACGAGCAGCAGGCATTTAGAACACAAAAATGACTAAAATATAATTAATTTCACGCATGGTTTTGACTTGTTGTGTTAGCATTGGTAGCAGGAACTAGTAGAGGTTTTTCTTTATTTATAACTCTCCTCACATTTTTTTGGCTTTGAAATGAATCATGGTTGTGGACATTATGTATGAAATGTGCGAGATATCTGTGAACATGAGTTTGATGTGGAAGTTGAACTTGGAATGTCGGGCTTCTTGCGTGAACTATACCATGTCAATGCTTCGTTTGTTATTGTTTGGAAAGTAATTGCTGTTATTACATGACCCAAAAAACATTTTGTGCCACATCGGTAGATGCACGAACATCTAGCAGCATCTTGTTGGATAAACATTTGAACCTTGCTATTATGAAGGAAATTTTGTATTGACAACAGTTTTAGATAGCAGGAGGCGCCTAGCCTGCTCTGCCTCTGCTAACTTATTTACGGCTTCTTCCATCTCTTCTTTGGCTTGGGTGAAGAGCATCTGATTGCTCTTTTAAACTTCTTGAGAACTCAGCTACATTCTCAAGGGCTGCTGCGCTTTCTTTCAGCCTTTACTAATGCCACGAGGACACGAACAATGGCGACTCCACGGCTTGTGTGTAATCCAGCATCATCAGAATTTGCACCTTGTGTCTAATCCGGCATCATTAGGGAAGCTGGAACCTTGTGTGTAATCCAGCCTCATTTTGGAAACATGATCTCGAGGTTGACCATACTTCCCTCCTCGCGAGAACTGCATCGACATGAAGTTACTTCTTTTTAGATCAATACTCGAGCAACCTAGATCCATTTAGTAGAAGCGGATAAGCAGAACTCGGAAAAGTGAATTCAAAAGAAAAAAATTTAAAACAGACTACAAGGTGAGAACACCCACTTCCTACATCAAGCTAAAAGCGAAAGCATTAGGGCGATTAAGACTCTTCTTATTACACATCGAAGAACACCACGCTTAAGAAAGCGAAACTACAACATATACACATCGAAGAACACGAGGCTACGAAAGTAATTGAAAGGGTGTTACTTACCAAAGCTCGTTTTACGGGTTGGTGCAACTCCTCTTTAACTTGCCACGCTCCTTGAAGATGTCCCCAATATCCCGTGTTTGGTCTTCATTGCTCCTATGCATGTTACTTTTCGTGGTTTTAGAATCTCAACATGGCAAGAAAAATATACTACTAGTAATACTCGCGCATCTTGTGGGCAACATTAAAGCACTAAATCGCCATGTTAGAGCATCTCCAACAGAATGCATAGCGCGCACTTTAAAAAAGCGTTTACAGTGCTGAGATCAAGAAGTAGATTGAGTAGAGGATAGTTCTCAGCATAGATAGATAAAAAAAGATAATTCAACTACTCCTCATCGTCCGACTCCTCCTCGGTGATGTCCTCCTCAACGTCGGTTGTAGGCGTGAAGATACCGATCGTTGCCGGTTCGAGCGACCTGCTCCTAGCCTCATGTTGAATTGAGCGTCCGCTTTTACGCCTCGCTTGTCCTCGCGATAGGCGGCTCGCTCCGCCCTCCTCTTATCCCTCTCCGCCCTCCTTTCGCGTAAAACTTCGCTCGTTGATGATGTCCTGCGGGAAGTGTTGGCGCCACGGTGCCATGGCTTCCTCGTCCATCTCGGCGATGCGAGATGGTGCTCCGCCTCCGGTTGTCCCGGCGATCTTCGTCGGTGCTAAGCCAGCGGCGGCGTGAGCTCTTGTGCCGCTCCGTGTCGACACGTTGGGGAAGTTCAATGTTCTATGAGGCCACGGGCGCCACGCCACGCGCGTCGTGCTGCGTGGCGGCCTCGTTAGCGATGTCGAAATGCCGAGGCGGCGCATCCAGCGGAACGGATCTCGGCGGGCTTCGCCGGAGAACGCAGCAGCGACGCCTTGTATCCCAAGTTTCCGGCGGCGCGCGGCATGGTGGCCTTGGCGGCGGCGAAAATGGCGGGGAGAAGGCGGTGGCAAAGCCAGAAGCGGTTGGAGGCGTTGGATTTTATAAAAGCGCCGGGACGCCCATGCGCCAAAACTAAGCGCATGCCGGCCGCTTTTTTCGGCAGCGATCCTTTCCAGCGTCTCTGCTATCTCTACTCTCTTCTCTACTGTTATATTTATTTAATATTTAGTATTTAATATTTATCTCTACTTCCTTTACTGTCTACTTTTTTCTCTATACTTTTTTTCTTGCAATATAGGCCATCCGATTTATATCGGCAGATAGGAAGGAAACAAATGGAATTTTGCAAAAGATACCCATACCCTCTCCAGTTGCAAATAAGGCCTTCCCTCATTCATCCTTTTCTCCCACAAGATAAACTACTCATACAAATGCATCTTGATCGTGCAACACATGGGCATCTTGCTAGTTCTAAAAACCTTTCCATCATTTGCCACACTCTGGTTGCGGATGAAAAACTACCAAGAACAACGCGATCAGGAGCGATGCACAATTACAAGCTGATATTCTGTTGGACAATGGGCTATAACCAATTACTTTTACGGAACAATAGCACCCAGGAAATTTGAAGGGTAGGTATGAACAAAATTGGAACTGCACATGTCTTTGCTAAGTGATTCAATACACATTACCAATCGAGGAGGAGAGCGATGGTCGTGGCGGCCTCTGTGAGTCATGATCATAGCGAGTCGAGTTCATTGTCCTGACGGTGGTACTTCTGCGCTTGGCGTCGGCTTCGGAAGCAGATTCGAGACCGTGGAAGGCGATGCGGGGAAGAGGCTCCGTGTCTGATGGCGACGGTGGACCGGCTCCATTCGGCGTCTGAGGTCGTCGATGAGGCGAGATCTTGCTGCGGTGGGCGAGTCGCCGATGTAAATGGGAGGAGCATGAAGGCTGCGGTGCCGTGGAGAAGTCTATTTTGTGGTGGGGATAGAAAATGGGGAGTATTCAGGTGTACTACTCGGGTGCGGGGTGGGGTTGGCTGGGTAGGGTGAACTGAAGTTCTGAAAACAGCCCCTACCAGCGTCATCCGTGAGCCTGTTCGAAGGCTATGATGGTAACTTCCTTTGCTCGAATCAGGGTCATGAGATTTTCCGCCGACCTCAAAATTTTGTGACCTTTGGACTCCCGTGTGGCGTGTTGAGTGATTCGGCTAAGCAACTAGCGAGTAGTAGTAGTAAACTCTGCATATTAGGTTTGACCGAAGTCAAACTTCCTAAAGTTGACCAAGTTTATAGAAAAATATAAACATTTACCATAACAAATATGTATGATGTGAAAGTACATTCAATAATGAATCTAATGGTATTTATTTGTTATTGTATATGTTAATATTTTTGTTATAAACTTTCGAGAGTTTACAAAACTTGACTTTGACCAATGCTAATCTGCGGACTTAAATAAAAATGGAGGGAGTACACATTTGTTTTCTTAGTTTGTAGTGAACTAATCATTTGTTGAAATTGTGAAATAAATATATTAGGCTATTGACTTCGAATGTAATGGTCTATACAATTCAATAGTTACAATCATTGTCGAATCCCAAGATGTATACAAGGTCTATAGTACTTCACAACATGCTCAAACTCACATAATCCCAGTCAAATGAGAATCTAAATGCATTTCATAGTTATTACTTTGTAGGATGCAACAAAAACAACCATAACTCTACATCAGCCATTGGCCCTGTTTGGATACTCTAACACAGTTAGAGTTAGAGTTATTTTCTAACCCACTCTAACCCAAATAAGCACCTCTCCACCGGGATAGTTGGGTTAGATGGAACTAACCCACTCTAACCCTCCCTGTTTGGATACTTTTGGGTTATTTGAGCCCCAACCCGACCCAAACTAGCTCTAACCCATGATCCAAACAGGGCCATTATAGAAGCAACATTTTGACATATCCCAATGTGTGAATGAAACATGCAGAGAGAGCTTTTGAAGATGGAGCAGATAGGGTGGGAAAGATTGTATGTATGTGGACGAGAGAGTAGGAGACAAACCTAACGAGACAGAGGAGAGAGATAGAGAGAAAGAGAGGAAGAAGTTAGGTGCTGTGAGAAAGATGGAGACATGTTATATCATGAGATGCGTGTGCATCCAGATTATGTATCGTGGAAGGAGAAGAGACAACATGTTTGATGAGAGAGCTTGAAAAACATGGGAGAGGGAAGGATCTCGTGGGTTGAGGATTGACAATTTTGTGCGGGGAGAGAGAGGATTGGTAATTTTGTGCAAGAGAGAGAGAGAGAGGGGGGGGAGGAGTCGGTCGGGCGTCGTCACATCACCCTGCTTCCAAATGACCCGCATTCTCTAGCGCAGCATGGCCGCCGTCTTCGATCTGCTCGATGCCCTCTTTGAAGATTGAGGTGTTGTGCATGTTGGGGTGCAAAGAAGCACAAGCGAGAGTGGTCGCCGTATAACCTTGGATGGGGATGAATTGTGTGCTTGGGGGAGTGTGTGTGTGTGTTGTGCTGCGTGTGTGTGTGTGTGTGTGTGTGAGAGAGAGAGAGAGAGAGAGAGAGAGAGAGATTGAGAGAAAACAAACCTAAGGAGAGAAATGGGTATTCACAAAGAGATTGTGTGGGCCTTGAGGTGGGCGGGGGGGGTGAGGTGTCAAAATGTGCGTGTTGATGCATGTGTTGCATGCGACCGTCTGCGAGGATGGACGAATCGAGAGAGATGGTTGTTGTGTTACGGATGCTCCTCTCTCTCTCTCTCTCTCTCTCTCTCTCTCTCTCTCTCTCTCTCACACACACACACAAGTAAACTAGAAGACCGTTCTCTCATGTATACACAGCGTATCGGCATATCTGTCTATGTCTCACTCATGCATGATCATTTGCACATTCACACCTCTCTATGTACGTATCACCGCACACCATCTCCACATTGCCCTTCATACAACACACATATGGACACATACACGTTCTCTCAGTCACACACACACAAATCAGTATTAAAAAAACTAGGGCGCACCTAAAACATCCAAATCCAAATAAACCTGATGGAGCTAAATTCAAATATATGGAAATATTGCAGCGTCAAGAACTTTCCCGGAAAAAAAGTTGAGTAATATTAGAGGATTGTTTTCACACACACAAAAGGTTTGGTGGATGTCCTTGGCGCGACACGGTGGCGCCGTTCGATCGACCAGCGGGCCGTGGTTCACAGCGCTTGCACAGATTCCGTGTCGTGGCTGTGGTACTAACTAATAAAAGTGCTGCCTAAGTCCAATGTTTACGTGTACTAGTACGGTTTTCTTTTAAGTTTGACTAACCTTATATAAAACTAAAGTAAGCTCCCACACGCGCACTCATCAATATGCCGGCGCCGCCGTTGTGCATGCCGGCGCCCGCCTGCTCCAGCCAACGATTTCTCGCCCATCACCGCCGTGTCACCGCCATCCCTGTGCCATGAAGCCGAAGGCTCGCCCGCTCATGTCGTCCGCAGTCCCTCCTCGCGATGCCGCTGCACTGCCAAGCACGCGAGCAGCTTGTGGAGCCGCGTCTATGCACGCATCGTACGAAGAGGAGGACGGGCGCGTGCTTCAGCACACCGGTGAGGAGGAACTAGCATGTCATTGTCATCTCCGCCCGCGCGGAGGAGGCGCGCATGGTGGCTGTCGCGGCAGAAGCCAGCCGCGCGCGCGTCGATCCCGCAAACCGGGTGCGGACGCGGAATCTACCTTCGAGACCTTGAATGCCACGTGGATCCTACAATCTGAAGGAGCAATTTGGGTCAGTCGACTCATGTGAGCCGTTTGATGCAGCATGGATGGCTAGAAGGGCTTCTTCCACCTCTTCTGCCATCTTCTTCCTTCGCTTCGTCGAACTTCTTTCACAAATCGACTAACCCAAATTATACTACTAATCGAGCGTATTAAGTACAGTAGGAACACGAAGATCTGACGATAGTACCAAGCGCAAGAAGAACAGTAGTAAGACATAGTACTAGTACTACTATGCGTACTAACGAGTTCAAATAACGAGAAAGAACATACTAATCATAGTTACTGTTGGGGCCTCGGCACAACACACCCTTGAAAATAAACTAAGCAACTAGTCCGCTTGACCTGCGGTAGAACCAGCATGGCGGCGACACGCCACCTACTCGGTCCGAGTCCACGTCCTCGACTTCGTCCTCATCCTCTTCCTCTTCCTCGTCGCCGGCCTTCTTTGTTTGAACGGACCTTTGGGCTCTGCTTCTTCATCCAACCCTTGTAGATATTTAAACAAAGGTAGGCATCCATTGCTGCGTACGAGGATGTGATCTTCATCTAATGTCTTGACTCCCATGCATGATGAAACTTCGTGATGAGGTTTCTTGAGTTTAGCGTCTGAAGGATCAATCATGGCTGCTGCGGGGTCAGCATTGAAGGTTGAGAGGAGGACACTAGGCTTGCCTTACGGAGATCGAAGGGCTGGCCTACAAGCGAGACCTATCCGGCGGGACATCCACAGTCGTTCTTAAAGCCTCGATGCAATTTCACTCTTTTGTCCTTGAGGAAGTTCTTAAAATCCTGGCACTCAACGTCGGCATGGCATATGTGGTAGACCAAGCAAGCGTTATGTACGCAAACCTGGATCACGGCGGTCTTCTTCCTCTCTTCGTCCTTTAGATCTTTCTCTCGTCCCGGGACTGTGGTGTACTCAACGTCTAGCCTAGGGACCCACTCATCCGTTGAACTGTTGAACATGCGTAGGAAGCGAGCAAGCCATGCTTTCACCGTCGCGGATGCACGTGTGTAGATGACGATGAACTGATCGCTGGTGATGGCTCTAACCTGGTACTCAGCGGCGACCATGGAGATTTGGGAGGCCATGGATTTTGGAGGAGGGTTAGGAGAAGTTGAACTGTTGTACCCATAAAAGCGGGAAGCGAACTAATGTGAAAGGACGGAGACGGCGGGAGCGAACTGTTGTAAGGTAGTAGAAGGCGAGGGGCGAGTAGGGCATGCGAATGGCGTGGGGTTGCTGGCTTGCCCGATGGATAAGCGGCTGCAAGCACCCAAAGAGTTCTCGAGAACTATCACGGGACCCACTAGATGTCATGTCTACTAGACCCATATCGTGGGCTGACGATATAGCTTACTTGTTACATACGCCATGCGGTAGCGTGGATGTAACTTCACTTAATTCGGTCAACATGGCGCCTCCCGACCTTCGCCTCCCTCGCGGTCGGGCCCTTTGAGACTTGACCGGCTATAAATGAGCAATTTTTTGCCTACTCCGCATGCATGATACTCCCTCTGGTCCTTTTAGTCCGTCAACCGTTTGCAAAGTGTTTGACCAAATTTATACTTTTTGAACACCACCTTATATTAATTAACCAGCCACACCAGTACACTCATTCGATACAATATTCACCACATAGGCGATGCGTTATTTACAAGAATACCATCTAATCTATTGTCAAAGCTATACTTAGCGATTAAGTGTGCCACCTTATTGGCTAAGCGGCTAATCTTTGACAATTGAAGATTGTTGATCAACTTGAGATGCTCAACACTTTCATCTTGAGTCACGCATAGTAGACCTGTCATAGTCCCCGATGCAAGAGACGCTACCACAAAAGCGCAATCAGTCTCTAAAATTATAGGATTATGAAGAGAAATACCTATGTAGAGACCGGCAATGCAAGCCCTAAGCTCCGCTTCCTCCACGTTTTTACAGGCATCAATGAAATCCCACAACCAAATTTATACTAAAAATATCAATATCTACAATACTGATTATAATGAGTATAAGAACTACGTTTTATAATGAGTGTAAAAATATGGATTTGACATTGTGAATGTTGATACATTTTTCTATAAGTCTGGTGAAAGTAGAGGTACATTGACTTCAGACAAAACTTAAATGCACAATGCAGACTAGTTCCTCCGTCCAGGTGCGTGCCATGTCCTATCTTGTCATCACAACAAGGTTAGCTATTAGAGTACCACTACCTCCCTTCTAGTTTAAAGGGCTCGATTCAAAAATTTCACCTACTCTGAGCAAGATAGTAGAGGCGGTGGAATAGCTTTTGAAGTCTACAAAAGTACTCAACTAGTGCTGTCGTTCTTCACACAAAAATGTGTTTACCAATGCATGCATGAACACTAGTTACTCTAAACCCCCTCTCTTCTTTAATTCTTTGCCAAATCAGCATGTTTGCTTGTATTCCCGTGTGCATGATACCAGCTAAGATACCACCATTATGGCCAACCTTAATCATCGCGTGCAATAATTTAGTACACCTTGAAATATAAACATGTGTGGGGCGTGTATTTTTTTAATGACTTGGGACTATATGTAGCCCGACATGCAAGATGACTTATTATGCACCGTTCCCCATACCTGCAGGAAGCCCGTTCGTCTCCAAATCTTTTCCTCTCCATGTGTGGAAACAATATGCCTGCCAAACTCTCCTTCTCCGTCCAGCGGTCCCACCACTCCACCCCGTGTGAAAAAATCCGCATGCATGACTCTCCTCCCCCCACGCTCGTCCAATCCGTTGTGACCAGCAATATTTCCACCCCTTTGCTCCCCCGTAATTTACTCCAATAAATATGCCCACGTAGCTGTTACTTAGCTGCAGGTGCATTGGGTCAGCGACATATGGGCCCAGCGGTGTTCGGCCCACATGTCGGTGGCATAGCTGAACCTGCAGATTAAGTCGATCAACTCGATCCATATCTTACGTAGGTGTGCCATTGCTCGCTATAAATCTGCGCCTCCCGACATCGCTATCTCCTCCCCACGCGTTCCGTTTATCGCTATCTCCTCCCCTCCCTCTCCGTCGACCACCATGGCGCCGCCTCCCAAGCCCTAAGGCCCCTCGCTGCACCGCGTGGGCGGTCGCAGCGTCGCCGTTCCGTTCCTCGCAGCCGCTAGTTGAGGAGGACGCGTCGGTGTTCTGCTCCTCGCCGCTACGCGATGCGTCGTAGTTCCGTTCCTCGCCGCCACTAGTCGAGGAGGACGCGTCGGCGTTTCGCTCATCGCCCGCGGCGCGAGCGTCGCCGTTCCGTTCCTCGCCGCCACTAGTCGAGGAGGGCGGCGTCGGCGTTCGCTCCTCGCCCGCGGCGTGTCGAGGTGGGCGCGTCGGCGTTCCCAATCTCGCCAACCGCAGCGTCGGAAGGGCGTCGGCTCCCACTATGAGGAAACGCCGCGCGCCCGCCCGAGCCCCCAGCCTTGAGGAGCTTTGGAAAGAAATGGATGTCGCCTTGTGGGAGGCTTTGCCTCCAGCGAGCGCCAAAATAGAGCGGAGAAGAAGGTCGAGGAAGAAAGTGCACCGCAGAACAAGCTGCTGGGAGGCCTATGCGCGTCCAGAGAGTCGGGCCATTGGCTCTTTGGCGAAGGCTCGTCGAGGGCCGTGAGGGTGGCGGAGGGCCGTGTCCGATGCCACGAGTGTAGTTGGGACCAAGCGCCTCATCTCGCTTGGCGATGCGTGGACGGTGCATGCTTCCAGCGGCGGAGTACCTATTGGCGCGGATCACCACACCGGTGAGATCGCGCTCGCCTGCGACAAGCCGCCAATCAGCACCTCGCGAGTTGCGAGGCTGAGAAGAAGGCATTGTGTCGTGCTGAAAGCGACCGCGCACCGGGGCACTCGTGGCGCGCGCCAAAGTGCTCCTTGGCGCCGTGGCTTTAGGAGGAGCATAATTTTTGTTTAAGTAAGGTGATCTCATTAGTTTTGGGGCATAAATGATAAATCGAGCGTTCAGGAATTTTAGCGTCCTTAATTAAGTATGTGAAAGGAAAGTTTGGAAACCTTGTGTATTCGTACACATTTTGCAAGTACATGCATATAGCACAAACTTTACTATATACTATCGCACTACGTCTCTCTTGATATATGCTTGCGATGTGTGCTACTCCCTCCGTCCAGTCAATAAGTCATCTTTGGTTGTGCACGTGACCAAGGAAGGAAGACTTGTACACCTAGGCGGAGGATACTACTATTACTTATGTGCGTGCAAATGCATTTTAACATTACGATGCGGTTTTGTAAAAGTAGAAAAACAGCACTAGTCAAGCTTGTGAAACAATTCAATGCAAAAAAAATGCGAAAATGCTCGTTTGATTGTTTACTTTTAGATTCCTTCTCTATCATTATTTCTCTATCGTACTTTGTATGGAGTATCTCACTGGTTGGAAAGGCATGCAAATTCCCAAACCGCTTCCTACACCCTGTATCGATTTTTTTGCCTAACAAGTTGTGCCGTGCAATTGGAATTCCAACTTGAGTACTACTACTAGTAGGAGTACCGGGGCGATTCTTTTAGGCTTCTAGATTAGTAATCCCATAACTACTACCTCCGTCCTGGTTTATTGGTCCCCATTGTATTACATGTCAAATTTTGATCATAAATTTAACTAATGAAATGTTAGTGCATGTCACATGCACTACTCCATCCGTCTAGGTGAGTAAGTCATCTTAGGCTGTGCACCGTGACCAAGGAGGAGGACAAAGCGAAAGCGTTAATGTTTATTTGCTAATTAATAGTATTGCATGCAATGAACTAACCACTTGCATGTCATGTTTGATATCTCAAGTCATTAAAAGCATGCACTCTTTATCTCTTATTGGTTGATATGTCAAGAAACAAGAAGCGAGGTAGAAGTTAATGCACCGCCCTAAGTGTTTTGGGATTATTTGGTTTTAAGTAAGATGACTTACACACCTAGATGGAGGGAGTAACCTTTTATCGATTAAATCTTTGGTCAATATTTAGCACAAATTACAATGGTGAGGAATAAACCAGGGCCGGAGTAGTAGTTTAGAAGCCCAAATAAATGAGTGAGGTGCCTTATTGTTACTCTCCACTGTGACTAGTCTTGTGGGAAAAGCTGGGGAAGCCGCCAAAAGAACTGGCCCTAGGAGTAGTAGCTAGGGATCGAGTG
Source organism: Aegilops longissima (assembly GCA_021605205.1). Classification (NCBI taxonomy): domain Eukaryota; kingdom Viridiplantae; phylum Streptophyta; class Magnoliopsida; order Poales; family Poaceae; genus Aegilops; species Aegilops longissima. The sequence goes on along the minus strand of CM038679.1, from coordinate 534,048,310 downwards.
TGCGAGATGAACCGGAGAAAGTAAATGCAGAGAGATGAAATGCAAAAAAGACGGAGGGATGTGATGGTTGCTTGTCCGTTTATTTTACTAGGCCACTAATTACTGGGAGCGGTTGGGTTTTGTGATATGATGGCTTTACTGCCGTGCCACGAGCGGGCTGAGAGGTGAGACTCCCGTGCAGTGCCGCCCTCTACACTTGTACTACATCGGTCGTGGTTTATAGTCCCCCATTGAATTTTACTGAAGATTTAACTGACAAAACGTTAGTGCATGTCAACAAAAACTATATCGTTGGATTCGTATTTGAACATAGTTTTGAATGGTATAATTTTAGGTGACATGCATCAGTATTTATCGTACTATATATAATGTTAGTTCAATTTTTGGTCGTACTAATCTATAGTAGTAAGGTGCCCGTGCGTTGCACCGAAGAGTGAAATGCATTGATTGGGGAGTTGTTTATTTTGACAAAGGATGTGGGGGTCATCTCATGTGTATGGGTGTCGATAGGTTTCTTCGGATATTATCTCATCTCTAGAGCTCACAAACATCTGGGTGAAATAGATAAAAAAGGTATATTTTTGCAAACAAAAGCGTTCAACTGTTCAACCTGCATCCAAAAATTGTGAAGAAATAACACTTATTGTGCTTTGCAAGAAACGATCTTTAAGAATTAGTTTAACGACAACCTTACAGAATCAAAAGCGCAAAGACCACGGGCCATAGCGCCCACACACACTACATGTTTTCTAAGTGCACTTGATAATCGTATGTCGGGTGAACCTCCTTGGAGTCCCGTGCACAGCGTCGGCGGGTAATGGATGGAACAGATGCCATGGGTTTTCCAAGTCCACATTGGCGGGATAGTCCCAGCTCCCGAGTCCAAGTCCGTCCGATGAGGCGGTGTCGCCCGCCCATGCGACCGGAGGGTAATAACATGACCACGCACCCGTACATCTGCCTCGTGTTAGTGTTAGCGTCGTGACAGCGCCCCGACAGCACATTACGTGAGGAGGCAGGGGTGGCGGCTGCGCGAGCCTCACCGGTGCCCACGATCAAGAGGAAGGCGCTGCCATCCTCCTCCGAGACTAGCGGTGGCGGTGATCCTCCAGCGACTCCGGCATGGTGAACCCGTAGCTTGCGTGTCGTACTTGATGTTCTCTGCCAAGGGCCAGCGGTGACCGCTGCGCGCTGTCCGTGGTGATGCACCATGTCCACGGCAAGCCACAAAAGGGCATCGGGCACTCATAGGAGTGGGCGAAGGGCTCCTTGGAGGCATCGACCAGGCCGTCCATGAAGCAGGAGTGGCTGTAGGGGCGTTGCCCGATTGAATATATGAGCAAGTTACTACGAGATTTAATCCGAATAAGCACAAAATAAATCATGACGGCTATAACAGAGATGAAACTAATCATGTGGACTACCATAGTAGTAGGATCTGAGTAGAAACATAGATTCTACGAGATTTGAACATGAAGGATGAAACACATACGATTGCAGCAGGAGGCAGCACCGCTGGCGTTGAGGTTATCGCCCATGTCGTTGAGGAAGAGGTTGCGAGGTCGGGGAAGAAGTAAATCGTCGGTGAAGTCGTGGCTGCCGGCGATCGCGAGTGTGCTCCCAGATTTCAACGGCCTTGCTGAATGGAGCGCAGGAGGGGTGTCTGTAGGGGACGTTGCGGCCGCCAAATGGAGCACAGGAGTAGCACATGAAGCAGTAGATGGTGTCCTTACTAGTACTCCCTGCTACATCTTGAGCTTGCGTTGGTTTTCCCCAAAGAGGAGAGTATGATGCAGCAGAGTAGCGTAAGTATTTCCCTCAGTTTTTGAGAACCAAGGTATCAATCTAGTAGGAGGCCACGCACAAGTCCCTCGTACCTGCACAAAACGATAGCCACCCGTAACCAACGCGATTAGGGGTTGTCAATCCCTTCACGGTCACTTATGGGAGTGAGATCTGATAGAGATGTAAATAATATTTTTGGAATTTTTGGTATAGAGATGCAAAGTGAAAAGTAAAATGCAAAGTAAAAACAAAGCAACTATAAAAGTGATGGAGATTGATATGATGAGAATAGACCCGGGGGCCATAGGTTTCACTAGTGGCTTCTCTCAAGAGCATAAGTATTCTACGGTGGGTGAACAAATTACTCTTGAGCAATTGACAGAATTGAGCATAGTTATGAGTATATCTAGGTATGATCATGTATATAGGCATGACGTCCGAGACAAGTAGACCAAAACGATTCCGCATCTACTACTATTACTCCACTCATCGACCGCTATCCAGCATGCATCTGGAGTATTAAGTTAAAAACAAGAGTACGCCTTAAGCAAGATGACATGATGTAGAGGAATAAATTCATGCAATATGATAAATACCCCATCTTGTTATCCTCGATGGCAACAATACAATCGTGCCTTGCAACCCTTTACATCCTTTGGTAAGGACACATAAGATTGAACCCAAAGCTATGCACTTCTCCCATTGCAAGAACTACCAATCTAGTTGGCCAAACCAAGCGGATAATTGAAGAGACTTGCAAAGATAACCAATCATACATAAAAGTATTCGAGAAGATTCAAATATTATTCATAGATAAGCTGGATCATAAACCCGCAATTCATCGGTCTCAACAAACACACATAAAGAAGATTACATTGAATAGATCTCCACGAGAGGGGAGAACATTGTATTGAGATCAAAAAGAAGAAGCCATCTAGCTACTAGCTATGGACCCGAAGGTCTAAAGTAAACTACTCACACATCATCGGAGGGCTATGGTCATGATGTAGAAGCCCTCCGTGGTGGATGCCCCCGCCGGCGGAGCTCTGGAACAGGCCCCAAGATGGGATCTCGTGGATACAGGAAGTTGCGGTGGTGGAATAAGGTTTTTGGCTCCTCTTCTGATCGTTTGGGGGTATTTAGGTATATATAGGAGGAAGGAGTACATCGGTGGAGCAACAGGGGGCCCAGGAGGCAGGGGCGCACCCTAGGGGGGGGGGGCGCCCCCACCCTCATGACCGCCTCTGTTGTTCCTTGGCGTAGGGTCCAAGTCTCCTGGATCACGTTCGGTGAGAAAATCACGTTTCCGAAGGTTTCATTCCGTTTGGACTCCGTTTGATATTCCGTTTCTTCGAAACACTGAAATAGGCAAAAAAATAGCAATTCTGGGCTGGGCCTCTAGTTAATAGGTTAGTCCCAAAAATAATATAAAAGTGGAAAATAAAGCCCAATATAGTCCAAAACAGTAGATAAAGTAGCATGGAGCAATAAAAAATTATAGATACGTTGGAGACGTATCACTCCCTAGTCTCTATCTATCTATATCTTTATATATCTACTCTTCTGAAAACCGAGTTGGTGATGATGGTATGCACTGCCATCTTGTAATATAGACCGTCCGATCTATATCGTGATAGAAAACCAACTATGAAAATTTTACAAAAGATACCGCACCTCTCTCCACATTTCTGAGATAATGCCTTGCCTCGTCCTTCCCTATCTCCCACAACCTTGTGCTCCTCCTATGTCTCTATCTCTACTACTCTTCTTTGTTTTTTATAACAAATCGAATCTTTTCTTCGCCGTCCATTGCGCCCGGCTGAACACGCCTCCTCGCCTCCATCATCACGAGTCTTTTATAGGAGTAGGAGTAGAGAAAAAACCGAGTTGGTGATGATGGTTTGCCGTGCAATGCACAGGCATCTTGCATTTTTTTGCATATAAGTCCAAACATCAAGTAGACATGGTCTTTGAGCATGGTTCGTAGTCGTTTCACGTTTGGGCATTGAAGTTTGTAACTATTTTAGATTAGAACATACTACTCCTCCGGTGCTAGTAGTAGAGAAGAGTCCTACTCTACTACTCTACTCTAGCAAGCTAGGGCATAGTACTATAGTAGTTATTGTAGGGAGTACCAGTACTGTGATCACTCAAGCAAGTTGTCTGGCATTGATATGACCCTACGCTGCTGGTATGTGTCTCGTAAGTCAAGTGGCGTGCTGTAGTAATCATCACCTGTCCACTTCCCGCATCACATATTCGCTTCTCCATCTTTGTCCGCACATAATCTCGTCCAAGCTTCCATCCCGCTAAAGCGCCTCCCCCTCGTCAAACCCAAGCACTAACAATGGCAGAACCGAGCAGCGTCCGCCGAAAGAGTGGCTGGAATTCGCTCCCCACAGAGGTAATCAAGCTCATTGTTTCGCTTGTGGACAATCTCAGTACCATGCCGCTCGCCGTGTGCTCATCGGGGCTGTACCGTTTAAGCCCTCAAGCCAGAGCATTTTAAGCCAGCTCCTTGCTTGCTGATGCCGCCTGATCTTCAGAAACGGTGTGTCACGCAGCATAATGATTGTAGGGTGGCGAGCATCAACCCCCTTCACTGCAATCCGATCCCCGTCAGCCTTAGCTACATTAATGGTATGTACTGGGTCGGCATGAACACGTCTTGGATGGTGCTCGTCGGCGAGGCGGTGTTGGATGCTCGTGGAGGTCTACACCGACAATTGATCCCCTTCCTTCCGATTAACACTGCCTTTGCTTTAGCACATGACCCGAATACTCGGAATCTTCGGTAGCCAACATGATACCAAGTTTGATTTGCTCAAGGTTGTAATCTGCCAAGTGCCCACAAGATCTGCGAATTATAAAGACTTGAGGCTAATTGCGTTCTTCAAGCGCGGTCTCGCCTATCGACAGTCACTTTGCGGTAAGTGGATAAATCTGCCGTCCATCGCGGGATCATACATCCTCCATGGTTACGTGATGCCATTGAACACAGGGGCTTCATTTCTGCTGTCGACTCCTTCTATGGCTGGGCGTATTGCTGGCCTACTCCGATCATCGCTACAAGCGGCTATTACTGATAGTATGCTACTTTCCTATGATATCATGATGGCTTGCTTATATTCATCAACATTCTTGAAAAAATATTCATGCTCATAAGATGCTGTTCTTAAGATTGACTAAATCAAGAGCCCTTTTTATTTGACTCCAACTTGATATGATGTTGTAGGCACTTTGGTGTCCCTACCCTTCCTAATCCAGAACCTTTCAAAGAAAAGCAGCATGGAAGTTGCGGTGGTTCTGGCTCGTCGAGCGATGGTGAAAGATTCATGATCGTTCGCACATACCGGCGTGTTGTTTCACGAAATACAATCACGATCCTTTGCAAGGTCTTTGAGCAGGATCCCAGCTTCTCTAGGCCTTGAGGAATTTTTGGTTGGAGGCTGGTAAGTAGCCTTGGTGCACTCTCTATTTTTCAAACTGAATTATCCGATTAACGAGGAGATAACCGGCGGCAAGGATCATGATGGCAGCGGGGTTTCGTTCATCGAGCAAAGCGTGTGTACACAACATACCATGCGTCTCTGCATGCACCATACCCGATATGTGCCGCCACGCTCTGTAGCCCAAAGTAGGAGAGAGGTCGCAAGTATCGGACTTGACCTCTTGGTGGAGTTTCCCGTAAGGCACCCATCTGGTTCAAGCCGTCGCCCAATCTCCACAGCAATAATAAATAGTAACGTCTAACTAAGCCGAGTTAGTTAGATCGTACACTTGGTGTAGTAGGATCTTTATTTAGTTTGATGCATACACTTGTTCTTTTTGGTAGCCCTTTTGTAATGATGGCTGATGTTTGGTTGGAAGAAGCTGCGTCTTCACTCTTACGGCCTGCTTCTTATACATTGCACCCCAGCCACAGTTGCGGCTGCTGCGGCTGTTTTCAATGTACAATCGGTAGTATATTTAGTTTGTTGGTTGAATAAATGTGTTGTTAGAGCGACAAACACAATTTTTGGAAGTCGTTGCAGTTCGATCCTTTAGTGCCCGTGCCGTCGTAGCTCATACTATTTTTAAATGCGGAACACATTTTCCACTTGTTGATAAGATGCAGCCCAGATGAAGGCCCAATAGAAGCCCATAATTAAGCTGGAAGGGAGGCTCTCACATGAATCCGGCCCAGGTACATGCTCATGGTCCCCTAAACATAAATAAGTAAATAAATAAATAAAGCTAAATGCTCATGCACTAGTTCTTTGGGAAAATAGGCAGCCCAGTATTTCTTTTTGAAGAATACCCAAGATAGGCCTATTTGTTTTCTCCGAATTACTCGGCTGCAAATCGTTCAAGATGAGGAGGGATGCATTCCGTCCTGGCCAAAGAGTATGGTTAATGTCTGTTAAAAGTAATATCAAAAGGGGTTGAAAATTCCAAAAATTTATAGCAAATGGGATATTATTATTTTTTGTTTTGTTCTTCAGCGATATCTTATCGTATTTCATTGGATTTAACATGACATAGTACTAATTTATTTTTAAATTATGGCTATTAATTTTGGATTAAGAATATTTAGTTCCCCGCAAAAATTTGCAATTTCCAAAATTTCCCACTTATTTAGTTAATTTTTGACCTGATGCTGACGAGAAAATGGCCAACAATTCGAAAATGGAAAAGCGGGCTGCAATAAATTCCATATGAATTAGAAAATGAGTAAAAATTATAAAATAATAGCAAATGGCTGACTTGTTTACATAAGGCTTTGTCGGTGAACACTGCGATTCTAGCGGCGATGGTGTTGGATGTCCATCCAACGACCGCGTCTTCTTCAACCTCTGATCTTCTGCTCGGCCGCCTAAACTAACGCCGTAGGACTGCTGCTCCCTCCTCTTGTGGCTCGCTGTGATGCCGCGAGCTTCCCCGCCCACCCTACCCCCTCCGGCCTGGCCGCACGCAATCAACTGCCTCCTTATTATGCGAAAAAAATGATTCCTCCCATGACATTTAGGGCGCACGGTTGGGAGGCTGACCTATGGGCCTACTACGTTGAAGCGTCTGCGAGCTTGTCAACTTAGTCAACAAGCGGTTCTAGCAGCGTGTCGTTGGATTTGAATCGAGCGGTCATCTTTGCTTCTTCAATCGCTGCTCTTCTTGCACCGCCGCCCAAACCAGCGCCGTGGAGACCGCTTTGCTCCTGCCTCCGGTGGCGGTTGTGCTGCCATTGAGGCCTCATCGCCCCTACTACTCCCACCTGCTTTGGCCTGCAGCGATGGCAGCCTCACACCGCAGCCGAACCAGTGAACCCTCGTACTCCTCTCCGCGTGGGCATCCACTACCGCATCTTCCCCGGCTCCGCGGCGTCCCCTTCCTAGGCCTCGTCGTCGTCCACCGCCTTGGTGCTCTCGGCGCGGCGTGGTCAATGTGGTCAACGACATTCCATCGGAAGAATACTATACGTGGAGAGGCTGACAGCTGGGTCCATGGCCACAACCCAGTTTTTTGTGATTAGCCAAGTAAGTCGCTTTGTCAGGCCTGTTGGGCTGCAAATCTTTCAAGATGAGGAGAGCTTTCATTCGGCTGGCCGAGAAAATGGCCCATCAGTAAAGAGAAATGGGATGTACATTTTTAAAACACATCAAACCGGCAATTAGTTTCAAATATCTTTTTTTTCATTTCGAGATTTTAAATTACATAAATTTTTATGCATGGAAAATTTGTTGGATTTTATATTGATATACATTTATTTTAAAAATCAGTTTGAATGTGAATCGAAATTTCGGGATTAAAAACAGTTCGGACCACACCAAAAATGCAAAATTTCGTATAATTTTTTAACAGTGGCCACAATATGGGCTGTAATGCTAACAAAAAGAATATGGGCTCCAAAAAAATCCTTAAGAATTAGCAAATGGGCTGTAAATTATTAGAAATAATGGCAGATGGGCTGTATGCTATTTTCCACATATTTAAGGCTTTCCTAAAAAGGTTGGCCTGGCGGTATTGTTGGATGGCCATCCAACGGCCGTCGTGCTTCTTCAATCTCTGCTCTTCCTGCTCCAACCGCTCAAACAAGCGCCGGCGGGACTGCCTAGCCATCCCTCTACTCACCCACACCTGCTGTTATTCTCCGGTGACGGCAGACGAACCAGTAAACCCTCGTACATTCGTACTCCCCTCCGCGTGGGAAACAACTGCCGAGTCTTCCCTGCCTCCGTGTCGTCCCCTTCCTAGGCCTCATGATCGTCCACCGCCTTGGTGCTCTCGGCGGCGTGGTCAATGTGCTCAACGACCGACTTCCATCGGAAGAAATCTTTGTCGCGTGGAGGCAGCGACAGCTTAGTCCATGGCCGCGATGAAGGAAGTGCTTCCTTATTCAGCGCAAAATAATTATTCCTTCACGACAGCGGGGACCCAGCAGACGGGCCACCATATTTCGCGAAAAAACATTTCCCCACGGCTGCTTTGGGACCCACCAGGCTACACTTTACTGCATAGGAAGTGCGTCGAGGCAAAAAAAATGATTCGCCCCACGGCTGCTGGGACCCACCAGCTACATCTTATACGCAAGGAAGTGCGTCGGGCAAAAAAAACGATTAAGCCCCACATTGCTGGGACCCACCAGCTACATCTTCGCCGCAAGGAAGTGCACGGCGGTCGGGACCCACCTGGTCGAGCGTCACGTGGCGTTGTCATTACAGTCGTGACGTTATGCGTACATCTTGGTGCGTTGTAGAAGCGCCGCCGTGTGTCGTAGTAAAACGCGCCGTAGCATGTACCGCGTCGTACATCGGCGAGGTGCAAGAAAGAAAATCTGACCCGTGTATGTGTACATCTGTGACGCCTACTCGCGCATCGTCTGGCGATGGCTCGTGTACATGGCTGGGTCGAGCGGGCTTCATCGTCGTCGTGCGTGTTCATGGGAGAACAGCGAGTGCGTCGTGTTCATGGGAGAGCAGCGAGAATCGTCGTGTTCGCCGGGAGGCAATGGAGCAGCGTGGGAGCCAACCGGGCTGGGTCGGAGCGAAATGCGTGGTCATGTTCGCCGGGAGGCTTGGGCGGAACAGGCGATGAAGCGAGGCTGGCATACCGCTGGCGGAGAAACAGACCTCGTTGGAGCAGGGTCCTATTGATAGAGGGGGTGTGGCGTCTTGCAAAAGCGGAGAAGCGAACCTCCTCACGGTGAAAGCAGGGGTCTGTTGATCGGGAGGGTGTGGTGTACCCAAAGCGGAAATGTACCTCCCTACGGTCGAAAGCAGGGGTGGAGGGTGTGGCATACCGCCAAAGCGGGCCAAGCGGACTTGTGTTGGGCCTTCACAGTCAGCAGGGGTCCTCTTCGCCGGGAGGGTGTGGCGTGCATAAGCAGGACTCCACGGGATACTGTTCATCTCCATCGTCGACCTCCTCCAGCCTCCACGAGGTACCGTCGACCTCCTCCCGGCCTCGGCGGGCTCCTGTTCATCCAGCCTCCACCTTGCGCTTCTCCACGGCTCTTGTTCAACCACCCCTCCACCGTCTCACATTCATACAGCCCTCCACACCACGGGGTCCTGTTCAACCACCCCTCCACGGGCACCCCTCCACCGTCTCTGTTCATCCAGCCCTCCACACCACGGGTCCTGTTCATCCGAGGCAAAACGCCCTTGCTCCTTTGTTCATCAAACCCCCCATAGCGCTCCTTTGTTCATCCTAGAGCGGCATCGATCGGCTTGATTAGAAGCGATAGCGAAGAATCGCTCGTCGGGTTGATTAACAACCATCGATCGATCGCTCGGGTTCGATAACGCGTAGCCTACAATGCAATGTCCTTCGGGTTCGATTAGAGCCCAACGCCTTGCTCGGGTTGATTAGAGCCAATGACTTCGCACACAGCGTAAGTGTATGATAGAAACGCGCATCGCTCGGCCCCCGACCTCCCACCGTAACCGGGAACTCCCCAAAATTTTCCTCCCCCTCGCTTCTACCACGGGTTTTTCCGTCATGGACGACCCAAAGAATGTCTGCAGCTGCGTTTCTGGCCCGCCCAGGACGAAAAGCCCATTTTCTGTCATGATTTTTTGTCATAGAAGTAGGAGCGGATGATACCTGGTTTTGTCACAATTATCGTCATAGAAGTGTCATATGTATGACAGAAAAAAATTTCGTTCGGCCCAAAATGTCACGGATGTGTCTTTTTTTGTAGTCGAGATGCTGGAAGCACGCCGCGCCCAGCTCGTCGAGAGCGCCAAGAAGCTGGCAACATGAGACGCCTATCGGAGGCCTACCAGCACGAGATGGACCACGTTGTGGGTGGCACGCCGGCCCCTGGAGGGCCTAGCCAGATCGGCACGGTCCAGCAACGCGGCGTGGCTATCACCAGCCTGTTCGGGGCAGACCTCCCCGTCAACGCCACGTCCGCGGAAAACATTCGAGCTGCCCAGGCGGCAGCAGAAGAGCTGGACAAGTTTGAGGGCAAAGAGCGTCGCCAGATGGCGGAGCGCGTCCAGCGACTCCTCGACGTGGCTCTTGAAGCAACACGCAGGCGGCTACCGCCTTGCGCGCGTAACCGGCAAAATAGCGATCCGCCTCCCAGCGAGACCAAGCGCAACATCCCGGGCGCCGGCCGGTGGCGTCCGTGGAAGAAGACAAGGCGGCTGCCGGCCGCTGGCCGGACTTCGCGTCACCATCGGCCTTGAGCAAACGGCGCCAAGCGGTGGAATAGCGGGATGAATGTCCGCCTCCTCCTCCCCGCGGGAGAAGCGCGTATCCTCGCCGCTGTTGAGCACCGACACTCGGCGACCGCCTTGACCATCGAGAAGGTCGGAGAAAATGATGCCCGCCACCGGATCGACCGTCTCAACCGATCCCTGGTGCTGGAAGAAGAAGATGAGCTAGGTCCGCCCTGTTTCAGCCCTCGCATCGAGATGAGCCCTTGCCCAAGGGGTTCACGCTCCCGAGAGACACGCCCAAATACACGGCTCCGTAAAGCGGAGGGCGGGCTGATCGACTACTCCACGACCGTCGACGCCATAGCGACAACAAAGCGTTGCCGTGAAGTACGTTCCACTCATGCTCCACAGCACGGCGAACATGGCTGAACAGCACGAAGCCCCCACATCAGCAGTTGGTGGACTTGGCGAAGCCTTCGTCCGCACTTCACCGGCGCCTGGCGGCCGCCCAAGCCCGCCAGCTCTCCTTGTGTGTCCAAGGCCCCAGAGTCGACTCGTGACTACCTCTACGCTGGGCGAGCTCCGCAACTCTTGCGGCGTGCATGAGGTGCAGGCCATCGAGTACTTCACCGCCAGGTGCCGAGAGGGCACCCTTCTCAAGCATAGGCTTCTCTGCGACGAGCAGGTGACTCTTGACGAGCTGCTGATCATAGCAGATAAATACGCCACGGCCGACTCCTCCATGAAGGCAGAGATCCAAGTTGATGCGACCGACAAAGTGGTTCCCCTAGCTCCTCGGGCCCATTGGAGACACCGATCGGCGTCAACAACCGCGACAACAAGCGCCAAGGCCCGCGGCGGCTTCCACAAGCCGACAAGTGGCGGCGATCGAACCGGCAGCGGAAGGGCAGCCTCCATCAAAGCGCCCGGAAGGCGGCAAGCCCAATGGCTGCCCGCTTTCTCGTATGGCGGACTCTTGATGCACCTGCAAATTTCCGCGGTGGCACGAAGCCGTCTAACCACACCACTCGGAAGTGCCATTGGCTCACCGGGATCGCCAAGGGTGGCGGCCTTCGCCTCCTCCGCCCTCTGGGCAGCCGCTACCTCCTCCACCCCAGCAGTTGGCAATTCGACGAGTCGGAGCCATAAAAGCGAGTATCTGAAAAGCGCGGAGCTTATGTCGTCTTCACCGGTGTGGCGGCGATAAGCACAGCGAGCGACAACGACAACAAGTAAATGCAGTAGCATCCGAGACCCCGAGTTCATGCATTGGTCAGACAAGCCCATCAGTGGAGCGAGCCGACCACCGGATGTAATGCCCAATCCGGCTCCTATGCCTGGTTACGGATGCCACTTTTGCCCGCGAGAGGCGAGCTACTTGTTTTTCGAGTTACGATAGATGGCGGCAGCAACATCAACACCTGTACAAGGATACCATGGAGAGTTAGGAATCAAACAAAGGCTTCAGCCCAGCCGGACTGTATTCCATGGCATAGTTCACAGCCTTTCCTGCTCACCAATCGGCAAGATCCGGATAGACGTCCTCTTTGGAGACAAAGATCACTTCCGCCGAAGCCAGGTCTGGTTTGAGGTGGTGGACCTTGAGCCCATACCATGCTCTACTTGGCGGCCTGCTCGGCCAAGTTCATGGCGATCCCCACTATGCTTTCCTCAAGATGAAGATGCGAGTTCAAGGAATTCTGACCATAGCGAGGATTACAAGAAGTCGCTCCGCTGCTGACAGATAGCAACCGGCTGGCGAGTCCCTTGTGATCGCGGCGAAGCGGCTCCTTGACGGGTTGTGGCGATGGCGGGCAAGCAGCCGGAAATGTCACCCAACCCCAAGGAGTCGGAAGCCGAGGGCTCGTTCAAGCCGGCCAAAGAGACAAAGAAGATACCCTTGGACCCGGAGCACCCAGAGAGGCACGCTGTCATAGGAGCAAATCTTGACAGCAAATAGGAAGGCGAGCTAGTCGATTTCTTCCATGAGAATCTGGATATCTTTGCATGGTCTCCCAAAGACATGCCAGACATCCCGACGAATTTCGCCGAGCACAAGTTACATGTCCGGTCTGATGCCAAGCCAGTCAGGCAGCCCTTGCGCCGCCTGTCATAGGAGAAGAGAAGAGTCATCAGAGAAGAGATAGCCCGACTGCTGGCAGCCGGCTTCATCATGGAAGTGTTCTTTCCAGAGTGGCTGGCCAACCCAGTCCTTGTGCTGAAGAAAAACAAGCAATGGCGCATGTTTATTAATTATACCAGCCTCAACAAAGCCTGCCCCAAAGACCCGTTTGCTTTGCCGAGAATTGACTAAGTGATAGACTCCACAGCCGGATGCGAGCTGTTGAGTTTTTTGGATGCATACTTAGGGTATCACCAGATCAAGCTGAACCCGGCCGACAGGCTAAAGACCGCCTTCATCACACCATTTGGAGCCTTCTGCTACTTGACCATGATGTTCGGCTTGAGGAATGCCGGAGCCACGTTTCAACGTTGCATGCAGAAGTGCCTCCTGAAGCAACTCGGCAGGAAAGCCCACGTTTATGTGGACGATGTTGTGGCGAAGACGGAGAAGCATGGAACGCTGCTGGAAGACCTCAAGGAGACCTTTGAGAACTTGCGCCGATTTCAAATCGAGCTCAACCCGGAGAAATGCATCTTTGGAGTACCAGCCGGCCAGCTTCTCGGCTTCTTGGCCTCAGAGCGCGGCATAGAATGCAACCCCGTGAAAATCAAGGCCATCGAGAGGATGGAAGTGCCCACCCGACTACTGGATGTGCAGAAATTCACCGGCTGCTTGGCATCCATCAGCCGCTTCATCAGTCGGTTGGGCGAGAAGGCTCTTCCCCTGTACCAGCTCATGAAGATGACCACTTTTTTCAAGTGGAACGACAAGGCGGATGAAGCTTTCTTCTAGCTCAAGATGCTGACCACTCCGCCTGTCCTGGCGGCTCCGACTCCTAAGGAGCCCATGCTCCTCTACATCGCCGCCACCAGCCGGGTGGCCAGCACAGTCAGAGTGGTAGAACGCAAGGAAGAAGGCAAAGCACTACCAGTCCAGAGACCGGTGTATTACCTGAGTGAAGTGTTGTTAGCCTCCAAGCAAAACTACCCCCACTATCAGAAGATGTGCTACGACGTGCACTTTGCCGCCAAGAATTTGAAGCCGTATTTTCAAGAGCACCCAATCACTTTGATATGCACGGCTCCGCTTGCCGAGATCATTGGAAGCCGAGATGCTTCAGGCCGAGTGGCCAATTGGGCCATAGATTTGGCCCCCCTACACCATCAACTACCAGCCTCGTACCGCCATCAAGTCACAAGCACTGGCCGACTTCCTCGTCGACTGGGCCGAGACCCAGTACCTGCCGCCAGCGCCCGACTCCACCCATTGGCAGATGCATTTTGATGGTTCCAAGATGCACACCGGTTTGGGAGCCAGCATCATCCTCACCTCTCCCAAAGGCGACAAGCTCACATATGTGCTGCAAATCCATTTTTCCTCCTCCAATAACGTCACTGAATACGAGGCACTCATTCACGGGCTCCGGCTTGCCAAAGAACTCGGCATTCGCCGGATCCTGTGCTATGGTGACTCTCATTTGGTGGTCGGCGATCGTCGGCGGCCCGGGCGTAGAGATGCAAACATGGCGAGCTACCGCTTCCTCGTACAACAACTCAGTGGATACTTTGAAGGATGCGAGTTTCTCCATGTGCCAAGGATTGACAATGAGCAAGCAGATGCCTTGGCACGAATCGGTTCCACCCATCAAGCAATACCAACCGGCGTCGCCCTAGAACGCCTCCTGAAGCCGTCTGTCAAGCCATCGCCAGAGTCAGACTCCATCTTTGTGCCGGATCCTCCTGAAGCAGTCGGATCCGACTTGAGGACCCCAGCAGCCGACACAAGGAATTCGGCAGGCGACCCGGGGACTGCAACAGCCGCACCGAGCTCGGGGACTGCAGCAGTCGGCCCGGGGACTTCATGGACTCAGCAAGCGGCAGCTGACTCCAACCCGCCGCATCCCGGCCCAACCGCCCTCGTGCAAGTAGCAGTCCTAGCAATCGAAGAAATTGCAGCGCCTTCATGGGTCAAGCCTATCCTCAACTTCCTGGTGAACAAAGAGCTGCCGGCTGATGAGATCTTGGCCCGACAAGTACAACACCGATCGGCAGCATACACCATAGTCAACAGAGAGCTTGTAAGGCGCAGTATCACTGGTGTCTACCAGCGCTGCGTGGAGCCGGAGCAAGGCCAAGCAATCCTCAAAGATATCCATCAAGGCAAGTGTGGTCACCACGCGGCTTCAAAACACTATCGCCAAAGCTTTCCGCCATTGTTTTTACGGCCATTGCTCTAGAAGGCGTAAAGACTTGAATGCAAAATGCAAAGGGTGCGAGAAGTTCCGCTCCAAGCCACATCAACCGGCTTCCGCACTCAAGACCATCCCCATTGCCTGGCCCTTTGCTGTCTGTGGCCTGGACATGGTGGGACCATTCAAAACATCGTGAGGTGGCATGACTCATCTGCTTGTCACGGTGGACAAGTTCACCAAGTGGATAGAAGCCAAACCAATCAAGAAATTGAATGGTCCGACTGCTGTGACTTTCATCTCCGACACACCATCCGGTACGGCATACCACACATCATCATCACTGACAATGGCACGAACTTTGCCAAAGGTGCCTTGGCCCGTTTCCGCGCGACGCAGGGCATCCAACCGGACTTAGCGTCCGTCGCCCATCCGCAATCAAACGGCCAAGTAGAGCGAGCAAACGGCCTCATCTTGTCCAGCATCAAGCCCCGACTGGTCGAGCCTCTGGAGCGCTCGACTGGCTGTTGGCTCGATGAGCTGCCGACCATCCTCTGGAGCCTGTGCACAACTCCAAACAAGTCAACCGGCTTCACACCTTTCTTCCTCGTCTATGGTGCCCAAGCCGTCATCCCAACGGACATAGAATTCGACTCCCCTCGAGTCACCATGTACACCGAAGAGGAG
The DNA here is from genome assembly GCA_021605205.1 of Aegilops longissima. Lineage (NCBI taxonomy): Eukaryota > Viridiplantae > Streptophyta > Magnoliopsida > Poales > Poaceae > Aegilops > Aegilops longissima. The sequence continues at coordinate 534,032,880 of CM038679.1, read as the reverse complement.
GCAGAAGAAGCACGTCAAGACGACGTCGATCTGCTGGAAGAGGGCCGGCTGTTGGCACTCAGCCGGTCCAACATCTACCAGCAGAGCCTGAGCCGATACTACAACCTTAAGGTCAAGCAGAGATCCTTCCAAGAGGGAGACCTTGTGCTCCGGCTGATCCAGCGAACAGCCGGCCATCACAAGCTCTCAATGCCTTGGGAAGGCCCCTTCATCATTAGCAAGGTGTTCGGAAACGACTCCTACTACCTGATCGACGCTCAGAAGGCTCGAGCGCGCAAGAGGGACGACTCCGGCAAGGAGAGGGAGCGACCATGGAATGAAAATCTCCTCTGAAGATTTTACAGTTGATGTAGTATGAACCACGCTACCTTTTGTATTAAAGTACGAAGACTCCGGGTCCCCCGAGAAGAGCTCGGGGACTGCCCTCTTTTATCTATATGGTAAGAATTATGCCTATGAATGCGTTATTTCCTTTATGCCACTTGGCACAGGGTCCGATTAGTCGCCCCGGGGACTCGCCGCCTTGCACTATGAAATGCTTCCTGCAGCCGGACAAGTAATGTGCTGGCATAAGCCGTCTCTGCCGAAGCCGCAGCTCGCAGAGAGGTGTCCGGTGGGCGGGAGTAAAGCGAAAAGGGTGCCCACATGAAAAATGGCTAAGGACCCAAAGCATGTGCATTGTTCAAGCGGCTTCCGCCTTCTCGATCGGTTGTTGAGCAGCGGCGGCGGCTTCTACCTAACTTGCCAAAGAACTCTAAAACGGCTAAGTACTTGCCGCCCTAGAGGTAGCTAAGTAATTAACAGCCACGATCCATGAAGCGTATTGTTGGCGACAAGACAGCAACCAAGGGAGGGCGGCAAAGGAAAAAGCCAAAGAGCAGCAAGCAAGAAAAGATAGAACTTGGAAAAATATTTACATAGCAAAAGGCCCTTGGCCGATATTCAACGGAAGTTTGAGATACACCCCGCGGGTGGAATTGTGCAAAATTAACAAGTTCGTCGAGACTGATAAGCAGGTAAAGCTAAAGATAAGCTGGTGGCCTAGGGAGCGGCAGACGGGTTCGGTGGATCGGAGGAGTTGGTGGCGCCGGTTGGTGGAGCGGCCGGCTGGTCAGTCTCCGCTTGGTCGCCTCCAGTGGCAGCCGGCTCGCTTGGGAGTGGCTCGTTGCTAGAGGTGCGGTCGAGCTGAGGTTGGCCGTCCGCTCCGACCTCTGGCGCCTCCTCTTCACCTTCCTCCTCCTCCTCGCCTTCTTCCTCGCCGCTGGAGTCGATCACCTCGGCCAAGTCCTCGCTGTCCTCCGGGTTCAGCCCGAACCATTCTGGTGGCGCCTCGGCGCTGTTTTCGGCTCGCTCCGGGATGAAGACGCTGGTGTCGGTGTACTCGGCGACTGCCGCCGCACGCTTGACAAGGTCATCTTCCACGACCGCCAACTCCTCATGAGCCTCCAGCGAAAGCGTGTGGCGGGCTGAAGCAGCCCAGGTACCACGCCTTGACAAATTCCAAGGCCCGGCGTGCTCCAGCACGGGCCGACGAGCCCTTCCAGGCCTCAAGACGGCCGACCGCCTCCTCCAGCTAGTCGACAGTTCGACTGGGAGTGTGCGGTGCCAGCATGTCCGGCCACAGAGCGACGATCGCCTGGGCACCGACACGCTGAAGACGGCGCAACATCCGGTGAGTCGGCCGAAGACGGGCCTCGATGCTTAGGAGCTGCTCACCAAGGGTCCGGGGGATGTCGGCAGCGATCTGTACCCCTTCCGCCCTCCGTCCTTCGCGATCAGCTTCGATGGCCTGATTGGTGGCGTCAGAATGACCAGGGAAGAAGTCTGCTCCAAACAGAAAGCAAAAAGCCAAAGTCAGAGACGAGAGGCCGGCTCGACCAGCAGCCGGTAGCTCAAAGAAGGAAAAAGACGGAAGCTCACCATTAACTATGTCTTCGTTCTCGTGAAAGCCGGAAGACACCATCACCTCCTTGTCGGTCCAGGCGGAGCGTCCGGTTGTGAATTCAGCAAGGAGGCTGGTCTCCTTGTCCTCCGCCTTCTTCTGGGCCTTCTTGAGAAGCTCCACCTGCTCCGCTAGTTGCGCGACCAGTCGGTCACACTCTTCAGCCGGCTTGCCGCACTCCTCCTCCTTAGTGCGCAGCGCGGTGTTGGCTTCGCCCAGCTGCTGCTGCAAGGCGGTGTTGGCTCTGCAGAGAAATGAAGAAGGGAAAGGCATCAGTAACCATCGAGAGAAAAGCACGATTCTTTGGGGAGATCCGGCCCGGCTTGCTCGGCGATCGGCCACGAATCTCGGGGACTCTGACTGCTTGGTGTGCGGTAGCGCCCAGAGAAAAAGACTTACTCGGCTGTCAGACAAATCGACGACGTTGATCAACTCTGGACTTTGGAGTTGAAGGCGGTCGCACAGAGGTTATGATAATCCTGCAGCAAGGATATCAGCACTCAGAGCTAGCTAATTAAAGTTCCGAGCCGCCTGCTCAGCAGCCGGCCCGAAACTCGGGGACTACAGGCCCCCACGAAGCAATACAAGAGTTAAAAACGAAGAAGCAAGAAGTGCAGCCGTATAACCTCTCGCGATTCTAGGAACGCCTTGTTGCAGTGCTTGATATTGTCGGCCTCGGCGCGGAGTTTGTCTTGAACGTCCAGGATCGACTTGTTCAGAGGGCCCGTCCCGCCTCCCCGTACCCACCCAGTGGGCGCGGTGCTAGTCGCCTCAGTATCCGAGATCGAGGAGCTTGCGGCGCCGGTCTCCAGCGGGCGTGGCGCCGAAGCCGCCTTTGCAATCCGACGGCGCGTTGGTGTGCAGACCTCAGGAGTCGGGCCCGTCACCACCTCATTTCCGGCTGGCGGTACCGGCGTGTCTGCCGGCTGCTCGCCTTGCGCGTTCCCGGATGGTGGCGGTGGAGGAACGATTACGTCCGGCATGGCGACGTTGCCGCTGTCCCTCTCCATGATGGGGTGCTCGCCGCCGGCTTCCCCAGTCTGCGCCACGAAATCCGGTGGTGGCGGCGCGGAGTTCAGGGGAATGACGAATACCACCGACTGGGAGCGTGCGACCTCCTCGGCCTGCTTCTTCGCCGCATCGGCTGCCTCGGCCACCGCCGGTTTCTTCAGGGCGGCGGCCTCCGCCTTCTCTGCTTCCGCCTTCTCCAGGCGGGCGGCTTCCTAGTCCTCGCGCGCTTCCCGCGCGTTCCGCTCCGTCGCCTCCTGGAGGTTGGCAGCCGGATCGATCCACCGAGTGGTGGTGGAAGTCTCCACCGACCCCATGATGGAGGCGTGGCCAACTTATCAAGAGAAAGCGGAGCCCTAGATCAAGGGAAACAAAGCAAAGAAACTCAGACACGATCGGTAAGGAAGGAGAAAGTACGAGATGAAGGCGGTACTTACGCGGAAACCAGCTGCGGCTCCTTCACCGCCTTGCGCAAGCGGATGGCCTTCGCGGCCGCTTCATCCCGCTTAGTCGCCTCGCCGAGCCCTTGGGCTTCTTCGGCCGGCTGCCAAACAAGCTCGGCGCGGACCTGCGTTTTTTCGCACCACCTTGTGCATCCGGCGGGGCAGATGAGCTCGCGCCCGGCTGGCCGGACCCTGGCTGGTGGCGTGGGGCGACTTCCCCCGCATCATCGTCGGGCCAGTCCTCGAGGCCGGCTCCAAGGCTCGAGCCGCCTGCTTCGCCACCTCCCCCCTCGGCGTCGTCCTCCAAGGCCGCCGCCCCCAAGTCGGGGTCATCCACGTTGGTCTCTGTTCGGTCGGGGAGGAACTGATGCTCCGGCCCCGCGGCGCCGGCGGCCGGCTGGAGGAGGGGGCTCTGTTTAAAGGCCAATTGGTCAGGTTGGACAAGCAGAACTCGACAACGAAAAAGATAGAATAAAAAAGAAAGATAACCTACCATAGGCGGGGGGTCGGCGCGGGAATACGGCTCCTTGCCAAACCGCCACTCCTCCGGTAGTTCACCATGGGAGCTACCTCTGCATGAGGCATCTCCTTGGTGCACAGCCGGCTTGGGTCCCGATGCCCGCTCATCAGACAGATCATGTGAGAGCGGCCCTGGAGCGGGAGCACCCGGCGCGCCACAAAGGCGGACAACAAATCGGGCCCGGTCAGGCCCTCCGACTGTGTCAGCACCCGGAGCCGCGCGATGGCGGTGGCTCCAAAAGGCGACAGTGTCTTGGCCCGGTATGACCAGTTGGGCCGCCTCCCAGCCGGCGGGCCGGCTGCGTAAGCCGGCAAATTGACCCAGTCGCCCTCCGAGAAGACGCTCTTCACGTAGAAGTACGACCGCTGCCACATCTTCACCGACTTGATCAACGTGATGGGAGGAAACGGATTTTCGGCCGCCGGCCTCCGCACCGCAATGAAAGCGCCGCATTGAGCTTGGTGTAGAAGAACTCCCCCAAAGCTCGATGGTGGGGAGGTCGCCGAGGAAGCCTTCGCACAAAGTGACGAAGGCGGACAGTAGCACCCCGTGTTCGGGGTGAGGTAGTGCGGCTGAAGACCGTAGAACTCGAGGAAGGACCGGAAGAAGCCGCTCGCCGGCAGGCCGAGGCCGCGCAAGAAGTGCAAGCGGAAGACGACCCACTCACCCTCCTCCGGCGCCGGCGAGATCTCCATCTCTGGCGCGAGGCGGACCTTCACGTACTCCTTGCCGGGCGGCCACCGCGTCTAGCGAAGAAAGTCGATGTGGTCGTCATGAACTTCGGAGCCGTCCCATGCTCCGGAGCGCGCCATGGGGGGCGTGGGGTTGGATGATGAGCTCATCAGAGACGAACCTCTGTAGCGCTCAGCATGGCTTGGATGCGCTACATCGAGAGGAAGAAGAAGGAGGAAAGAATGAGGTGGAGGGGCGCGCGTGCTCCGCCGCTCCCCCTCCTCCACCTACTTATAGGCCTAAGGGCTACGAAGCCGTGGGGGCGGGCGTGGGATCGTGGGATTAACTGTGCCGACGACCCCACGCTCCTGCCTTTATCACGTGAGTTACTGCATGCAGTAACTCCGCGGGGAAACTCAACTGCCCGCCTCGGCCGCAGCGGATCCGCTCATGGCCCAAGGCCCGATAGTGGTGGGCCCCGCTCGCGGGCGCGTCCCATCGCGCGCGTGGGCTGGCAGGCCGTCCCGGCCACTCGATGCCATGTGGCATGCCCACGACGGGCGGCGGCCCGAAATCTTAGATAGGAAGCCACCTGGTTCCCGCCCAGGCGATTTGAAGTTCTGGTCAAGTCCGTCTGGCTAAGGTCGACTCCCGCCCGTCGGCTCGGCAGAAGTCGGACGAAGCTCTGCCTTAAGCACTCGGAGAAGGAAACTGCCGAGGCTCCTCGGCTGCTCAGCCGTGACGCCTCACCAGCTTCAGGGACTACTGTCGGAGTAATGGGCCACGGGTAGGCTTACCCGAGACCCAGAGCCTTTCAAGACATCGGGGCTAGCTGCGCCCCTCAAGGCATCAAGACGAAGTGCCGCCTATACGGTGGCCGGCGGAGGAATAACCGGCTGCCGTGAGGCGGCCGAGTTCGAGTGGCATCAAGACAAGCCGACTCCTAGTGGGCGGCTTCGAGAAGTCCGCCCCTAGCGATCGGCCCGTGGTGCCCGCAAAGTCTGCACCCTCATCAAGAAAGACAAGACAAGGTAGCTCTGATGTAGCCCATCCCTCCTGATCGAGGGCGGGCATGGCCACGATTACTCCGTCTGGCGGAGATCTCCGCCTGCTCGGCATCATTGCCCTCCCCGACATCATACTTGTCGGTGGAGCCTGCTCCCACGACCGCTTTGTCGATGCGGCCAAGACGGCGGGCCCTACTGCAGCTGGAGCCCGAAAGCGGAGAAGCTGGACCAGTGGACTGAGGCGTCCGAGTTCTAGCAAAGGGCAACTCCCCCCTCAAGGCCCGTGCGCCATTAACTAGACAAGACGCGGAATGGCTACAGCGATCGCCCGCCAAGCGGCAGGACTGTAGCCACGCTCCCCCGACCAAGCCTGCGTCATTAGCATCACAGCTACAGTAATCAGCAGCCGGCAAGACCCACCAGCGGCGGGAGCGGCCTGTCGGCTCCGTACCAGACTAGACGGCGGGGCCCACCAGTCGGCGGGCCCTACAGCCAGTGGAGAAGCCGGAAGCCGGAGACGCTGACAGCCGGGTCCTACACCCGGCAAGATTACCAATGTACCCCTGGGGGGTAGGCCTATATAAACCCCCAGGGCACCCATGCAAAGGGTTCCCAACCTATTAGAACTAGACTCACCATAGAGCGAGGAGAGAGCTAGCCTTGCTTTCTTTCATCTCAAGCAAACAGCTCGAGGAGCACCATTGTACCCACTAGTGCCTTAGTGATCACGCGGAGACCCCGCAGAGCAGGACTAGGGGTGTTATCTCCACGGAGAGCCCCGAACCTAGGTAAAGTTCGCCGGCATACGTGCCTACGCCTCATCCCGCTTCCAGGCACCGGCGACGTTCTACTCGCTCCCACCATGATAAGCCATCCTTTGGCATATGTCGCACCCAACCCCCCCCCCTAGATGATCATACTCAGCCTAAACTCAGGCCCATTGGCCTTGTGAATTTCCCGTACCGCTAATCAAACACTTGGCTGCTAATTCATGTTTGAGCATAGTTCGGTCTCGTCGTGAGATTCTTATATTGTTATTTTATTTCTAGCATCTACCTGGGGAGTGCCCAACCTACTAGCCATGCCTAGGCTGCCCAGAATGCATGGCAACGCCACGGTCACGCGGTGACCACGCGGCGGGCATGCGAGTCTACGCGCTTTGGAGTTGGGGCCCTGAGCCACCATTCAAACATCAATGTATCACCACCAAACCATGTATTTTTGATTAAATAGATACTTATGTAACTAGAAATGATTTTTGGAAAAAAATAAAGAGCAAACTATAAGGCAGTTGCAGTTCAAAATTGACCCGATTCCTACTGAATCGGCGGAAATTTGTATTTTTTCACGAGAGGTGGATCACCCAACCATTTTGTCAATTGTGCATTAAATATGTCCTAGTATTTTGTAAAATTGATTTGGTGCAAATTTGCAACAAATATATGGTAGGTCCTTAAAAAAAACTCATTTTGGGCACTCGAAAAATGGAAAATTGATTTTTCGTCCAAAGAAATGAAAATTTCCTTAGGCAACAATGTTTGCCATTCCAATATGCACCCTTGTGCACAATATGAGATCATTTGACCTAACTATGCCATGAATGTGGCCATAAGATTGGTCATTTGACTTGAAAGCCATTAATTTTCACACATGATAGCTCATTTCTGAGAACACTTTTTTAAAAGAATTGCCATATTACACGTTTATTATTTTTCCTGGTAACTTGGTCACATATAAGGACACAATGCGAAGGTTTTCCAATTTTTTTATTTTTTTTATTTTTTTATGCCCGTTTCAAAATGCGGTCAAAACGGCGTGAATGACTGTTCCTAGATAGTGGTTGAATCCTGGATTTTTTTGGTATTTCTCTGATTAAATAGATACTTTTGTACCTAGAAATGATTTTTGGAAAAAATAAATAGCAAACTATAAGGCAGCCACAGTTCAAATTTGACCCGCTTCCATCTGAAACGGCGGAAATTTGTCTTTTTCACCAGAGGTGGATCAAATTTTTTTACACCCAACCATTTGGTCAATTGTGCATTAAATATGGCCTAGTAATTTAGAAAAATTATTTGGTCCAATTTTGCAACAAATATTTGGTAGGCCCTTCACAAAAGAACTCATTTTGGACACTCGAAAAATGGAAAATGAAATTTCCGTCCAAAGAAAATGAAAACTTCCTTAGGCAACATTGTTGTCATTCCAATATGCACCCTTGTGCACAATATCAGATCATTTGAACAAACTATGCCATGAATGTGGCATAAGATTGAGCATTTGGGTTGAAAGCCATGAATCTTCACACATGATAGCTTATTTCTGAGAACACTTTTTTAAAAATAATTGCCGTATTACAAGTTTATTATTGTTCCTGGTAACTTAGTCATATATAATGACACAATGCGATTGTTTTCCATTTTCTGATTTTTACTGTATTTTTTATGCCCGTTTCAAAATGCGGTCAAAACGATAGGAATGACCGTTCCTAGCTAGTGGTTGAATCTTGCAAATTTTGGGGCGTTTCTCTGATTAAATAGATACTTAAGTACCTAGAAATGATTTTTGGAAAAAATAAAGAGGAAACTACGAGGCAGCTGCAGTTCAAATTTGACCCGCTTCCTACTGAATCGGTGGAAATTTGTCTTTTTCACGAGAGGTGGATAAAAACTTTTGACACCCAACCATTTAGTCAATCGTGCATTAAATATGGCCTAATATTTTAGAAAAATGATTTGGTCCAATTTTGCAACAAATATTTGGTTGGTCCTTCATAAAAAAACCATTTTGAGCACTCGAAAAATGGAAAATGAATTTTTCGTCCAAAGAAAATGAAAACTTCCTTAGGCAACATTGTTTGTCATTTCAATAGGCACCCTTGTGCACAATATTAGATCATTTTAACAAACTATGCCATGAATGTGGCCATGAGATTGAGCATTTGGGTTGAAAGCCATGAATCTTCACACATGATAGCACATTTCTGAGAACACTTTTTTAAAATAATTTCCGTATTACAAGTTTATTATTTTCCCTGGTAACTTAGTCACATATAATGACACAATGCGAAGGTTTTGCAATTTGTTTATTTTTTTTAATTTTTTATACCCGTTTCAAAATGCGGTCAAACCGGCGGGAATGACCGTTCATAGCTAGTGGTTGAATCTTGGATTTTTTTGTGTTTCTCTGATTAAATAGATACTTAAGTACCTACAAATGTTTTTTTAAATAAAGATTAAACTACGAGGTAGCTGCAGTTCAAATTTGACCCGCTTCCTGTTGAATCGACAGAATTTGTCTTTTTCACGAGAGGTGGATAAAAGCTTTTGACACCCAACCATTTGGTCAATTGTGCATTAAATATGGCCTAATATTTTATAAAAATGATTTGGTCCAATTTTGCAACAAATATTTGGTAGGCCCTTCACAATTGAACCCATTTTGGGCACTCGAAAAATGGAAAATTGAGTTTTCGTCTAAACAAAATGAAAACTTCCTTAGGAAACATTGTTTGGCATTCGAAGATGCACTCTTGTGCACAATATGAGATCAATATTTGATTTTTTCATCTGAAAAAGTTGAAGAAAAACAAAAGAAAAAACACAATTATATGTGATCTATTCCCATTGGTGGAATTCGTTGTCACACGGATCGATGACATGGCACCCATCCATCCATCCATCTCTCCATACCACATCCATCCATCCATCCATTTATGTAAAGCAAAAAAAAAAAGAAAATGAAAAAGAAAACACCACCCGCATCCACCTACCCAAACCTTACCCAGATCCCATCGATCCCCTCCTCCCATCGCACCCCTCCTCCCCCCATCTCCTCACCGCCGCCATCGAAGGTGCTCCCCTCGAGCCCTCCCACCGGCGTATCCCTCCCTCAGATCGAGCTCCCCCTCCCCTCTCCCTCCCACCTCTCGAAGCTCCCGCGTCCCACGCCGCTCACCATGATCCTCTGCAGCTTCTGCGGCGATGCATCCGCCGCTGACTACCACGCCGCCGCGGCCGACCACGGCGGCCAGTACCCATACTACTCCTACGGCGGTGGCGCCGACGCCTTGTGCCACTATGGCAGGCCGGCGATGGCAGTCGTGCCCACCGAGGAGGGCTTCTTCGACGACATCTTCGGCTCCCGTGCACGTCAGGTGCGGTCGAGGTCCAGGTCCAAGTCCACCAAGTCGTCGTCGGTGATCAGCTCCGACGAGTTCGGCTCCGGCCGCTCCGCCTTCCGGTCGGCGGCCACCAGCGGCGGCGCGGCAACGCTGCCCTCTCCTCCTTCACGTCCAAGCTCAGGTGAACTAGACGTCAGGTGCGATTCAGGCGACGCCGCCCTCTCCTCTCCCACCCAAGATCCCCATAGCAGTTCGATCTGTAGTTGTGTCATTAGGTAGCCAGATCCCCATTTCGTGTCCATGTAGTCGTAGCACCATTAGAGGTCGACCAAACCAATCAAGAAAGCAATGTATTCATGTAGATGTAGCAGTTAATCAACGTCAATGGCGGGCACCGGGGCGTTCTCGTATATCCAAACTGGGCAACTCCAGTTATTAGTCAGTAGTAGCATTTGTTGTGATTCTGAACATGTTGTTCTATTATTGCACTGCATTCTGTACCATTCCGTGACAAGGTTCAGTTAAGATTCAGTTGCAAGCTTTGCATGTCATTGAGATTCTGGAAGATGATTTGGTTCACTTCACCCTATGATTTCGCCGTCATAAACTGAGCATATGCGGTTTCTTCAGGAACCCTCCTTATTGAAGTGTGCATCCATTCCATTGAGATGGCTATTGCAAGCAACAAAGTTTTGTTGATAACAGTTCGTGTGCTTGCTCACTAACAAGTTTGCATGTCTGCCCAATAACAGGTTCCACTTCTGGGTGGAGCGATGTGCGCGTGCACCTGGCATTTCTTCTACAACTCAGTGTCTCTCGAGGTAACATATTAACCTGAAGGCAAAGCAGTTGCATTCCCTTTGCTACTAATCATCAATATCAGCTACACCACAGGACTCAACCGTACCGTACGCCGGGCGTCGTCGTGCTACTAACCGCCAGGCCACCGACGCCGGCGCGAAACCCGACCAGAGATCCGCCGCCGCCCAGGACCCCAAGCTGCTGGACGACTTCGAAGACGTCGAAGTCGACACCAAAGTTTAACTACCACCTCCAAATCAAATCCTTGGGCTTCATTCATGGTTGTCTAGTACTGCTAGTTAATCCTAGGGCTTAATTACCATTAGTCCACATTTCATATTTTTCTTGGAGTACCATACTGTAGCAGCAACACTGTAATGTAGCAGCAACATTAGTGCTGTACTGTAGTCTGTAGTATGCACCTGCATATGCACCTACATGTGTAGTCAGTAACTAGCGCTACTGCTTGAACTCAAAATTTCTTTTACAAACAATAAAAATATGAGCATTTCTCCAGCCAATGTCTGTAGTAGTTGCTGCTGTGTAACCATCGGCTGGACCTATGCATTTCATCAAATTTTTGCGATGATGTTTGTTGCCTAAGAAACTGTCACGCCCAATATGCGACCCTATCCAAAAGGAACTCGAAGGTCCCACCAAGGATATACCCGCATATTGGAACGCTTTTGCAAGGTGGATATCATTACATCAACATTACATAATAGTGGGGATACATACATAAGGCATACAATGCCACAAGAATACATCAACATCATATACAAGAGATCAACATCCGACTATGGATGAAACATAAACAGAAACTCAAACGACATCCACCCTGCTAGCCCAGGCTGCCGACCTGGAACCTATCCCCTGATCGAAGAATAAGCAGAAGAACTCCAACACAAGCAAACATCGCTCTCACGTCATGATCATCGCATAACCTGTACACGCAATTGGTGGTGTAGTAATCTGTGAGCCACGAGGACTCAAAGAATCCCATTACCATGGGTATCAAGACTAGCAAAGCTTAAAGGGAAAGGAAGGGGTAAAGTGGTGAGGTTGCAGCAGCGACTAAGCATATATGGTGGCTAACATACGCAAATGAGAGCGAGAAGAGAAACAAAGGAACAGTCGTCAACTAGTAATGACCAAGAAGTGATCCTGAACTCCTACTTACGTCAAACATAACTCAGAAACCGTGTTCTCCTCTCGATCAACCCCGAAAAGAGATACTCACGGTTACGCACACGGTTGGTGTATTTTAGAAGAGTTTACTTCATGTTTACTACAACCGGATATTAACAAATTCCCATCTGCCACATAACCGTGGGCACGGCTCTCGAAAGTTTATACCCTGCGGGGTGTCCCAACTTAGCCCATGATAAGCTCTCGCGATCAGCGAAGGATATTCCTTCTCCCGGGAAGACCCGATCAGTCTCGGAATCCGGCTACAAGACATTTCGACGGTAATAAAACAAGACCAGCAAAGCCGCCGGATGTGCCGACAAATCCCGATAGGAGCTGCACATATCTCGTTCTCGGGGCACACCGGATGAGCGAAGCGTCAGAGAACCGACGTAACCCAAGTTGCCAAGGAATGGTCCCAAGACGGTGCTCTAGTTTGGACCAACACTGGAGGAGCACCGGCCCGGGGTAAAATAAAGATGACCCTCGGGCTCCGAAACCCAAGGGAAAAAGGGCTAGGTGAGGCAAATGGTAAAACCAATGTTGGGCCTTCTTTGGAGGAGTCTTATTCAAAGCGAACTGTCAAGGGGGTCCCATAAATCACCCGACCGCGTTAGGGACGCAAAATCCAGGAACATAATACCGATATGACGGAAACTAGGGCGGCAAGAGTGGAACAAAACACCAGGCATAAGGCCGAGCCTTCCACCCTTTACCAAATATATAGATGCATTAATTAAAATAAGATATATTGTGATATCCCAACAAGTAAACATGTTCCAACAAGGAACAACATCTCCATGTTCCAACAAGGAACAAACTTCATCTTCACCTGCAACTAACAATGCTATAAGAGGGGCTGAGCAAAGCGGTAACATAGCCAAACAACGGTTTGCTAGGAAGGGTGCAAAAGGTTAGAGGTTGACATGGCAATTTGGGAGGCTTGAGGAACAAGTGATAGGTAGCGCAGCATAGTGGTAGAACGAAGCCACTAGCATAGCAATGATAGTAATGAGATCCAAGGTGACGGTCATCTTGCCTGAAATCCCGCTACGAAGAAGAACGAGTCCATGAAGAAGATGAACGGATGAAGACGAACCAAGCGTAGACGAACGAATCACGATCGCAACGAAACAGGAACTAACAAGAAGAAGCACACAACATGGTAAACACACCACGCATGAACAAGGCATGATGCACAAACAAGCATGATGCATGACAAGACTACATGAAGCTACTCATGGCAAGGGATGATGCATACAAGAGCAACACAACAAGACAAGTTTAAATGAGGCCGGAAGCAACATATAACAATTCCGGTAAGTCCTCATATACAAATTTCGAAATTGGTCCAGATCTGAATAACTTTATGTTCAAGTTGTTAAACAGCAAGTTAAAATGCACCAAGATGATCTACACGAGATTCTAGTTAAGTTACATATAAAGTTCATTAGATTTGGAGCTACGGCCTAGAAGATATGAGCAAAACAAGATAAACATGTCATTGCTGCAAAATGCATCCAAACATAAAGCAAACACCTCAAAACAAGGATGCAACATGATAATATGAAACTACATGCAAAATCAAGCAAGTTTCATATAGAGCACACTTAAAACGGAGCAACGGTTCAACACATACACACTATACAAGACATGACAATAATCTGTCCAAAACAGCAACTAGCCATATTGCAAGCATCAAAACAATATGCTACATCACCTCAATATGAAAACAAAAGGCATGGGCATGATGTACAGGTAAAGCATGACAAAACATGAACACTGAACTATCTCCAGAAATCACTAGAACATGCTCAAAATGACATGGCAAGATTGCAAATAATAACTGTTTTAGACTTTGTAGAAATAACATCAGGTTGCAATGTTTAGAGCTATCAAACAACATGTTACAGGAACGTATCAATGCAAAAAAAGGCATGGCATGAATCTACTAGTTACATAGAACAAAAGTCCTTTACTGACCATGAGATAAAAAGGATCAGAAAATAAGATGGCACTCATGTAAACATGGCAAGTTATATGACAGATTCATACATGGCGGGAACAACAATAAGTAGGCATGTTGGTGAGCTTGAACCACTCACCACAGAGCAATACATGGCATGGAAAGGCAAGTCAAACTAATAATACATGGCATAGAAGCTATACTTGGCAAGAACAACATCATAGCATACACGGATCAACTACAACAACCTTGGCAAAATTGAATAACATATAAACAACCTGCCAGGAAACATTTTATAGCAAAAGTAGAGCTTGATTGACTCAAGCTATGTCACTCCATAATTGCAAACAAGGACATGGATGGATGGAGAATAACAATATGTTCAAAACATCCTTACTGAAGTATCTCAAAATAAGCATGGATCTCTCGGTAGCATCAAGTTTACATGGCATAAAAATATCAGCAGAACAGGGGCTGAAATCAGCAACATCATGAAGCCTAGTTTGCATGCTTGTGCTAGTCACCACAGAGATCACAAAAATACATGGCATACACCCCTATAAAGACGGCATAACATATTACAAAACACATGTAGGACTCAAGTTCATAGGGTGCACACATCAATCATGGCAAAAATGACAAAAGTGCATATTCTGATAAGAATCTGAAACTAACATCACGTAGCCCTCTTCTAACAGCATTTCGGGCATCAAGATGAGCTCAAATGTAAATGATGCAATTAGATGAAATGATTTACTCATCGAGACGAACAATTTGACATATTACACACACGAAACGGAGCAATATGCATAGAGTTATGGCATGATGAATATGGCATGATAATGACAGAAATCTGGGACTTAGTGGATTATACCCTCGCGAAGAAAGTCAACGGCCGGATCGGGATCTCGCCGGAGACGAGGTTGACGGCGGCTCGGGCTAGCCGTAGCGCGGGGAAGACGCCGGCGTGGTCGGGGAAGGACGGAGGGAGCCGGGGCCGGCTGGATCCGGGCGGTGGCGGGCGGCGGCGGCGACGAGCGCGGGAGGCGCGGGCGGAGGAGCTCGGGCTCGGCGAGCTCCTGCCGGGCGGAGGCGACGTGGGGCAGGGCGGCGAGGCGAGGCCCTGGCGGCGGAGGAGGGCGCGGCGGGGGCGGCGGCCGGCTCGGCGCCCGCCATGGAGGCGGCGCGCGACCCGGCGGGAGGGCAGGGCCGGCCCAGGCCAGCCAGCCAGCGGTCTTGGCGGGTGGGCGGGCGCGAGGCGACGTGGCGCTCTCCCGTTGGCCGGGAGCGGCCGCTGGGTGAGGTGGCGCGACCTGATTGGTCCTGGTGATGTGGAGGCGCGGTGGACGTGTCCGGCCACCGGGCGGACATGTCCGGCGGCGCGAGGAGGGAGAGGGCTAGGGTTGGACTGCGAAAATTTCGGGGGAGATGCACATATATATAGGTAGAGGGAGCTAGGAGACTCCAAATGGAGTGCGGTTTTCGGCCACGCGATCGTGATCGAATGGCCGAGAGCATGGACGGGAGTTTGCTGGGTTTTGGGCCACTTTGGAAAGGTGTTGGGCTGCACACAAAAGAGGGCTATACGGTTACCCGGTTAACCGTTGGAGTATCAAACGACCTCTAAATGGCACGAAACTTGACAGGCGTTCTACCGGTGGTATATACCAAGGCCGCTTGACAAACCTCGGTCCATTCCGAGACCGTTTAACACCCGCACCCGAAAAGAGGCAAAAGGGGGCGCCGGGAGACATAGGAGTGCCGGATTGCAAAACGGACAACGGGGAAAATGCTCGGATGCATGAGACGAACATTTATGCAAAATGAAATGCACATGATGACATGATGAAATGCATATGATGACATGGCAAAGTGCAACACGCAAGCAAATGACATGGCAACGACGGCGAATAACTGGCAGACACCTGGCGCATCGAATCCGGGGCGTTACAGAAACTAGCAAATTATAGAGGCCTGAGATTCTTCTTTTGTTGTACTTGTACACGTAGCAGTGTTCCTGGCACTATGACCTAAAGCAATCAGTCAGCCAATTGCAGTCTTGGCATGCTCTGTTGCTCTCCTAGTTGTTAACCTATGTGTAGTAGTACGTAGGAATAGAGGTATGCTAAATCTGGCATTTTCAAGTATGCTATGTTGCTGTGGCTGCTCTCAGTTTAATAATTTTAACTCTTCTGGCATTTTCAAGTATGCACAGTGTATTAGTGTATCATCATCTGTGTTATACGTTTCTTCCACGGAATCAACAAAATTTTCCTGCAATAAGATGTATTTATTTAGACGAAGCATCCGCTTTCCCTGACATAATATGTTCATGTTCACGACAGGCCGCCTGCAAATTGCTGGACGCAACATCAATGTAGCTTTGATCCAACACCTGGTTCTTGGATGCAACACGCATTGTCCTGGATAGGTATAGCCCCGGTCATACCATAATATGTTAGTGCTCAGTCATGTATGCATCTCCATGTTGCAAGCCTGCCATACTTGATAGGATCAGTACTTATTAACTACTCATATGTGCTTGTAGAGAAGAATACAATTATTATTTAACCAGTCCAGATTTTTAACATTTGATGTGCTTCCAAGGGACACAGATCTCTAATCTTCTATATAATCCACACTTTGTTATGGAAGCAAGTCAATTGTACCATGCTGTTACATCACAACAAGGTGTCATTTGATGTACTGCTGCTGTTGATGCTCCCTAGAGTCTAGATGTAGATGTACTGCTGCTGTTGATGCTCTAGCTATAGCCTGTACTATTGCTGTTTTGCTACTGCAGTGTTAGTGTCGCTGCTGCTAGCTGTTGGCTGCTACTAGTTAGTACTTAGTAGTTACTGCTAGCAGTGCTAGTAGCTACTGCTGCTTCTATTGCTTGTCCAATTGTGCTAGTAGCCAGTAGATGTTCATTGCATGACCTGCACTAGTAGCTAGTAGATGTGTTGGTACCTGTACGCTAGAATTGTTGGTGTGTTGAATGTCTTAGTAGAACATCATCAGGTTGATGTGTTGTAGTCAATTTTTGGAAGTTTTGCCATGCCATGCTTAGTGTTAACTGAACTAAGGTATTTGGGCATTTATGTGTAATTTTTATTCTCTTGAATGGATATTTTTTATTGGCAATATTTTAACTTCCATTGTATCTTACTTATAATTTATGCAGATCAGGATCTAGTGTTGTTGAGGTGGCTGCTGTTGTGATCATGATCAGAAGAAGCCTAGAGCTGTGCACAATAGTTTTAGTTGATGTTGCCACCATATTTTGGTGCATCTGTATTTCTTTTTGATTGTATGCACACTTGATGGATCGTGCAGACGTGTATGTGCTGTTGTGAGTTTCATTGAGTGATTTCTGGATATGATGATTTAATTGTGAGAATTATTGATTGTTTGCTGTTGAAATGTGTAAAAGAAATCTGTGAACGAAAAGGTTGAATGTTCTATTGGATCGAATAATATTTGGGCTCTAAAAAAGCTATGGCCCGAACAGTAGTGGATTGGAATATTGCGCATTTATTAAAAAAAGGTATAAAGGCTTAATTAAGTGGACTATGAAATGGATGAGGCCTAGAAATAAAAAGGCTGAATTGTTAGGCTTGGCCCATGAAGCCGATCAAAAATTGATAGAAAAAAATAATAAAAAGGCTGAATTAGTGGGCTCGGCCCATGTAAGGCGTCGAATTGGACCGGGCTGAATCTTATCAGTGACCTTTTCAATTGGTCGCAGTTTTGCCACGTCAGATTGCCACGTCGGATACTGGCAGACAGCCAGTGACCAAAACAAAAGGTCATGGGTTCAACGACCTTTTGTTTTGGTCGTAAACGTCTACAACCTTATCCCGAACAAGGTCGTTCATTTCAGTTTACGACTGCCAGCTTTTGACCTTCTGTTTTTGGTCACAAAGAGGTCGCAAATGAAAAACAATGACCTTTCAGTGACCAATAGTGATGGTCGCAAGTTGACAAATTTCTTGTAGTGCCCCCCTATCCTCCCGCCGCTTCGGCCGCGCCACGCCCACCGACGCCAAGTCGCGCGCCGCTTCTTCAGACGCGCCATGGGCGCCTGTCGAGTGGGCTAGCGCTCGTCGCCTGGCTCTGCCCGACGCCCGTAACCCGTTTGCCCGCTAGGCCCCTTGGGGCCTATGACAAGGGGCCCCACCCGAACGTTTTTATATATAAAAAGATTAAGATAAAAATATATAATAAAAATATAATTAATTAATTAACTTAATTAATCTGGTTTAATTGAACTTAATTAACCTGCTAATTAAAGTAACTATAGTTAATTAGTAAACATCCTATGACATGTGGGACCCACCCGTCAGTTTGAATGGTCAACGGTCAGAGTTGACCGCTGACATCATGCTGACATCATGCTGATGCAATAAACATTTTCTTGAATTAAATGAATTTATTAATTCCAGAAATTGATTAAATCTTTGAAAATTATTATAAAATAATTCGTAGCTCGGATGAAAATAGTTTGTACATGAAAGTTGCTCAAAACGACAAGACGAATCCGGATACGCCGCCCGTTCGTTCGCCACACATCCCTAGCATAGCGAACATGCAACTTTCCCCCTTTGGTTCATCTGTCCGAAAACGCAAAACACCGGGGATACTTTCCCGGATGTTTCCCCCCTTCGCCGGTATCACCTCCTATCGCGTTAGGGCACGCCTGGCACCATTACTTGTCATGTAATGCATTGATATGCATCTGTTTGCATTGTATTCATTGTTTCTTCCCCCTCTTCTCTCCGGTAGACTACGAGACTGACGCCGCTGCTGGTGCCCCGATCGACTACATTGTTGACGACCCCTTCTTGCCAGAGCAACCAAGCAAGCCCCCCCTTGATCACCAGATATCGCCTATTCCTTCTCTCTACTGCTTGTGTTAGAGTAGTGTAGCATGTTACTGCTTTCGATTAATCCTATTCTTCTACATAGCCTGTCATTGTTGCTACGGTTGTTACCCTTACCTGCAACCCTAAATGCTTAGTATAGGATGCTAGTATTCCATCAGTAGCCCTACATTCTTGTCCATTTGCCATGCTATACTATCGGGCCGTGATCACTCGGGAGGTGATCACGGGTATATACTTATATACATAATATATGATACATGTGGTGACTAAAGTCGGGTAGGCTCGTAGAGTACCCGTGAGTGATTCACGGATTGGGGGCTGAAAGGACCTTTGTCCCGACGGCCCTCTGGGTGGATCTTTGTGGCGGAGCGACAGGGCAGGTTGAGACCACCTTGGTGAGAGGTGGGCCTGGCCCTGGTCGGCGTCCGCTGTTACTTTAAAATAACACGCTTAACGAGATCTTGGTATTTGATCTGAGTCTGGCCACTGGCCTATACACACTAACCAACTACGCGGGAATAGTTATGGGCACTCGACGTCGTGGTATCAGCCAAAGCCTTCTTGACATCGGCGACTGAGCGGCGCGCGTCGGATTGGACCGTAAGCCTGTGCTTGTATTAAGGGGGCTAGGTCTGCTTCCGGCCGCCCTCGCAACATGCAGGTGTGCAATGGGCGATAGGCCCAGACCCCTGCGCCATAGCATTTAGACCGTCGTGCTGACCTCTTTGTTGTGCCTAGGTGGGGTAGCGACATGTTGATCTTCCGAGGCCAGGCATGACCCAGGAAAGTGTGTCCGGCCAAGAGGGATCGAGCGTGTTGGGTAATGTGGCGCACCCCTGCAGGGAAGTTTATCTATTCGAATAGCAGTGATCCTCGGTAACAGGACGACCCGGAGTTGTACCTTGACCTTATGACAACTAGAACCGGATACTTAATAAAACACACCCTTCCAAGTGCCAGATATAACCTGGTGATCGCTCTCACACAGGGCGACGAGGAGAGGATCGCCGGGTAGGATTATGCTATGCGATGCTACTAGGTGAACTTACCATCTACTCTCTTCTACATGCTTCAAGATGGAGGCTGCCAGAAGTGTAGTCTTCGACAGGACTAGCTATCCCCCTCTTATTCTGGCATTCTGCAGTTCTGTCCACCGATATTGCCCCGTTACACAGATACCCATGCATATGTAGTGTAGATCCTTGCTTGCTAGTACTTTGGATGAGTACTCACGGTTGCTTTTCTCCCTATTTTCCCCATTTCCTTTCCTCTCGGTTGTCGCAACTAGATGTTGGAGCCCAGGAGCCAGAAGCCACCGTCGACGACGACTCCTACTACACCGGAGGTGCCTACTACTACGTGCAGGCCGCTAACGACGACCAGGAGTATTTTAGGTGGATCCCAGGCAGGAGGCTTGCGCCTCTTTCGACCTGTATCCCAGTTTGTGCTAGCCATCTTATGGCAACTTGTTTAACTTATGTCTGTCCTCAGATATGGTTGCTTCCGCTGACTCGTCTATGATCGGGCACTTGTATTCGAGCCCTCGAGGCCCCTGGCTTGTATTATGATGCTTGTGTGACTTATTTATGTTTTTAGAGTTGTGTTGTGATATCTTCCCGTGAGTCCCTGATCTTGATCGTACACGTTTGCGTGCATGATTAGTGTATGATTGAATCAGGGGCGTCACATGGCATCAGGCTCCATATTAATTTTGTGCTGGCAGAGAGTGGGACTAATGCCCTGAAGTTCATCAAGAGTATCCAATGGTAGAACAATACTTTTTCGGAATTTGCAATAATCTTTCTTATTCATGTTCTGAAAAGTTAGCACTAATAATAACACGATCTATCTTTTTCTTATCCAGATAAGCACATTTCAAAGTGTCAAGCAACTGTTTTAATTACACATGATCACCTTTAGGTGGAGGAGGACCTCCTAGAGTTTCAATAGGCAAATTGTATTTTAGCAGGGGTCGTCGTTCAAAGAAAATTTTATTGATTTCATTTCTTTCATGCATATGCATATCATTTTCATGGTCTAGCAAATATTTTTCTTGTGGATCAGTAGGAGGCACGGCAATAGAAGCAAGACCAATTATTTCATCCTTATTAGGTAATTCTTTCTTATGAGGTTGCTTGTTAAACTTGGAGAAATTAAATTCATGAGACTCATCACCAAAGCTAACACTGGCGGTTTGTTTATGGCAATCTATAGTAGCGTTGACAGTGTTCAAGAAAGGTCTACCAAAGATAATGCGACAAAAATCATCTTGTGGGGATCCAAGAACTAGAAAATTAGTAGGGTATTTTGTTTTCCCACACAAGACTTAAACATCTCTAACAATCCCAAGTGGTGTGATAGTGTCTCTATCATCAAGTTTAATAGTAACATCTATGTCTTCTATTTCAGCGGGTGCTATGTCATTCATAAGTTCTTGATATTGGATAAAAGGAATAACACTCATGCTAGCACCTAAGTCACATAAACCTGATAACAATGATCTCCTATTTTAACTGAGACAATGGGCATGCCAACAACAGGTCTATGTTTATCTTTTTCATCTGGTTTGGCAATTCTAGCAGCTTCATCACAGAAGTAAATAACATGCCCATCAATATTTTCTACCAGGAGATCTTTAACCATAGCAACACTAGGTTCTACTTAAATTTGTTCAGCAGGCTTAGGTGCTCTAATATTACTTTTGCGAACCATAGTTGTCAGGACCCCGATTCCAAGTCACATTGACCTAGCCGGTAACACCTCATATCACTTTGCGGCCTAACGCACGGTATTCCCACGGGTGTCGCCTTACCATGGCCCGAGACCGTTTGCGCCTTTTGGCTCACGTATATGATAGTGTCGCTAGCATCCACATGACAGAGAACCCGGGCCGACATGGCTAGTCGTGAACCCAAAGCGGCGCTAACCCATGGGGACAGGCATACATGAATCACATCAAGCATGTCGGTCATCAATGTATGAATCCGGGCTGTAGCATCTGGCTATGGGACTCCGGTAACCGGCTATAGCAGGCTAGGCAGGACTCCGAATATCACCGCGTGACATTTCCCCGAAGGGACATACATAGGAACGAAGTGAAACACATGCCGGCCAGTCAAGTGTCCAAAGCAGTAGTGTTTGGGCTAGCAGGACTCCGTGAACCGGGCAGAGCGGACTACTATCGCTCAGAAGCACTAGACTACATTTCCCCATATGAGAGGCTGCCAAGGATAAACAACTAGATTGTCGGATCCCACACATACCAAGCATTTCAAACATACACACAATATGCTCAATATGTGTAAATACAACATGGCATCACAACATAACTCTACGACTCAAATATTTATTCATTAGGCTCCGAGGAGCGAGATATTACAAACATGGGTCTCATGACCCAACACTCGAAACATACAAGTCAAAGCACAAGCGAAGCTTAACATGTCCGAGTAGACATCTACAAATGGAAAAGGCTGAGAAGCCCGACTATCTACCAGATCTGCCGAGGGCACAAGATCGTAGCCGAGGTAACAAGCTAAACGTCAAGTCCACTTGAACTACTAGCGAGACCGACGTCTCTCGCAAAACATAAAATAAGCAAACGTGAGTACAAATGTACTCAGCAAGACTTACATCAGAACTAACTACATATGCATCATTATCAACAAAGGGGGTGGTGGAGTTTAACAGCGGCAAGCCAGCTTTGACTCGGTGGCTAACCTGAACTATGACTGCAAGTAACTCTTTTGAGGTGGCGCACACGAGTCCACATATTCACCATATCAATACACCACTATGGATTCACATCCGTCTCCCTACGAGAACGCCATCCATAGCACTCACGCTTATCTTGCGCATTTTAGAGTAAACACTTTCACTTGTCTATGAACTGTTATAGGCAACCTAGAAGTCCTTTTCCGCGGACACGACTATTCGAATAGATCATATTAACCCTGCAGGGGTGTACTTCTTCACACACGCTCTCGCCACTTACCGCCATGTACACGTCATGTATCTTGGCAACCTTCAACCGGAAGCCTGGCGAGGGTGTCGGCCACGGCCTACCTAAATACTCAAGTCCCTAGTCCAGGTTTATCGCCTATTCGGGTTCCATCCACAGGGAGTCCGGCCGAGGTTTCCACTAACGGCCCCGAACGATGTGTGCAGGGTTCCCGAGACACCAAATGGGCGAATCAGTACACCGGGCCACGGTGTATCTACCGCATCATAGCCCACCCCTAGGGTCATCGCTAAGCACGACCTCCAACACATATCCTACAAACACCAGAAACAAGTTGCAACTCCTGGACAGAGGACAAGGGTGGTTAAGAAGCCGACAGAGTCAATTAAGGATCCCAATATGTGGTAGTAACTGTTTCATGGATCACAAACACAGAACTCAGTTCCTGAGGACGGCTTCAATGAGACAACCCACCATGTATTCCTACATGGCCTCTCACCGCTACCTTTACCAAATCGTGTTCACACACTTAGCTCACACGCAGTAGGACATGTTCACACACCTCCGATTCATCCCCGATGAATCAGACCTGACTCAACTCTAAGTAGTAGCAGGCATGACAAACAAGCATGAATGAGTAGGCACAACAGGGCTCAAACAACTCCTACTCATGCTAGTGGGTTTCATCTATTTACTGTGGAATGACAGGTCATGCAGAGGATAAAGGGGTTCAGCTACCGCAGCAAGTAACAGATGAATCGATGTTGTCCTAATGCAGTAAAAGAGAGCAGGAGCGAGAGAGTGGGATTATATCGGAATGAACAAGGGGGTTTTTCTTGCCTGGAACTTCTGAAGATAATATAGTTCTTCGTCGGTGTCATCGAACTCATCATCGGGATACGCCTACCGAGAGGGGACAAGCACCGGCAAACACGGAAAGAACAAAATCAATGCAATGCAACAATATGATGCATGATCATGACATGGCAATATGCTGTTGATTGAGTTAATGCAACTAGCAACCATATTAAATGAAGTTGGTTTGAACCAAGGGTTCAAATTCAAACTCCATATGTGCTTATTTAAATGTAAATTATGCAAATTGCCCTGTACAGCTTCCCTAGGTTGTTCAGACATGCATGAAAATGCCATAAACAGATTCCTTGAATTTTTCTGATAATTTTTCATATATAAATTATTTCATTTGGAGTTACGGTTGATTTTATATGAATTTTAGAAGTTTATACTATTTTCCGGAATTTACTGAAAAAGAATAAATCCAGAAAAGGCATTACTACGTCAGCATTGCGTCACTATGACGTCAGCGGGTCAACTGCGGCGGTCCAGGTCAAACCCTGACCTGTGGGTCCCGCGTGTCAGTGTAATTAGCCTAACTAGTTTTTAGTTAGCACTAAAACCAATTTAATTATAGAACGGGCCCCACCTGTCATGGAGTCAGGGGAAGTCAACCTGGGCCCACACGGAGTCAACTAGGGTCAAACGGGGTCAACTCGCCGGCGTTTAGCCGCCGGCGAGGCCAGACGCGGCGGGACACCTCGGATTTCACCTCTGTGGCACCGCTCGAGGCGCCATGGCTCTCTGAGTAGTCGGCGCAACGGCGCGTCCATTGGTGGTCGTGACTGGGCCTGGGGTGGCCGGAGTCAACGACGGCGAGCTCACTTGCGGCCGCCGGAGTTCGGGCGCGAGCGGGGACGCGGTTGCGGTGGCTGTGGCGATGTGCGTTTAGCACCTACGGCATCTACGTGGTGCGGTGAGTTTGATGGGCGCATGCCCGGGACCAAATGGTCACCGGAGCAGCACCGGCGACGAGCGCAGGCGGCGGCGCGTCGGGCGAGAGGGGCGTGGCGGCTAGAGAGTGAAGTAGAGCGCGGGGAGAAGGGGAAAACAACCGGAAGCTCATGGTGAGACCGACGACGGCTCAGCTGGCTCGGGGATGACCTGAAGGCGGCGAATTCGTCGATGGAGTCCGGCGGCCGTGCTCGGGGAAGACGACTCGTGGCGGCGATGTGGGGCTCTCGCGATGGCGTGGCTCGGGGTGGAAGAGAGAGGGGTTCGGGGCGGAGGCTCTGGGCCGGTCAGAGTAGCGAGGGGGGGTGGCTGCGGTGGTGCACGTCGGCGGCGGCGGGCGTCTCGGCCATGGTGGAGAGGGCGAGAGGGAGACGAGGGGGAGAATGCGGGGCGGTCGGAGCGATCCAGACGGCTCTCGCGGGTCTGTCCGCGGCGCCACGCAGGCCAGCAGGCAGGAGGTGGCATGGGCGTGTGTGCGCGGCGAGCACGCCGCCGGTGTCCTTCCGCGCTTGTGGAGACGACGACCGGCCGCGCCGATCAGCTGAGCAGTAGATGGGCCGCCAGGTAAGTGGCCCAGGTAGTTCTCTCTCTCTTTTTTTTTTCTTCTGTTTTGCATTTTCTGTAAATTTTTTTGATTTAGTTTTAGACACTAAATCATTTTTATTGCTTCTGATAATTATTGTAGGGACTAGTTGGATCATTCCAAAGCCCTTCATCAAAGATCAAAATTATTGGACATATATTAATTAATTAACAAATATATATCCAATGCAAATAGTTATTTATTTAATTCAAAGGCCCAAAATAATTATCTCTGAGATACCAAAAATATTGTTTTGAGTTTTACCTCTTTGCAATATTTTCAGAGACTATGAGGAACATTTTCTTGGAATTCTTTGAGAAGATTTTAATGTTGATCATTTTTTAAAAGGTTTCTGAGGCTTTGAAAATTCCTCAATTCAAATTTCATTTGAATTTAGACATGATGACATGACTATCAAGCAAAGACAACAAGGCTAATCTAGGGCTGTGACAACTCACCCCTACTAAACAAGAATCTCGTCCCGAGATTCAAGACGTGAGGTAAGAAGACAGAGGGGGCACAAACTATCACGGTCTTCACGATCCAGGTTGCACTTCATAAGAATGTTGATTCGAACATCATCATGATATTGACATCTTCCTTTGAGAACTCCATCCAACACGACAATGGAAAGAGAGGGAGGCTCTACATGATTCGATCTTCACGAAGATCGAGTAAAACATGATCAACTCACGGAATGAGATGTAGAAACATCTCGAGTTGAGACACAAAACACATAGAGAGGGATGGAAGAACAAACAACGAGGTTTGATTTGGTGGGCATCAATTCCAAGCTTAGAGAGATGGTGGATGGTGTCAAGGTGGCGAGGAAATAATTGCCAGGATTCCGTAACGGGGAACCTTGGGAAAAGTGACTCGTTGAGTTGTTCCCTTAAGTGGCAAAAAGAATTACTTTTGATCCATAGATCATTGGAACTCTTTATACCAGCCTAAGGCAATCACAATCGATCATTTGAAGGAGTTCGAAAGAATGACATACTCGGACTAGAATGGATGATGTGGACTACCTTGTTGAAGACAACGCAATGGATGATTTGCTTATCATCAGAAATGGATGGGACCCATGGTAAGTCCACTTTTGAGGATGATCCTAGACATCAATTACTGAGAGGGGCAACCCATGGAAATTGACACAATGGGGTGCAAGCTGGGAACAAAATGCAACTGTTGGGAATGTTCCAACCATCATATCTGCCTGAGATTCAGATCCGATTGGTAATAGGATACTCCAGACTCAGCATGTCTGAAAAGGGAAGGGTGCAACACAAATCGATTTAGATGATGTTGCGAGATTCTCGGAGATGGACTATGGTAGTGAGCTCCAAAACATGAGCGGGTTCTGCTACAAACATGTGAACATGTTGTTCGAGACAAGCATGACCACATAGTAGTCTTATAATAAAACACTACCGAGTTCAGGCGGGGAACCATCAACGAGGATATCAAAGTCCCTACATAAGTCCGGATTAGCTCTTATGAAGGAACTCCTTCTCCTTGAACAAATCAGCCAGTGGCTTGGTGTGCTAGGAACACATGTAGAGCAAAGGTTGCAAGTCTCCGAACCACAGAATACTTCGCACGTATGCATGACCGATTTGGGATGATTCCAAAAGAAGCAACATTGACTTTCTCGAATCCACGGCGGCAACTTGCATCAGATGCACATGAATTAGAGGAAGTCACTACTTTCATCCAAACATATGCTTCATTAACGAAACACAAAGAAATGCTTACACAAGTTTCCAACACTAGGTTGATGTTCAACATGACTCATGGGGGAGACAAAATGCTGCTGATGGGCTCAACAACAACTCATCGGACTTTCCATATCACTTGACTTCCACCATCAGGTGAACACGGTGATAGCATTGGTCAGACCAAAAGATATAATGGTATATGCTCGAGAGATTAACCACGAGTAAGACAACATTACGAGCATCGTTGGTACTGATTTGATTTGACGATAGCCCACACTCAAATCAAAGGATTGATAAGACAATAGGTCCAGCAACTGATCACAGGGACCAATCGATGAAGATATCATCTTTCTTCAACACACACTACACAAGAATATCCCTTTGGAACGAACTAAGTTAGGCAAGCTTTTATCTTCCAACTCTCCAAGTTGTTGTCTACCTCAACCAACTAGCTCAGGGTATCCGGCACAGATTCTTGGAGAATGGGTGGTTTGGAGGAAAACCAACATGATCACGAACTCAACATAGCGGTCAGGTGACAACCTGGTGATACTTCCGAGAAGATGATCGGAATATCACAAACCACCGGTATGTTACTAAGCTCGAGAACAACCTTGCTTTTCAGGGGAAGATGATATGAACAATAAGCAAGGGATTGGATAATCCTAACTCATTGGTCGGAGAGTGCACCGGAAATAAGGACTAGGTAGCACGATCAATCTTAGGATGATGATTGAATAACCAACACGCTAAGAATGAGAATATTGTCCGTTAACTACCAAGCAACGAGTTGCTCGGAGTATTGATTTCACACATCACAATTCACTTGTCGGCATTCCGGTTACAACAACACGAGGACCGAGGAATGAATGATGATGGTGAGAAGTATCACTACGTCAAGAATTCATGAGAGTTGGTGCAGTTCTCATGACAATTCTGACATAAAGGGGTTAATACTCCAAGGTAGAACAGAACAAAGCTGAATTGGCATTTTGATCTGCGGGATACAACTACTTTGACCCAATCCTAGAAATGGATGAGGTACTGGAGTTTGTTTCTCCAAGTCATTCCTGATAGAATGGCTTGACGGACCACAAGAATAATAAGCATCGATAACACGAATGCACAATTACTCCTGACTATCAAGTGATAGACGAAGGTCGGAATACGACTGAAGAGGGACAACCCAAGGAACATATAACTTTTCTAGTTGTGGAGACATGGATTAGTATGTTGAGCAAAGTTCAACATTTCTTCCGGATAACCCATGCGGAGAAGGTAGAACTGGCAGAGTCACAATATAGGATGGGGAACTCATCGAGAGCACTCTTGTTGTGACCTCTTGGTTCAAAGGAACTCCTGCCAAGGATGGTTCATGGTATGTGGAAGAATGAGATACCACGGACCTCGAGGACTATCGCAAAGTTACTAATATCCTAAAGGAACTAGCAAACACTATCAACAGAAGGTAAGTAGAGTGAATCTTGGGTCAAGAACCCAGGAGTAGAATACCTACTAACTAATAACATCACGTGATGCTTTCCAGAATGATGGCTAGAATCATCACACCGGGAACACAAAACATGGCTAGATTACTAGGTGACTCCCTAAAACACCTAGGTTCATAATAATAGCTCCAACATATATGCCGAGGCAGCGGAGTACCTCAACATACTAATTAGTGTGCTTATTCTGACCAAAAGGACATCGGAAACGGAAAGAAAGGATTTGCAAATGCATCAGGCCATTTATTTAGAGACCTGGGATGACTCGGACAACATAACGGCTGTAAATGCTCAAAAAGATTTGAGACATCATGCAAAATGGTGGCATAACCACTCAACAACATCATATCAAGGTTTCGAGATCAACATTTAACATACGGAAATAGTAGAAACTGAACTGGGCTTAAATCTATCAATCTTGCAAGTCTACAGATTAGTAACATGTGATCCTGATAGAAAAATGAGAAGCCTAGTTCTTAATCCCCGTAGAAGAGAAGAGGATGACTCAGATAAGAAGGCCATGAGGTATAAGGAGTAAAAACAGCCTTACGTTCCCTTCCACAATCAATTCCCTTACATAACTAAAGCATTTCTAGAAACAACTTCGACCAGTTTAGCTTGGTAATCCTACAGGCAGTCAGGCTCTGATACCAACGCTGTCAGGACCCCGATTCCAAGTCACATTGACCTAGCCAGTAACACCTCATATCACTTTGCGGCCTCACGCACGGTATTCCCACGGATGTCGCCTTACCATGGCCCGGGACCGTTTGCGCCTTTTGGCTCACGTATATGATAGTGTCGCTAACATCCACATGACAGAGAACCCGGGCCGACATGGCTAGTCGTGAACCCAAAGCGGCGCTAACCCATGGGGACAGGCATACATGGATCACATCGAGCATGTCGGTCATCAAAGTATGAATCCGGGCTGTAGCACTGGGCTAACAGGACTCCGGTAACCCGAGCTGTAGCAGGCTAGGCAGGACTCTGGATATCATCGCGTGACATTTCCCCGAAGGGAGAGACATAGGAACGAAGTGAAATACATGCCGACTAGTCAAGTGTCCAAAGCAGTAGTGCTGGGCTAGCAGGACTCCGGAGAACCGGGCTGTATCGGACTACTATCGCTCAGGAAGCACTAGACTACATTTCCCCATATGAGAGGCTGCCAAGGATAAACAACTAGATTGTCGGATCCCACACATACCAAGCATTTCAAACATACGCACAATACGCTCAATATGTGTAAATACAACATGGCATCACAACATAACTCTATGACTCAAATATTTATTCATTAGGCTCCGAGGAGCGAGATATTACAAACATGGGTCTCATGACCCAACACTCAGAGCATACAAGTCAAAGAACAAGCGGAAGCTTAACATGTCTGAGTACAGACATCTACAAATGGAAAAGGCTGAGAAGCCTAACTATCTACCAGATCCTGCCGAGGGCACAAGATCGTAGCTGAGGTAACAAGCTAAACGTCGAAGTCCACGTGGAACTACTAGCGAGACTGACGTCTCTCTGCAAAACATAAAATAAGCAAACGTGAGTAAAAATGTACTCAGCAAGACTTACATCAGAACTAACTACATATGCATCATTATCAACAAATGGGGTGGTGGAGTTTAATAGCAGCAAGCCAGCTTTGACTCGGTGGCTAACCTGAACTATGACTGCAAATAACTCTTTTGAGGTGGCGCACACGAGTCCACATATTCACCATATCAATACACCACTATGGATTCGCTTCCGCCTCCCTACGAGAACGCCATGCATAGCACTCACGCTTATCTTGCGCATTTTAGAGTATCCACTTTCACTTGTCTATGAACTGTTATAGGCAACCCTGAAGTCCTTTTCCGCGGACACGGCTATTCGAATAGATCATATTAACCCTGTGGGGGTGTACTTCTTCACACACGCTCTCGCCACTTACCGCCATGTACACGTCATGTATCTCGGCAACCTTCAAGCGGAAGCCTGGCAAGGGTGTCGGCCACGGCCTACCTAAACACTCAAGTCTCTAGTCCCTGGTTTATCGCCTATTCGGGTTCCATCCGCAGGGAGTCCGGCCGAGGTTTCCACTAACGGCCCCGAATGATGTGTGCAGGGTTCCTGAGACACCAAACGGGCGAATCGGTACACCGGGCCACGGTGTATCTACCGCATCATAGCCCACCCCTAGGGTCAGCACTACGCATGGCCTCCAACACATATCCTACAAACACCAGAAACTAATTGCAACTACTGGACAGAGGAAAAGGGTGGTTAAGAAGCCGAGAGAGTCAATTAAGGATCCCAATGTGTGGTAGTAACTGTTTCATGGATCACAAACACAGAACTCAGTTCCTGAGGACGGCTTCAATGAGACAACCCACCATGTATTCCTACATGGCCTCTCACTGCTAGCTTTACCAAATCGTGTTCACACACTTAGCTCACACGCAGTAGGACATGTTCACACACCTCCGATTCATCCCCGATGAATCAGACCTGACTCAACTCTAAGCAGTAGCAGGCATGAAAAACAAGCATGAATGAGTAGGCACAATAGGGCTCAAACAACTCCTACTCATGCTAGTGGGTTTCATCTATTTACTGTGGAATGACAGGTCATGCAGAGGATAAAGGGGTTCAGCTACCGCAACAAGTAACAGATGAATTGATGTTGTCCTAATGCAGTAAAAGAGAGCAGGAGCGAGAGAGTGGGATTATATCGGAATGAACAAGGGGGTTTTGCTTGCCTGGGACTTCTGAAGATAATATAGTTCTTCGTCGGTGTCATCGAACTCATCGTCGGGATACGCCTACCGAGAGGGGACAAGCACCGGCAAACACGGAAAGAACACAATCAATGCAATGCAACAATATGATGCATGATCATGACATGGCAATATGCTGTTGATTGAGCTAATGCAACTAGCAACCATATTAAATGAAGTTGGTTTGAACCAAGGGTTCAAATTCAAACTCCATATGTGCTTATTTAAATTTCAATTATGCAAATTGCCCTATACAGCAACCCTAGGTTGTTCAGACATGCATACAAATGCCATAAACAGATTCCTTGAATTTTTCTGATAATTTTTCATATATAAATTATTTCATTTGGAGTTACGGTTGATTTTATATGAATTTTAGAAGTTTATACTATTTTCTGGAATTTCCTGAAAAAGAATAAATCCAGAAAAGGCATTACCGCGTCAGCATTGCGTCACTATGACGTCAGCGGGTCAACTGCGGCTGTCCAGGTCAAACCCTGACCTGTGGGTCCCGCGTGTCAGTGTAATTAGCCTAACTAGTTTTTAGTTAGCACTCAAACCAATTTAATTAGAGAACGGGCCCCACCTGTCATGGAGTCAAGGGAAATCAACCTGGGCCCACACAGAGTCAACCAGGGTCAAACGGGGTCAACTCGCCGGCGTTTAGCCGCCGGCGAGGCCAGACGCGGCGGGGCACCTCGGATTTCACCTACAGGGCACCGTTTGAGGCGCCGTTGGGCTCTACGGGTAGCTGGCGCAACGGCGCGTCCATTGGTGGCCGTGACTGGGCCTGGGGTGGCCGGAGTCAACGATGGCGAGCTCGCTTGCGGCCGCTGGAGTTCGGGCGCGAGCGGGGACGCGGTTGTGGTGGCCGTGGCGATGTGCGTTTAGTACCTACGGCGTCTACGTGGTGCGGTGAGTTCGATGGGCGCATGCCCGGGACCAGATGGACACCGGAGCAGCACCGGCGACGAGCGTAGGCGGCGGCGCGTCGGGCGAGAGGGGCGTGGCGGCTAGAGAGTGAAGTAGAGCGCGGGGAGAAGGGAAAACAACCGGAAGCTCACGGTGAGACCGACGACGGCTCAGCTGGCTCGGGGATGACCGGAAGGCGGCGAATCCGTCGATGGAGTCCGGCGGCCGTGCTCGGGGAAGACGACTCGTGGCGGCGATGTGGGGCTCTCGCGGTGGCGTGGCTCGGGGTGGAAGAGAGTGGGGTTTGGGGGGAAGCCTCTGGGCCGGTCAGAGTAGCGAGGGGGAGGCGGTGGCTGCGGTGGTGCACGTCGGCGGTGGCGGCGGGCGTCTCGTCCATGGTGGAGAGGGCGAGAGGGAGACGAGGGGGAGAATGCGGGGCGGTCGGAGCGATCCAGACGGCTCTCGCGGGTCTGTCCGCGGCGCCACGCAAGCTAGCAGGCAGGAGGTGGCATGGGCGCGTGTGTGCGCACGGCGAGCACGCGCTCGGCGTCCTTCTGGCGCGGTTGAGACGACGACTGGCCGCGCCAGTCAGCTGGGCCAGAGTAGATGGGCCGCCAGGTAAGTGGCCCAGGTAAGTGGCCAGAGTAGTCCTTTTTATTGCTTCTGATAATTATTGCAGGGACTAGTTGGATTATTCCAAAGCCCTTCATCAAAGATCATAATTATTGGACATATATTAATTAATTAACAAATATATATCCAATGCAAATAGTTATTTATTTAATTCAAAGGCCCAAAATAATTATCTCTGAGATACCAAAAATATTGTTTTGAGTTTTACCTCTTTGCAATATTTTCAGAGACTATGAGGAACATTTTCTTGGACTTCTTCGAGAAGATTTTAATGTTGATCATTTTTTAAAAGGTTTATGAGGCTTTGAAAATTCCTCAATTCAAATTTCATTTGAATTTTGACATGATGACATGAATATCAAGCAAAGACAACAAGGCTAATCTAGGGCTGTGACAATAGTTCAGGCTTTAGCATGCTCCTTTATCCTAGCAGGGAAAGGTGTTTTTCAATATAAGCAGTAGGCACAACTGGATCAACATTGTAAATGATGGTTTCATCTTTAACTACGACTGGTTCTTTAATTTCTTCTTTGGTAGGGGGTGATACTTCAACCACTTCTCCTCAGGGAGATCAACCTGAGTAGCAAAAGATTCACAAAATGAGGCTACTATCTCAAAGTCAAGTCCATATTTAGTGCTAAACTTGTGAAAAGCATTTGTATTCATAAAAGATTTAACACAATCAAATTCAAGCTTAATATCTGACTCTTTACCTTTGTCGAGTTCCCAATCTTCAGAGTTGCATTTAATTCTTTCTAAAAGGTCCCACTTGAATTCAATAGTCTTCTTCATAAAACAACCAGTACAAGAAGTATCGAGCATGCATTGATCATCACGAGAAAGCCGAGCATAAAAGTTCTGAATGATAATTTCTCTAGAGAGCTCATGATTGGGGCATGAATATAACATTGAATTAAGCCTCCCCCAAGCTAGATCGATACTTTCTCCTTCACGAGGCCAAAAATTATATCTATAATTCCGATCACGATGAACTAGATGCATACGACAAGTTTTTTTTGGTGAAATTCCAATTTCAATCGGTTCCAATTCCAAGATCCAATATCATCGCATAGCCTATACCATGTCAATTGTTTCCCTTCAAATATAAAGGGAAAACCTTCTTCTTAGATTCATCTCCGGATAAACCTGCAAGCTTAAATAATCCACAAATTTCATCCACATATATCAAGTCCATATCAGGATGTTCAATTCCTTCTCCTGCATAAGGATTAGCTAGCAGTAGTTCTATCATACCCGAAGGGATTTTATAACCAATATTTTCAGTAGGTGCAGTAGGTTGAGGGGCAAATAATAGCGATTCCGGTCGAGGTGAAGATACCCCAAACAAACCCCTCGAAGGATGATTCTCCATAGTAACAAGCAAAAATAAATTTCAGCACGTAGTAATAATTTTTCCTGACCAATTTCCACTTACCGAGAGCGCTTCACTCCCCGGAAACGGCACTAGAAAAGAGTCTTGATGACCCACAAGTAGAGGGGATCAATCGTAGTCCTTTCGATTATTAAGAGTGTCGAACCCAACGAGGAGCAGAAGGAAAAAACAAGTGGTTTTTAGCAAGGTATTTTCGGCAAGCACTGAAATCCTGTTGTGGCAAAGGACACACCAAAACGGTCTCTTATGATAAGCAAAGCGTTGTTGAGGGTACACAGGAATTTCATCTAGTCACTCTCATCATGTTGGTTTGATTCATGTTCGCTACTTTGATAATTTGATATGTCGGTGGACCGGTGCTTAGGTTTTGTTCTTACTTGAACAAACCTCCTACTTATGATTAACCCCCTCGCAAGCATCCACAACTACGATAAAAGTATTAAGATATAATCTAACCATAGCATTAAACTTTTGGATCCAAATTGGTCCCTTACGAAGTAACACATAAACTAGGGTTTAAGCTTCTGTCACTCTAGCAACCCATCATCTAATAACTACTCCATAATGCATTCCCTTAGGCCCAAATATGGTGAAGTGCCATGTAGTCGATGTTCACATGACACCACTAAGGGAATCACAACATACATATCATCAAAATATCGAATACATATCAATTTCACATGATTACTTGCAACATGACTTCTCCCGTGACCTCAAGGACAAAAGTAACTACTCACAAATGATAACCATGCTTAAGATCATAGGGGTATTAAATAGCATAATGGGTCTGAACATATAATCTTCCACCTAATAAACCATTTAGTTATCAACTACAGGATGTAATCGACACTACCATAAGTATACCAAGTTCTCTGATTACTACAGACTATTATGTTTTTGACAGATTCTATTTTCTGTGTGTTGTTTGATTATTTTGATGATTCTATGGGTAGTATCGAGGGGTATGAACCATGGAAACGTTGGAATACAGTAAATATTACACCAATTTAAATAAATAATGAGTTCACAACAGTACCATAAAGTGGTGATTTGCTTTCTTATACTAACGGACCTTATGAGATTTTCTGTTGAGTTTTGTGTTGTGAAGTTTTCAAGTTTCGGGGAAGGATTTGATGGACTATGGAATAAGGAGTGGCAAGAGCCTAAGCTTGGGGTGCCCAAGGCACCCCTAGGTAATATCCAAGGACAACCAAGAGCCTAAGCTTGGGAATATCCCAGAAGGCATCCGCTCTTTCGTCTTCGTCTATCGGTAACTTTACTTGAGGCTATATTTTTATTCACCACATGATATGTATTTTTCTTGGAACGTCTTGTATGATATGAGTCTCCTTGCTGTACACACCATTTGAGAGGGACACGCATGAATCGTGATTTATTGGAATACTCTATGTGCATCACTTATGTCTTTTGAGCTGGGCAATTTTGCTCTAGTGCTTCACTTATATCTTTTTAGAGCACGGCGGTGGTTTTATTTTATAGAAATTATTGAAATCTCTTGCTTCATTTATATTATTTTGAGAGTCTCTAAACAGCATGGTAATTTCTTAGGTTATGAATTTAGTGATAATATGATGGGCATCCAAGGGAGATATAACAAAAACTTTAATATATAGAGCATTGAATACTATGAGAAGTTTGATTCCTTATGATTGTTTTGAGATACGAAGATGGTGATATTAGAGTCATGCTAGTAGTAAATTGTGGAGTCAAAAAAATAATTGTGTTAAGGTTTGTGATTCCCGTAGCATGCATGTATGGTCCCCTAACTATGTAACCAAATTGAAGCACGTTGTGTCTTGATTGTTCATCTTTGCGTGAAGGTCGGGGGCCCGCGATGGTTAACTCCTACCAACATCCCCCCTAGGAGCATGTGTAGTAGTAGTTTGCTTCAAGGGCTAATAGATTTTTTGCAATAAGTATGTGAGTTCTTTATGACGAATGTTGAGCCCATGGATTATACGCACTCTCATCCTTCCACCATTGCTAGCCTCTCTAGTACCGCGCAACTTTCGTCGGTGCATTAAACCCACCATTTACCTTTCCTCAAAATAGCCACCATACCTACCTATTATGGCATTTTCATAGCCATTCTGTGATATATTGTCATGTAGCTCCACCGTTCCGTTTATTATGACGCACACCATTATTGTCATATTGCTTTGCATGATCATGTAGTTGACATCGTATTTGTGGCAAAGCCACCTTTCATAATTCTTTCATACATGTCACTCTTGATTCATTGCACATCTTGGTACACCGCCGGAGGCATCCATATAGAGTCATATCTTTGTTCTAGTATCGAGTTGTACTTTTGAGTTGTAAGTAAATAAAAGTGTGATGATCATCATTATTAGAACATTGTCCCATGTGAGGAAATAAAAATAAACGAGGCCAAACATGCCCAAATAAAAAAAGAGGCCAGAGAAGCCCACACAAAAAAATGAGAGAAAAAGAGAAAAGGGGCAATGTTACTATCCTTTTCCACACTCGTGCTTCAATGTAGCACCATGTTCTTCATGATAGAGAGTCTCCTATTTTGTCACTTTCATATACTACTAGTGGGAATTTTTTGTTATAGAACTTGGCTTGTATATTCTAACGACAAGCTTCCTCAAATGACCTAGGTCTTCATGAGCAAGCAAGTTGATGCACACCCACTAGTTTTCTTTTGATCTTTCATAAACTTATAGCTCTAGTGCATCTGTTATATGGCAATCCCTACTCACTCACATTGATATCAATTGATGGACATCTCCATAGTCCGTTGATTCGCCTAGTTGATGTGAGACTTTCTCCCTTATTTTGTCTATTACCACCTTCTATTCCACCCATAGTGCTATATCCATGGCCCACGCTCATGTATTGCATGAAGAGTTGAAAAAGCTAAAGCGCCTTAAAAAGTATGAAACAATTGCTTGGCTGACACTGGGGTGGGCATGATTTTTTACTTTGTGTTGAGAAGAGGGAGCATAACAAGACTATATGATTTTGTAGGGATAACTTTCTTTAGCCATGTTATTTTTGAAGCTTAATGATTTGCTTTCTAGTATGCTTGAAGTATTATTGTTTTTGTGTCAATGAACTTTTGTTTTGAATCATACGGATCTGAACATTCATGCCTAAATAAAAGAGATTACATTGATGAATATGTTAGGTAGCATTCCACAACAAAAATTCTGTTTTTATCATTTACCTACTCGAG
The DNA here is from genome assembly GCA_021605205.1 of Aegilops longissima. Lineage (NCBI taxonomy): Eukaryota > Viridiplantae > Streptophyta > Magnoliopsida > Poales > Poaceae > Aegilops > Aegilops longissima. The sequence goes on along the minus strand of CM038679.1, from coordinate 533,995,813 downwards.
GACGAGCAGGAATTAAGCTTGGGGATGCTTGATACGTACGTCTCCAATGTATCTATAATTTTTTATTGTTCCATGTGTCGGGGAAGCTGATCGTGACCCACGAACACCTATGGGACCTGGCGGACCGAGTCCCTTGTGGTTCGGAGGGGGGCGGAGATTGCACAAAGAGCAGATCGAGGCGATGCACAAGAGCAGTTTACCCAGCTTCGGAGCTCTCCGGAGAGATAATACTCCTACTACTGCTTGGTTGATTGTATTGTGTTCTTGCTAGGGAGCAATGGGAGCTACAAAACCTAGCCTGAGTATTGTGTTCTTGCTAGGGAGCAATGAGAGCTACAAAATCTAGCCTGAGTGAGTGTAGTCTCGAATGAGTCGAATGAACCGAACCAGCCGAACCCTTTCTACGTTGCACTTGGGCCTCCTTTTATAGGCTCAAGGGGTCACCACAGGTGGCAACGTAGATGAGGGTACACATGGAAAAACAGTAGTTGGTACACCGACTTGTACAGTGTACAGTGCATATACCTAACTCTGACGGCAAGGGACAAGATCAATAAATGCCCGTCCCTGTCGCCTAAACAGTGCAACAGGGACCGTCAAGTGCACCACCGTCTGCCATGATGGTAAGCCTGTCAACGCCGCTTATCACTGCTCCCCGCTGGCTGCACAGCCTCTTGACACGCACGCCTGGAATGGCCCCATGGCGACACGTTGGTGGCTGAGATGGAGCGGAGATGAAGAGAGGTTTGCCTGCCGCGGCAAGCACCTTGCCGCGGCTGAATCCTTGTCACGCTTGGTAGCTTGCCACTCACCAAGCCTTCCCGACAAGCTCCTCTTGCCGGGGTCTTGTTTCCTTTGTGCCTTGAGTGGCCTTCCCGGCAAGCTCCTCTTGCCGGGGCCTTGAATACTTTGTTCTTGAATGGCTCCAAAGGAGCCGCCGAGGACCTTGGCGGTCACTAGGAAAGCCCTGCCGCGGGGTGCTGCAACTGCCCATGCACGAGTTTGGGATACTAGGGTACCCCTACTCTAGTGCACCGACAGGAGCCCCCGGGCCTGGGCCACACACGGTGCCGAGCTCTGTTGGGCCAGGCCCAAAACAGTGCACGGGCACGCGCGGCCTAGATCGCGCAGTTACTCGCCTCGGACCCACCACGTCCCCCACGAACGGCACGCTCCGGACGTGGCATCGTGGGAGAGATCGTGGGGGCTTTCTTTAATTGGAAAAGCGGAACGTCCGCCCCCTCCCCCTCCTTATAAGCAGGGGAAACAGGGGCAAGACGCCCACCTTGCCATTGCTGTCACATCAAAAACCACCGCCGCTCCCCCCTTCTCCTCAAGTCCAAAGAGAGCGACGCCCCGCCCCCCATCGCCACCAACGCCATCACCGCCGTCGGCCTCCTCCACCACTCCCACCATGGCTCCGAAAGCCGATAAGGGGAAGGGCGTGAAGTCGGCCGAGGCGCAGCTGCTCAAGGCCATGGAAGGAGCGGCCACCTTGACCCCCGACGCGCGCAGGAGCTGCGGGAGGGGTACTACCTCTTCTGGTCGACGGAGACGCGGGCGCACCCGCGTACGAGGGTGATCTCCGCCGCCGCATCCGAGAAGTTTTCCGTCGGGTACCCCTTCTTCACGCTTTTCTTCTACTGCGGGCTCTGCCGCCCTTTTCCAAATTCTTTTGCGACATCATGAACACCTACGGCCTCCGCCTCCTTGATTTCACCCCCAACGCCGTCCTGACCATGGCGGTTTTCGCACACCTCTGTGAGAACTTTGTCGGAGTCCACCCAAATGTAGCCCTCTTCCGCCACTACTTCATGCCTCGCGTTGAGAGAGGAGAGCCACTTGCCGGAGGGATTGCATGGATCTCCAGGATCGGCAAGAAAGAAGCATATCTGGAAGGAGAGCTCCGTAGCAAGTGGGAGGAGTGGAGAGCCGATTGGTGTTGGATCATAGAGGAGAACCCACAGCCATTCACTGCCCAGCGCCAAACTCCCATAGTGCGCGGCAACGATTGGAGCAACTTGGCGCCGGAGGATGCCAGGTTGAAGATTGCCGTGACCCGGATCTTGCGCCTCAGGCATGCCGGACTCATCAGAGGCGATGTTGGCGTGATTTCTTCGCCGCCGCGATCGCTTCCCCGCAGGAAAGGAGGAGACCTGCTTGGGAGTTCCAAATGTGGCAGACATCATGAGGCTGCGCCGGGCCTCAATCGAACTTCACTGTTTTGGAGCTGGATGCGATCTGCTTTGGAGCTGTTCAACCCGACCCAGATCGCCCGAGTGGTTCATGTTGCCGAGGGGGTCGCCTTTGTGCAACAACTTCGCTGACCGCATCCGCGATGATGCCATTGTGCGATTCCTTGGGATCGCTCAAACTTGGCAAGAGCCCGCCGACAACATCGCGGCAGCAGTTCTTCGACAGCTTGGAAGAAGTGCCGATCCGCGCCGACGAGCGAAGTGGCTCACCATGACACCACCGATGCCGAAGGCAACGACGCCACCAAAGCTAGAGGAGGCGGCGGAAGCTGCTGCCGCCGGTGAGTTTGGGTTCACTGTGGAGGAGGACGAGGCAGCCGAGGCGGCAAGCCTTGCCGACCGAGAGGAGCTTGCCGGCGCGGAGGAGCAGGCCGAGCCCGATGCTGAGCCGAACGAGCCTGCCGGGGGCGCCTCCCCTCCACCTTCAGATAGCTTGCCGCGGGAGGAGCCCGCGGCCCCGCCAAGAAGGCGCCTCCGCAAGACCGGGGAAGTGGCGGGGCGGCAGACGGGCCAACAGCCGTCTCGCCCGACGCGCGCTTCCACCGCGACAAGCTCTGTTGCTGGGAGCGCCTCGCGCTGCCACAAAGAACCGGAGCGGGCCTTCGGGACCACGGCTCCCGCACCCGCCAAGCGCCCGAGGGAGCCCACTCTTCCAGCTCGTCGACCGGAGGTGGAGCGGAATCGACTTCTCCGCTCTCAGCTCCGAGGAGGAGGAAGAAGAGTAAGATCTCGTCGCTGTACTTGTAATTCTTCAATTTGCTGCTTTGTCTTGTATCTGACTTGCTTCGTTCTGAACCTTTTCCTTTTCCAGGACGCTGGCTCAGAGGGCGTCAAAGAGAGCCAAGACCCCGGTGGTTGTCATCGAAGACGACCCCCCCGCGGTGACAGGAGGCGCGTCTGAGACTCCCTTGCCGGACCCGGCAACCCTTCTTCAAAGCAGCCCCCAGCATAGCCCCCAGCGTAAGTAATTGGTTTATTTCTTACAGTTAGGTGTGCATGGGTGCTCCTTCTTCACTGATATCTGACTTGTTGATTTGTGTAGGAGCAGAGCAGCCTCATCGAGGGGGCCAAAGTCGCCCGAGATTCTGTCTGCTTCAACTACGCCGCCAAGGGAGAATTCTCCGGCAAGGGAGCGCTCTCCGGCAAGGGAGGCCTCTCCGACAAGGGATGCTTCTCCGACAAGGGGCAGCGCCGACGATCCTCCGGTGGTGGAGACCGCGGCCACAGATCCCATCGCAGGTAACCTCCTTGCCTGAAAATTTCCCTTGGGCTCTTTTTCTTCTGTTCTTCTTTTCGAACATTTTCTTGACTGTCCTTTCTTTTTCTGATCATCAGATCCATCTGCCGGAGAGCCGATGGAGACTGAGGTTGCCGGCGAGGAGGACGCGCGCGGCAACAATGACGACGCCGCCAACATGGAGGAGGAGGCCGGCGCCGATGGGTCCGCCGGCGAGGAGGCCGCCAAGGCTGCTGGCGCAAAGGTTGGGGAGGGGTCTGGTGATCGCACTGATGACCCTGAGGCCGCAGGAGCGCCAGGCGCTACGCCGACCAACGATCCCTCCGCCACCGATGCAGCACCAGGCTCCGAGGAGCCCCAGCCCGGCGCCTATTTGAAGGCTGGCGACGGTGTCTTCATCAAGCTTCCATGGGCGTCGAGCTCCAGGGCGCCGGTCGAGGGAGAGACCTTCGACGAGGAGCTGCTCGCCTCCGCTGGGCTGTCGCTAGTTGATGCGCCAAGCAGCAGCAGTGGCGAGTCTGAGGAGGAGCAGCTGCTGAAGAAGCTACTGTCGCTCTACCGCGCCCGACAAGCTAAGCTGGAGTCCAGGGAAGCACTTGTCGCGAGGGCGGGAGTTGATATGGAGAAACGCGCAGAAGAGCTCCGGCGTGCCAACAAAGAAACTCTCCGGGACATAGCAGAAGCGCGGGAGCAACTCTCCGAAGAGCGCACGACCTTCATCCTTGAGAAGGCCGAGGTCGAGGAGCAGCAAAGGCTTGCCGGCGAGAAGCTATCTGCGCAAGAAGGTGAGCTGGCGCAGCGGAAGATCAACCTCGACAGCTATGAGGAAGATCTTGCCGCGCGCGAGCAATCAATTGGCGGAGCACTCAAGGAGGCAAAGGACGCTGCCGCAGCTGCCGAGGCCGCCAAGAAGGAGTTAGAGACGAGGGTGGCGCAGCTGGAGACCACCCTCCAGAAGAGCGGCGAGGAGGTCACCATGCTGAAGCACGAGCGCGAGAAGGACGCCTACACTCTTGGCGAGTTGCAGGGCCGTCTCGCTGAGAAGATCAAAGAGCTCGACGCCGCCAAGGACTCCAAGGCAGATCTTGAGCTGAATCTGTCCACTCTGACGGAGACGCTGGACGGCGCCAAGGAGCGGGAAGTGGGTTTGTTGGAGAAGATCAAGGCCAACGAGGAGCTGTTGGCGACCGCCACGAACGCCCATACTACCTTCAAAGAGAATGTGATGCACTGGACGGAGGGTCTTGTGGATACTGCCGCCGCCATTGACAAGGAGCTGATGGAGATGGGGATGGTGGATCTCGGGTACTCCACCGACGAGCATCTCCAGCCCAGCGCCAAGCTCAGCCTGTTCTTCAAGAGCGTGTTGACGGCTCTCCAGCGGCTCCGGGAGGAGATCCCAAAGCAGCTGGCCGACGAGTCGCGCCAAATCTGTGCAGGGGCTCTTCAGAAGGTGCTGATGAAGGTGGCCTTCCGCAATCCAGGCGTCAGCTTCGCCAACGTCCTCAAGTCCCTGCCGCCGACTGCTGACGTTGAAGCGCTCAAGGCCCTTGTCGCACCCATTGTGGACAGGGTGAGCGGAGTCAAGAGGGTTGATGGCGACCGCGTGGACTAGGCCGCCAAGTTTATCTTTCCCTTGTCGCTGTTGATCATGTTTAGAACAATTTATTAGATCTGCGACAAGTTATTTTTGTAATATACTCTATCTTAGGCAACGATCGCAATGTTATTTCCTTTACTTGATTCTTTCCTTTGTATGTTTGTGCCCTACGCTTTTAGGGAACTTGTCGGCGCGGGCACCTTTGCATGGAAGCGCCGAGTGCGGAACGTCGGCAACTTCTTTGGCGATGCCGCCTCCGACAAGCAACCTTGTCGCAACTGGTTGCAGCTCACTTAAGTTGTTGAGCGGACTCGAAACAAAGTAAGGGCGCAAACCAGCCGTGAGTTGGTTCCTTCGCGCACAGGTTTTCCATACAAAGTACTATCGCTCGAGGAAGATAACTTAAAAATTTAAAAACAGATTAATCAAACTTTGGCAACTTAGCTTTTCTGTCGTTTGCTTTCCGGCAAGGCGATACTTCCTCGAGCGACACTTGGTGGCCCACAGCATTATCTTCTCCATCCCCCCCGGCTAACTTGTGGGTGAAGGAACCTTCCTTTCTTATGAGAAGAAAGAAGAGAAAATAAGGTTATGGAGCCTAGTGGCTCGTTATTGCTTACCGGGTGTGGATGCTGCACAAAATGTTAGATAACACATGCATAAAGGATTATGAAAGCATGCATTTGACAAGTTGTGCGCAACACATGAGCTTTACTGATGCACGGGGTCTGCGCCAGGCTTTGTACAAAGGATTACATGCAACATTGGCAAGACTGGTACAAAAGGGTGGTTGCCGGAACGGGTTCCGACAACCGCGCCCTATGGGTAAAACTTACGAAGATGCTCTATATTCCAGGAGTTGCTCACCGGAACGCCATCTTCGGTCTCAAGGCGGACATCGCCAGGCCTAGTGACTCGTTTCACCCGATAAGGGCCTTCCCACTTCGGCGTCAACTTGTTGGAATTCTTGGCGGATTGGACGCGCCGAAGAACAAGGTCGCCTTCCTCGAAGCTTCTGGCTCTAACTTTGCAGCTATGGTAGCGGCACAAAGCTTGCTGGTAACGAGCAGCTCGTACAGCAGCCTGAAGACGATCCTCCTCAAGGAGCAGCGTGTCATCTTGTCGCAGCTGCTCTTGCTCAAGCTCATCATAAGCGAGCACTCGAGGTGACCCGTATACGAGTTCCGTGGGGAGAACTGCCTCTGCTCCATAGACTAGAGCGAAAGGTGACTGGCCAGTGGCTCGATTTGGCGTCGTCCTGATCGACCAAAGAACCACCGGCAGCTCCTCAATCCAGTTTCTTCCGCACTTGTGCAGCCTGTCGAAAGTTCTGGTCTTGAGTCCTCGCAGCACTTCAGCATTTTCCTCTCGCTGACCGCTGCTTCTCGGATGAGCAATGAAGCAAAGCAGACTTTGGCGCCAAGATCTTGGACGATTGCATGAAGGTGCGACTCGTGAATTGTGTGCCGTTGTCGGTGATGATCCGTTAGGAATCCCAAAGCGGCAAACAATTGACTGAAGAACTTGATCGCTGATGTCTGTCACCTTCCTCACTACTTCCACTTCCGGCCACTTTGTGAACTTGTCGATTGCGACGCATAAGTACTCAAAGCCCCGACAGCTTCGGGGAAGGGGCCGAGGATGTCGAGCCCCTGCACCGAAAATGGCCAGGATAAAGGGATCGTCTGGAAAGCTTGAGCTGGCTGGTGTATCTGCTGGAATGGAACCGCACGCTTCACACTTGGTTACTTGTGCAGTTGCATCCGGAGGGCTGTCGGCGGAAGAAACCTTGCCGAAAGCTTTGCCGCAAGTGCTCTTGCGCCAATGTGGTGACCACATATGCCTCCGTGTATCTCTGCCAACAGCTTACATCCATCTTCCCGCAAATACACTTCAATTTCACACCGTTGAGTCTTCTTCATGCAGGATGTTGTCAACAAACTGGTACATACTTGACTGCCGGGCTACTCTTTCCGCTTCTTCTTGCTCTTCGGAAGTTCTCCGTCTCAAGGAAATGGACAATCTGTTGTGCCCATGTTGGAGCTTGCGGCTCGACAACAAGAACTAAAGGCACATCTGCCGCTGGGAACATCAGCTTCTCGACAAGAACCTGCGGCTCAGCCGAGCTTGATGATCCCGGCAAGCTTGCCGAGCAAAACTTGTCGGGAGCGCCCGCTTCAACGAAACAAACCCTAGGGCTTGTCGGAGCAGATTGCTCCTCAGCGATATCTGCGTTGATTTTGGGGACCTTCTTGGCGGCGGCTTCAGGGAGCTATGCTGGAAAGTAGTCACCAGAAAACAACTTCCTCTTCTTGCTCTGTCCGGTTGATGGTGTTACAGTTGGTTGAGTCAGATTGAGCACAAAAATTCCTGGTTCCACAGGTAACTTGAGTGCAGCACACTTTGATAGGCCATCAGCAATATCATTCTAAGCTCTTGGAACATGTTCCATTTGCAGGCCTTCAAAGTGTTCTTCTAGCTTTCTCACTTCATCGACGTAGGCTTCCATCAACGGACTCTGATAATCTTTGTTCACTTGGCGGACGACAAGCTGCGAGTCACCCCTGACAATGAGCTTCCTGATCCCAAGGTCCACTGCTATCCTGAGTCCGGCAAGCAAGCCCTCATACTCTGCAGTATTATTTTTTGCTTGTTCCTTGGAAAAGTGCATCTGGACTATGTACTTGAGGTGCTCACCGCTGGGTGCGATAAGCAGCACGCCGGCACCGGCGCCTTGCGGCGAGAAGGCACCATCGAAGTACATTAGCCACTCTTTTCTTGCTTCCTTGACGGGGATGCTCGTCTCTGGAATTTCTTCATCTTGCGTTGGCGTCCATTCTGCAATAAACTCTGCCAATGCTCTGCTTTGGATAGTTGAAGTGCTTTCAAACTTGAGGCCAAAGCTTGACAGTTCCAAAGGCCCACTCGACAATCCTGCCTGTTGCTTCGGATTTTGCAATATCCTCTTGAGAAAGCGAGTGACAACTGTTATCTCATGTGCTTGGAAGTAATGGCGCAGCTTTCTCCAGGCCATGAGGAGGCCGAAAAGCAGTTTCTGCACACCGGAGTACCTTGATCTAGCCCCCTGCAGAAGGGAACTGACAAAGTAGACTGGGCGCTGCACCATCCTTTTCTGAATCTTTTCGCAATCTCGCGAGATCCGTCCTTGTCGGGATCGAGCTTGACGGAGAAGCCCCGCTTGTCGCTGGATGCATCTCGCCATGGTTGCCGGCTCGTCGTCCGCCTCCCTCTCCGCTACTAACGCAGCACTAACCACTTGATTGGTTGCCGCTATGTATAGCAGCAACTTCTCTTGTGGCCTAGGTGCGACAAGTATTGGAGTGGAGGACAGGTACCTCTTCAAGTCCTGCAGCGCAGCCTCCGCTTCGGGAGTCCATTTCATTGGACCTGCCTTTTTCAAAACCTTGAAAAATGGCAGAGCGCGCTCAGCAGACCTAGAGATAAACCTGCTGAGAGCAGCCACGCAACCGGCAAGTCTTCGAACATCCTTGACGCCCTTTGGTGCTTCAATTTGCTCAATGGCCTAAATCTTGTCGGGGTTGGCTTCAATTCCCCTCTGAGACACGAAGAACCCGAGAAGCTTGCCGGAGGGAACTCCAAACACGCACTTCTCGGGATTGAGCCTGAGGTTGATCTTGCGCAGATTTGCAAAAGTCTCGTCCAAATCTTGAACCAGAGTTGCTTTGTCCTTGCTCTTGACCACTATGTCATCCATGTAAGCTTCTACATTTCTGTGCATTTGGGGCTCAAAAGCGTCGTGGACCACTCTTGCAAACGTTGAACCAGCATTCTTCAAACCAAAAGGCATCCGTATGAAACAGTATGTGCCACATGGTGTAATGAATGCGGTTTTCTCTTCATCTTCTTCTGCCATGAATATCTGATGATATCCTGAATATGCATCAAGAAATGAAAGCAAATCACATCCAGCCGTGGAGTCAACAATCTGGTCGATGCGTGGCAAGGGAAATGGGTCTTTGGGACAAGCTTTATTAACATCTGTGAAGTCAATACAAAGTCTCCATTTCCCATTTGCCTTGCGCATAACTACCGGATTGGCCAACCACGTGGATGGAGCACTCCTCCGACAAGGCCTGCTGCTTCCAACTTCTTGATTTCTTCAGAATGAACTCTTGGCGCTCCACTGCCTGCTTCCTGACTTTTTGCTTGACGGGCCGCGCATGAGGACAGACAGCTAGGTGGTGCTCAATTAATTTCCTGGGAACACCGGGGATGTCAGACGGTTGCCATGCAAACACATCGACATTCGCCCGTAGGAAAGCAACGAGCTCGCCTTCCTATTTAGGGTCGAGAGTGGCACTTATGGTGAAGGTACCACCAGTGCCGTCCTCCTTGGCGGACACCCTCTTGGTCTTCGGCGGAGCTGCCGTCATCTTCTTGCACTTGCCGGTGGAGCTCGATGGTGCGTCCTCGACGGTAGCGCAGCACTCCGAAGAGGTGCGCTTGCCGGAGTGGGCATCAGAGCTCTTGCCGGACAAAGTGGTCTTCTTCTTCCCCCCGGGAGCTTCAGCGGCAAGTGATTTGCTATCTGTCGCAGCTGCTGCATCCCGGTAAATCTTGTCGGCGCAGATAAGAGCATCTTTCTTGTCGCCATGAACAGAAATGACACTTATCGGGCCGGGCATCTTGAGCAAATTGTATGCATAATGAGAGGCTGCCATGAACTTGGCGAGTGCTGGACGGCCAAGTATTCCATTGTATGGCAATGGGAAATCAGCAACGTCAAATGTAACCCTCTCAGTCCTGAATTTCAGTTCGCTGCCAAATGTTACCGGCAACGTGATCTTCCCCTTGGGCTTGCTCCTTCCTAGGTTGATTCCTTGAAAAGTGCCAGTCTCTTCGAGCTCGCTGTCAGGGATTTGAAGCTTCTGGAGCACTACGGAGGAGATCAGGTTTAAGCCGGCCCCCCGTCAACTAACATCATGGTGACCTTGAGGTTGCGGATAGTTGGTGAGACCAACATCGGCAAGCACCCGACCGCAGTTACGCGATCAGGGTGGTCCTCAATATCGAAGATGATAGACCTGCTGGACCACTTCAGAGGTCTACGTGACTCTACGGATGGTTCTGCTGCATTAACCTCCCGCATCCATTGCCTGAGTTGGCGGTGTGAGGTATTTAGAGAAGCACCACCGTCAACGCAGAGGACCTCCATTGCTTTCTGAAACTCCTGCTCATCAGCTTCATCGTCTTCCATATCCTCATCTTCATCATTGTCTTCATCCTTGTCGCGGCCGCGGGGAGATCTGTCTCCATGCCGCTGCTTGGCCTTGCCGCGGCGTCCTCCCCGGCCGGGTCTCTTCTTGCTAGCTGCTCCAGCACCCTCCTGGGCCTTCTCCTTGTCTCGCCGCTCGTACTCAGCCTTCTGCTGTTCAACAAGCTGCTCGACTTTCTTGCAGCTCTGGAGGTCATGGCCCTTGGTGCGGTGAATCTTACAGTACTGTTTGTTGGAGCTGTCATGCTTGTCGGCGGCCACCACAGCTTGGCGGTCGGTGTCGGCGGCAACCTCCTTGCCGGAGCCACCAACCTTGGCCTTCTTGGCGCCACCTCCGTTGCCGGACTGCTCGACAACTAGTACCTCTTTGCTTTTCTTCTTCTTCGTTGTTCCGCCACGGCTCTTCTTTGTCGGGCGGTCTCCTCACCGTCGCACCTGCTTCGCATTCTCTCCAGGAGTCTTCTTCCTTCTTCAAAGACGCGCACACTTGCCGCCAGGGCATATAGCTCATCGACGCCTTGACTTTGCACATCGCCATCTCCTCCCTCATCCTGCGGTTCCGCATGTTCTGGTGAAACGCGCTGATCACCGCGGCAGGGTGGACATCTGGGATGTTGTAGTGCACACGGCTGAATCTCTGGATGAACTTGTGCAGGGACTCTCCTTCCTTCTGGGCGAGCAGGTGAAGGTCACTCTCTTGGCCATGAGGTTTTTGGCCGCCTGTCAAGGCGCCGACAAACTGATGGCACAGATCTGCCCAAGAAGATATGGAACTGTCCGGCAAGTGCATGAGCCAAGATCTGACATTTGGCTTGAGTACCAGCGGGAAGTAGTTGGCGAGGATCTTGTCGTCTCGTCCACCTGCAGCCTGCACCGCAATGGTGTAGATGCTGAGGAACTCCGATGGGTGTGTCCTGCCATCATACTTCTCTGGCACATCTGGCTTGAAGTTTTTCTTGTCGGGCCACTGGACTTGCCGCAGCTCACGAGTGAACGCAGGGCAACCTACCGCGTACGGAAAGTCACCTGGTTCCCCTGGCGCTTGCATGTCGACAGCGGGCCCAGCGCGCTGGTCGGATTGACGCCGTGCTTCTCTTCGGCGCTCGATGCGAGTTCGAGCGTCTTCTTGTAGCCGTTCTTGAAGAACTTGGCGCTGATCATGGCGAGCTCGTGGATCCGATGACGCGGTGGAGTCACTGTCGAGATGGATCCGAGGAGCTGGTGATCTTGGCCTTCTGGATGGGGAGTGCATGGTGGTTGCACCCCCATAGGTTTCGTCGCCACCGACTCGTGCCTTGTCGTCTCGCCGCGGCAAGGATGCAGTTGGTTGCCGCGGAGTGTCGCCGTTGGCAAAGCCGATGAGGCTCTGAATGGTGGCCCTCCACTCGTCGACCTTGTCAGCCATTGGAGGGTAATCCAGGAACAGTTGAGCCCGCGCCAAAGCTTCCGCTTGAGTGGTGGGCGGCAATGGCGAACGGTGCGAAGAGCGGGATGTGCTCGGACTTCTAAATATATTAGAAGGAGCAGCATCCCGTCCAGGCGACCGTGCCCCGCTCGCACTAGCCTGTTGACGCGCGAGTTGCTCTTGAGCGTCTCTGGATCCACCAGCTCGATCTTGGCCCAACGAACGTATGGCGCTGCGAGCACCATGACGCTGTCGGTCTCGCGCCTCCTGAGATGGACGTGGTACGTATCCGGACGCCGAGGTTTGCGCCGCCTTGTCCTTGGACTTGGCAGCGTCGTGGGCTCCCTCGACGACGCCGGTTCCTCCGCCAGCGTCTTCCCCACCACTCGTCAGCTCCGGTGGTGGTGGGTTTGACGCGGACGGCTCTGCTGCCGCCGAAGCCTTCTTCTTCGGTGGCATGTTGACGAAGGTGATGAAGAAGTTGCTCGTGTGACCGCTGGATAAGGTTCACACAGCCTCGACGCCCCCTACCTGACGCGCCAAAGATGTCGGGGAAGCTGATCGTGACCCACGAACACCTATGGGACCTGGCGGACCGAGCCCCTTGTGGTTTGAAGGGGGGCGGAGATTGCACAAAGAGCAGATCAAGGCGATGCACACGAGTAGTTTACCCAGCTTCGGAGCTCTTCGGAGAGACAATACTCCTACTGCTGCTTGGTTGATTGTATTTTGTTCTTGCTAGGGAGCAATGAGAGCTACAAAACCTAGCCTGAGTGAGTGTAGTCTCGAATGAGTCGAATGAACCGAACCAGACGAACCCTTTCTACGTTGCACTTGGGCCTCCTTTTATAGGCTCAAGGGGTCACCACAGGTGGCAACGTAGATGAGGGTACACATGGAAAAACAGTAGTTGGTACACCGACTTGTACAGTGTACAGTGCATATACCTAACTCTGACGGCAAGGGGCAAGATCAATAAATGCCCATCCCTGTCGCCTAAACAGTGCAACAGGGACCGTCAAGTGCACCACCGTTTGCCACGATGGTAAGCCTGTCAGGGCCGCTTATCGCTGCTCCCCGCTGGCTGCACAGCCTCTTGACACGCACGCCTAGAATGGCCCCATGGCGACACGTTGGTGGATGAGCTGGAGCGGAGATGAAGAGAGGTTTGCCTGCCGCAGCAAGCACCTTGCCGCGGCTGAATCCTTGTCGCGATTGGTAGCTTGCCGCTCACCAAGCCTTCCCGACAAGCTCCTCTTGCTGGGGTCTTGTTTCCTTTGTGCCTTGAGTGGCCTTCCCGGCAAGCTCCTCTTGCCGGGGCCTTGAATACTTTGTTCTTGAATGGCTCCAAAGGAGCCGCGGAGGACCTTGGCGGTCACTAGGCAAGCCCTACCGCGGGGTGCTGCAACTGCCCGTGCACGAGTTCGGGATACTAGGGTACCCCTACTCTAGTGCACCGACACCATGCTATTATAGTATCTGTTTTGTATGTTTTATATGCATTAATATGCTATTTTATATTATTTTTGGGACTAACCTATTAACCTAGAGCCCAGTGCCACTTCCTGTTTTTTCCTTGTTTTTTAGCTTCATAGAAAAGAAATACCAAACGGAGTCCAAACAGATTAAAACCTTCGCGATGATTTTTCTTGGACCAGAAAACACCCAGGAGACTTGGAGTGCAAGTCAGAAGAGCCATGAGGCGGCCACAAGGGTGGAGGGCGCACCCAGGGGGGTAGGGCGCGCCCCTGCCTTGTGGGCCCCTCGGTGACCCCTTGACCTAGATCTTCCTCCTATATATTTACAAATATTCCCGAACCAACAAAAGCATCCACGAAAACACTTTTCCACTTCCGCAACCTTCTGTACCCGTGAGATCCCATCTAGGGGCCTTTTCCGGTACCTTGCTGGAGGGGGATTCAATCACGGAGGACTTCTACATCAAATCCATTGCCCTTTCGATGAAGCGTTAGTACACTACTGCAGGATTGTCCATCCGCGACACTATGATCAGAGAGCCTTCGACGAAACTGTGTGCGATGCCATAATCACAAACAATGGTGTAAAAAACCATCAAAAAAGGTGCAAAGCGTTTGCGATGACGGATGCATCAAACATGATTCAGATTTTAGTTGCGTGTTCGATGCAGGGCATACGGTTCAGTTCAATTAACTGTTTGGGATGAGGAGGAACAAAAGAAATGGGCAGCCAGATGAAGGTGTGTATGATATACAGCAGACTGTTCACTAGGATGAACTGTGTGTGATTAGGCAACATAATGGAAACAGTTCAACTAAACAAGATGTGTGTGATACACGGCAAACAGGTCCGTAATCACAAATGTGTGGAAAGACCAATAATAACACAGACGATTGCTGCTAATAAGCCATGTGATTTGCTCTATCTACAGAAGAATAACATGTATATATATAACAGAAATAAACATCCAATTACATAAGTGACTATACAGATCATTCGCACACACCTCAATAAACAATTGCATGCATTCTAACGTAGGAGAAACGATTGTCTACTCATCTACTTCTTGTGACGCTCCCGCCACTGCTCTATGGCTCGATCCCTCGTCTGGGGCAGGAAGAAGACACTTCCTCATGTCAACGACCCGCCTGTACATCTCGTAGCTTGTGTACGCGTCCTTGGTCGCGTACTTGACATGTTGTTCATCCAGTCTCTCATGCCACACACTGTGCCAGGCGTTCTTGTTCTTCTTGCTCTCATTCTTCATCTTCATGTAGTAGGGGTCGATGATGGCCGAGGTGAGGTCAACCAGGGAGTTCAGTTTGTTTTTATCGCTGCCCCAGACCTTGTTGTTGTGCTGGATGTTGACAAGATTCGGGCATTTCAAGCCCGAAACATTGAGCGCTTTTAGATCGCTGTTGGTGTCCACCATAGCAAAACTGTAGTCGGAGCCGTTCATAAACCTGGAGAAACACTCGCAAGGCCTTGTGGCAAGGTGGTAGTGGTAGACGAGGACGTCATGTTTTGCGTCCACTTGAGGTCGAAGCCGACCACTTGGTACTTGTCCTTGGCAAGGAACTGCTCCATAGTTTGGATGGAGCTCTCCACCAAGATCATACCGTTCATGTACACCACCGAGAGAGCCTTCCCCCTCACGTGGGTGTCCACTACGTGATGCATAGTGAACTACCCGCCGTTGTCGTCGTCGACCGCTGGGAGCACCATTGGAGCCACGGGGATCGCCATTGGAACCGCTGGATGTCCTCTCTGTATGTGTCGTCGTGGGTGTGCTTATTGTGTCGTGTGATGCGAGAGATGAAGGTAAATGGCCACAGGAATAAATGGGGGCCGGGCGGCCTGGATTCTCTGTGCGTCTGCATGGCCGGTTTTGCAGCGGGTAACTGCATTGTCGTGCCGCGCCCGGCACACGAACATGTGTGATCGTGCGCCGGCCCCAGACACTGGCAGCGCGCATGGAGGGATGAGGGAAGAGCACCCGGAGGGATGTGAGAGCAGAGCATGCGCGGCGGAACACGAGCAGCGCGCGCCACGGCCGCCTGAACCGCAAGCAACCACACGCATAGAGCAGTTGAACACGCAGGAAATGATCGCCTACAAGCCGGCCGACAGTTGTGTCGCTGCATAGAGAGCGGCCATGTGCTACTACCTCCATCTAGTCTATAGTCCCCTTTATATTCTGTGCCATACTTTGTCCTCAAATTTAACCAACAAAATGTTAATGCATGTTATAAAAATTATATAATTGGAAACTATGTTCAAATACGAATCCAAGTATTTAATCTTTCGGGACATGCATTCGTATTTTATTAGTTAAACATACTTATAAACCAGGATGGGGGTATAGTAGGTAATTAAATCACAAACGTTTTATTATTAACCATATGTGTACGTGGCCTTTCGTCCTCCTCTCGCACATCTTGTCACCCCGCTGCCGCAGACGGCTTACAGCGCAAGCTTGCACAGCGCGCGGGGTGTTCTTTTGGCCAAACGGTGGCGCCAATGAATCGTCGGTGAGCCCGTGCCCGCACAACCTCGTAGGTTCCCGCGCAAGCTTCTCTCCTGACTCGCTGAAATCCCCCAAAATCCCAATGCTTACCGACCTGCTATATAAACCCGCATGGCCGGCGAGTCCTGCATCGCATTTTCCCCCTCCCTCCTTGTAAATTATATCGTCTGCTTCTCCCACAATCGCCAATGGCACTGGTCCGTTGTCGTCGCTCAGCCAGTCCGCCGTCATCAAACGACAGCTCCAGCTGGGAGGCTACACCGCGGCGGTGGCGCAGTCCCCAGCATAGTGTGGTGCACGTGGCATCCTTGTTGGGAGTGCACGAAACACCCACCCCACGCTCCGCCGCCGCTGCCCGTCGGTAGCTATTGCCGGCCGCAGTTGCCGCCACACCACCATCGAAAGCCATGGCCATTGCCCGCTGCGCCGCCGCAGCCCGAAGGCGGGAGGTGGACGTCATGGCCGCCACCCCACTGCCGGCCACATTAACCATCACCCGCTCCGCCACCGCGGCTGAAGGCAGGAGGTGGTGGTCGTGGCTGCCACACCATCGTCGGCCGCCATGGCCGCCATCCCACCTTCGACCGCCAGGGTCATCACCTGCTCCGCCACCGCCGCCCAAAGGCGTGAGGCGGAGGTGGATGCTGATACGTCCATTTTGCATCATGCTTTTATATCGACATTTATTGCATTATGGGCTGCTATTACACATTATGTCACAATACTTATGCCTATTCTCTCTTATTTTACAAGGTTTACATAAGGAGGGAGAATGCCAAGCATGGAATTCGAAATGGAAAAGGAGCAAATATTAGAGACCTATTCTGCACAACTCCAAAAGTCCTGAAACACCATGAAAGTCATTTTTGGAAATAATAAAAAATATTGAGCGGAAGAAGTTCACTAGAGGGGGGCCCACCTGTCCACGAGGGAGGGGCGCGCCCTACCCCCGGCGCGCCCCCTACCTCGTGGGCCCCTGTTGGCTCTCGATGGCCATCTTCTGCTATATGAGGACTTTCGTCGAGGAAAAATCATAAGCAACCTTTCGGGATGAAACTCCGCCGCCACGAGGCGGAACCTTGGCGGAACCAATCTAGGGCTCCGGCAGAGCTGTTCTGCCGGGGACACTTCCCTCCGGGAGGGGGAAATCATCACCATCATCATCACCAACGCTCCTCTCATCGGCAGAGGGCAATCTCCATCAACATCTTCACCAGCACCATCTCCTCTCTAAACCCTAGTTCATCTCTTGTATCCAATTCTTGTCTCCGAGTCCGGGATTGGTACTAGTAGGTTGCTAGTAGTGTTGATTACTCCTTGTGGTCGATGCTAGTTGGTTTATTTGGTGGAAGATCATATGTTCAGATCCTATATGAATATTATTACCCCTCTGATTATGAACATGAATATGCTTTTTGGGTAGTTACATTTGTTCCTGAGGACACGGGAAAAGTCTTGCTATTAGTAGTCATGTGAATTTGGTATTCGTTCGATATTTTGATGAGATGTATGTTGTCTAGCCTCTAGTGGTGTTATGTGAACGTCGACTACATAACACTTCACCATTCTTTGGGCCCAGAGGAAGGCATTGGGAAGTAATAAGTAGATGATGGGTTGCTAGAGTGACAGAAGCTTAAACCCTAGTTTATGCGTTGCTTCGTAAGGTGCTGATTTGGATCCATATGTTTCATGCTATGGTTAGGTTTACCTTAATACTTTTGTTGTAGTTGCGGATGCTTGCAATAGAGGTTAATCATAAGTGGGATGCTTGTTCAAGTAAGAACAGCACCCAAGCACCGGTCCACCCACATATCAAATTATCAAAGTACCGAACGCGAATCATATGAACGTGATGAAAACTAGCTTGACGATATTCCCGTGTGTCCTCGGGAGCGCTTTTCCTTATATAAGAGTTTTTCCAGGCTTGTCCTTTGCTACAAAAGGATTGGGCCACCTTGCTGCACTTTATTTACTTTTGTTACTTATTGCTCGTTACAAATTATCCTATCACAAAACTATCTGTTACCACTTATTTCAGTACTTGCAGAGAATACCTTGCTGAGAACCGCTTATCATTTCCTTCTGCTCCTTGTTGGGTTCGACACTCTTACTTATCGAAAGGACTACAATAGATCCCCTATACTTGTGGGTCATCAATACTCTTTTATGGCACCGTTGCCGGGGAGTGAAGCGCCTTTGGTAGGTGGAAATTGGTAAGGAAAAATTTTATATAGTGTGCTGAAATTTACTGTCACTTGTTACTATGGAAAGAAATCCTCTGAGGGGCTTGTTCGGGGTATCTTCACCCCGACCAGTAGAGCAAAGAGTTGCTCCTCAACCTACTGAACCTACTGAAAATGAAAATGTTCCTTTTGAAGTTCATTCGGGTATGTTAGAAAAACTGCTAGCTAATACTTTTACAGGAGATGGAACAAAGCATCCTGATGAACATCTACTCTATGTGGATGAAGTTTGTGGACTATTTAAGCTTGCAGGTATACCCGATGATGTTGTTAACAAGAAGGTCTTCCCTTTATCTTTGAAGGGGGATGCATCGACATGGTATAGGCTATGTGATGATACGAGATCATGGAACTATAAACGAATGAAATTGGAATTTCATCAGAAGTGTTATCCTATGCATTTTGTTCATCGTCATCGCAATTATATATATAATTTTTGGCCTCACGAAGGAGAAAGCATCGCTCAAGCTTGGGGGAGGCTTAAATCAATATTATATTATTGCCCCAATCATGAGCTCTAAAGAGAAATAATTCTTCAAAAATTTTATGCTCGGCTTTCTGAAAACAATCGCATCATGCTCGATACTTCTTGTGCTGGCTCTTTTATGATGAAGATTATTGAATTCAAATGGAATTTATTGGATAGAATTAAATGCAACTCTGAAGATTGGGATCTCGACGAAGGTAAGGAGTGAGGTATGACACCTAAGTTTGATTGTGTTAAATCTTTTATGGATACCGATGTTTTCCGTAAGTTTAGCACTAAATATGGACTTGACTCTGAGATAGTAGCCTCTTTCTGTGAATCTTTTGCTACTTATATTGATCTCCCCAAGGAGAAGTGGTTTAAATATCATCCTCCCATAGAAGTAAAAGTAGTTGCACCTACTAAGTTGAAGTAAAGAATGTCACTTATAATGATCCTGTTGTTCCTAGTTCTTATGTTGAGAAACCACCTTTCCCTGTTAGAATAAAGGATCATGCTAAAGCTTTAGCTATTGTTCGTAAAAGTAATATTAGAACTTATACACCTCCTGAGCAAGTTAAATTTGAACCTAATATTGCTATTGTTAAAGATCTCTTGGCTGATAATATTGATGGGCATGTTATTCATTTCTGCGGTGAAACCGCTAGAATTGCCAAACCTTGCGCTAAAGATAAACATAGACCTGTGGTAGGCGTGCCTGTTATTTCTGTTAAAATAGGAGATCATTGTTATCATGGCTTATGTGATATGGGTGCTAGTGCTAGTGTTATACCGCATACTTTATACGAAGAAATTAAGCATGAAATTGCACATGCTGAGTTAGAAGGAATTGATGTTACAATTAAACTTGCCAATAGAGATACTATATCAGCAACGGGAATTGTTAGAGATGTTGAAGTCTTGTGTGGGAAAACTAAATATCCTGCTGATTTTCTTGTTCTTGGTTCCCCACAAGATAGCTTTTGTCCCATTATTTTTGGTAGACCCTTCTTGAAAACCGTTAATGCTAAGATAGATTGTGAAAAGAATGTTGTTACTATTGGTTTGGGTGATATGTCTCATGAGTTTAATTTCTCTAAATTTAGTAGACAACACCATGAAGAAGAATTGCCTAGTAAGGATGAAATTATTAGTCTGGCTTCTATTGCCGTACCTCCTAGTGATCCTTTAGAACAATATTTGCTAGACCATGAAAATGATATGTTTATGAATGAAAGAAGGGAAATAGATGAAGTATTCTTTAAACAGGAACCTATTCTGAAACACAATTTTCCTGTTGAAATCTTAGGGGATCCCCCTCCACCCAAGGGTGATCCCGTGTTTGAGCTTAAACCGTTGCCTGATAATCTTAAATATGCTTATCTTGATGAAAAGAAGATATATCCTGTTATTATTAATGCTAACCTTTCAGAGCATTAAGAAGAAAGATTATTGAAAAGTCTGAAGAAGCACCGTGTTGCTATTGGATATACTCTCGATGATCTTAAGGGCATTAGTCCCACTCTATGTCAACATAAAATAAATTTGGTGGAAGATGCTAAACCAATTCGTGATCATCAACGACGTCTGAATCCTAAAATGAAAGAAGTGGTAAGAAAAGAAATACTAAAGCTCCTAGAGGCAGGTATAATTTATCCTGTTGCTGATAGTTAGTGGGTAAGTCCTGTCCATTGTGTCCCTAAGAAGGGAGGTGTTACTGTTGTTCCTAATGATAAAGATGAATTGATTCTGCAAAGAATTATTACAGGTTATAGGATGGTAATTGATTTCCGTAAATTAAATAAGGCTACTGAAAAGGATCATTACCCCTTACCTTTTATTGACCAAATGCTAGAAAGACTATGCAAACATACACATTATTGCTTTCTAGATGGTTATTCTGGTTTCTCTCAAATACCTGTGTCAGCTATAGATCAATCAAACACTACTTTTACATGCCCTTTTGGTACTTTTGCTTATAGACGTATGCCTTTTGGTTTATGTAATGCACATGCTACCTTTCAAAGATGCATGATGGCTATATTTTCTGACTTTTGTTAAAAGATTTGTGAGGTTTTCATGCATGACTTTTCCGTCTATGGATCTTCTTTTGATGATTGCTTGAGCAATCTTGATCGAGTTTTGCAGAGATGTGATGAAACTAATCTTGTCTTGAATTGGGAAAAGTGCCACTTTATGGTTAATGAAGGTATTGTCTTGGGGCATAAGGTTTCTGAAAGAGGTATTGAAGTTGATAAAGCCAAGGTTGATGCTATTGAAAAGATGCCATGTCCCAAGGACATCAAAGGTATAAGAAGTTTCCGTAGTCACGCCGGATTTTATAGGAGGTTCATTAAGGACTTCTCAAAAATTTCTCGGCCTCTGACTAATTTATTACAAAAAGATATACCATTCGTCTTTGATGATGATTGTGTAGAAGCATTTGAAATACTTAAGAAAGCATTGATCTCTGCACCTATTGTTCAGCCACTTGATTGGAATTTACCCTTTGAAATTATGTGTGATGCTAGTGATTATGCTGTAGGTGCTGTTCTAGGGCAAAGAGTTGATAAGAAATTAAATGTTATCCATTATGCTAGTAAGACTCTAGACAATGCTCAAAGAAATTATGCTACTACTGAAAAGGAACTCTTAGCAGTTGTATTTGCTTGTGATAAGTTCAGACCATATATTGTTGATTCTAAAGTAACTATTCACATTGATCATGCTGCTATTAAATATCTTATGGAAAATAAAGATGCTAAACCTAGACTCATTAGATGGGTTCTCTTGCTACAAGAATTTAATTTGCATATTGTTGATAGAAAAGGGGCTGAGAACCCCGTTGCAGACAACTTGTCTAGGTTAGAAAATGTTCTTGATGACCCATTACCTATTGATGATAGCTTTCCTGATGAACAATTAAATGTCATAAATACTTCTCGTAGTACTCCATGGTATGCTGATTACGCTAATTACATTGTTGCTAAATTCATACCACCTAGTTTCACATACCAACAAAAGAAAAAGTTCTTCTATGATTTGAGACATTACTGTTGGGATGAACCACGTCTTCATAAAGAAGGAGTAGATGGTGTTATTAGATGTTGTGTACCTGAGCATGAACAGGAACGGATCCTACGCAAGTGCCACTCCGAAGCTTATGGAGGACACCACGCGGGAGATAGAACTGCATATAAGGTATTGCAATCCATTTTTTATTGGCCTACTCTCTTCAAGGATGCCCGTAAGTTTGTCTTATCTTGTGATGAATGTCAAAGAATTGGTAATATTAGTAGACGTCAAGAAATGCCTATGAATTATTCAGTTGTTATTGAACCATTTGATGTTTGGGGCTTTGATTATATGGGACCTTTTCCTGCCTCTAATGGTTATACACATATTTTAGTTGCTGTTGATTACGTTACTAAGTGGGTAGAAGCTATTCCAATTAGTAGTGCTGATCATAACACCTCTATTAAGATGCTTAAAGAAGTTATTTTTCCGAGGTTTGGAGTCCCTAGATATTTAATGACCGATGGTGGTTTTCACACTTTATTCATGGTGCTTTCCGAAAAATGCTTGCTAAATATGATGTTAATCATAGAATTGCATCTCCTTATCACCCGCAGTCTAGTGGTCAAGTAGAATTGAGTAATAGAGAGCTCAAATTAATTTTGCAAAAGACTGTCAATAGGTCTAGAAAGAATTGGTCCAAGAAACTTGATAATGCATTATGGGCCTATAGAACTGCATATAAAATCCTATGGGTATGTCTCTGTATAAAATGGTTTATGGAAAAGCATGTCACTTACCTCTCGAACTAGAACATAAGGCATACTGGGCTATTAAAGAACTCAACTATGATTTCAAACTTGCCGGAGAGAAGAGGTTATTTGATATAAGCTCACTTGATAAATGGAGAACCCAAGCTTATGAAAATGCCAAGTTATTTAAAGAGAAAGTTAAAAGATGGCATGACAAAAGGATACAAAAGCGTGAGTTTAATGTAGGTGATTATGTATTGCTATACAAATCTCCTTTAAGATTTTTGCAGGAAAACTTTTCTCTAAATGGGAAGGCCCTTACGTTATCGAGGAGGTCTACCGTTCCGGTGGCATAAAAATCAACAACTTCGAAGGCACAAATCCAAAGGTGGTAAACGGTCAAAGAATCAAACACTATATCTCAGGTAATCCTATAAATGTTGAAACCAATGTTACTGAAACCGTAACCCTGGAGGAATACATAAGGGACACTTTCCGGAATGTTTCAGACTCCGAAAAGGAATAGGTATGTGGTACGGTAAGTAAATCGACTCCAAAACAGTTTTTAAGGCAATATTTCTCCGTTTTGGAATATTTAGAAAAATAGAAAAATAAGTAGAAGTCCGGGAAGGACACGAGGGCCCCACGAGGGTGGAGGGTGCGCCCTACCCCCCTGGGCGCTCCCCCTACCTCATGGGCACCTCGTGTGCCTTCCAGACTCCGTTTTCTTGCACGACACGTATTTTGGTCGGTAAAAATTAATTATATATTCTCCCAAAGGTTTTGATCCTGTATCACGCAAATATCCTCTGTTTTTGTTTCGAGCTGTTGCTGCTGTAGATTAGAGCAAGATGTCTTCTCAAGAGTCAGTCGGGGAGAGCCGGGTGTCTCATCCGGCATTGGAACCAAGGGCAAACAGCGACGCTGACCACTTTGGGCCAACAACAGAGGAAGAGATGGAGGCTGACTTGATGAGAGTAGATGCCATGGAGGATCAAGAAGTCACTTCGCGCTTCCGAGCTGGGTTCACGATGGGGGAACTATAGAGCTCAGCTATTCCAAACTCGGTTATCCCTTCCAATGTTAGATTTCTTTCTTATGAAAATATGAAGAGGAGTGTCACTTGTTCTCCCGCAGCTATGCAACACCCTTGGGTGCAAGGAGCCTTAGCTGTTACAGGAAAGCTTCGTAAGGAAATAATGGACCTCAAGCAACAAGTCAATAAGCTCGAGGAGGAGAATCGTATCCTGAAGGGCATCATCGCCAAGAATATTTCACCAACAACAAAGAAGGAGATATAATCACATGGGTATGGGCACTCCCCTTGGCAACTGCCAAAGCTTGGGGGAGGTGCCCCGGTATCGTATCACAACCACATCTCCTATCTTTACCGTTTTTCTTAGTTCGATCCTATTAGTAGTATCTTGATCTAGTAGAATAACGTGTATGGCATGATCTAGTTTTGAGTTTTGCTTTATGATCTCTATATGTAATCGAGTCCGTGTGTTATATAATAAAGATTAGTGTTGAGTCAAGGGCTTGATTATTTTGCCATGATCTTGAGTGAATAAAAGAAAAGAGAAAAAGAATAAAAATAAACAAAGAGATCATATTGATATTATCGAGAGTAATGACTTCACATAGGAAGAGTATGATGATTAAAAGTTGTTGGGAGTTGACAAACATAGCTTTGGTCATTGTTGCAATTAATAGGAAGTAATAAGGAAAGAGAGGTTTTACATATAAATATACTATCGTTGACATCTTTTATGATTGGGAGCACTCATTAAGGTATGACATGCTAAAGGGTTGACGTTGGACAAGGAAGACAACGTAATGGGTTATGTTTTATTATATCTGAGATAAAGTATATTGTCATGCTAGCCAAATTCTCAGCACCAAGTAGAGGTACTACTTGTGCTTCCAAAAACAGCACGAAATTCATTTTTGGAAATAATAAAAAATATTGAGCGGAAGAAGTTCACCAGAGGGGGGCCCACCTGTCCACGAGGGTGGGGGGCGCGCCCCCTACCTCATGGGCCCCCTGTTGGCTCTCCGATGGCCATCTTATGCTATATGAGGTCTTTCGTCGAGGAAAAAATCATAAGCAACCTTTCGGGATGAAACTCCGCCTCCACGAGGCGGAACCAATCTAGGGCTCCGGCAGAGCTGTTCTGCCGGGGACACTTCCCTCTGGGAGGGGGAAATCATCGCCATCGTCATCACCAACGCTCCTCTCATCGGGAGAGGGCAATCTCCCTCAACATCTTCACCAGCACCATCTCCTCTCTAAACCCTAGTTCATCTCTTGTATCCAATTCTTGTCTCCAAGTCCGGGATTTGTACTAGTAGGTTGCTAGTAGTGTTGATTACTCCTTGTAGTCGATGCTAGTTGGTTTATTTGCTGGAAGATCATATGTTCAGATCCTATATGCATATTATTACCCCTCTGATTATGAACATGAATATGCTTTGTGAGTAGTTACGTTTGTTCCTGAGCACACGGGAGAAGTCTTGCTATTAGTAGTCATGTGAATTTGGTATTCGTTCGATATTTTGATGAGATGTATGTTGTCTAGCCTCTAGTGGTGTTATGTGAACGTCGACTACATAACACTTCACCATTATTTGGGCCTAGAGGAAGGCATTGGGAAGTAATAAGTAGATGATGGGTTGGTAGAGTGACAGAAGCTTAAACCCTAGTTTATGCGTTGCTTCGTAAGGTGCTGATTTGGATCCATATGTTTCATGCTATCGTTAGGTTTACCTTAATACTTTTGTTGTAGTTGCGGATGCTTGCAATAGAGGTTAATCATAAGTGGGATGCTTGTTCAAGTAAGAACAACACCCAAGCACCGGTCCACCCACATATCAAATTATCAAAGTACCGAACGCGAATCATATGAACGTGATGAAAACTAGCTTGGTGATATTCCCATGTGTCCTCGGGAGCGCTTTTCCTTAAATAAGAGTTTGTCCAGGCTTGTCCTTTGCTACAAAAGGATTGGGCCACCTTGCTGCACTTTATTTACTTTTGTTACTTATTGCTCGTTACAAATTATCCTATCACAAAACTATCTGTTACCACTTATTTCAGTACTTGCAGAGAATACCTTGCTGAAAACCGCTTATCATTTCCTTCTGCTCCTCGTTGGGTTCGACACTCTTACTTATCGAAAGGACTACAATAGGCACCGTATTGCAGTTGTCCAGCTCGTCAGTAGGCTCCTCCTCTGCCTCTTACTGAGCGTCCTCGGCAGAGGAGAGGCAGCCGGAAGTAGTACAAAGCCCCTCCATAGTAGTAGTAGTAGTAGTAGTATTTAGGGTTATGTTTTCAGTTCATCTGACTATAGATGTGGTGGAACTGTACAACGTACTTAAAATTAGCTATTATATATATTTGAACTAGCTATTTTAGTACGTGGTTGGCAACAATTGGGGAAAATTTTGGTCGGTTAAGCTGTCGAGTTGAACTGTTTGTATAAATTAAGAACGACTGCTTAATCAATGAATGAAATCTATGCTTAATGACTGAATTTTAGTAGCAAAAATTAGATACTGCTAGTGGTTTTTAGCTTCATATTTTGACAAATCGCAGTGTTAGAAGTTTGACGAATGGCAATGTTACTAGATCAACAAATGTCAATCTTTCCAGTTTGATAAATGGCAACATACCCAATATGACAGATGCAAATCTTACCAAATTGTTTGTAAGTGGTTGCACACGAGTCATCCAAAAGACCCGTTTGCGTTGAAGAGATGCACAAATCCCGCTCTCACTTTGCATACGGGTGTTCTATCTAACATGTTTGCGATCAGGAGCAGCAAAAATCCTGCTCGGCACATTTTCCCTTGGCTTCCTAGGGAAGCTGCCGGTTTGTATACGGGTGTTCTAACTAAAACGTTTGCGATGAGTGTTTTATATTTAAAAACCATTGACTTTTTTTTTCAAAAGAAAATCGTTTGATAAGTCTGTACATTAAGAGAGAAAAACGCAAGTTCGCTCAAACCATATCTTCCATTCTGTGATACTACGAATTTATATTCATATGATCGAGATACATCATTAAACCCAAGAAAAAAACTAATTTCGGCAGCGATGGAGGCGGCGTGCCGCGCCGTCGTTGTCGTTGTCGTCCTCTGGGATGCCGTTGTTGAAGTCTTCAATGCAGCACATAATGTTCTTCACTTGTAAATCAAACATCATGTCGTCGCGCGATCGACGGGTGGGGCGCGGGAGGACGGCGGCTGGCAGCACTGAGAGGTAGCGATCGACAGCGGCATCCCATGCCACTGAGGGGGGCGCGCGCACGGGCACATGCGTGGCAGGTGCAGCCAAATGCACGGGGACCGGCGCCGCGGTGGGTGGAGGGGCACGCACGGGCACGGGCACGGGCGCTGGCATGTACATGAGCTCGCGCGGGTCCACGGAGACCTCGCTGACGCCCGCGGCTTCCAGCTCTACGATAGTGCTTGGCGACCAACCCATCAATCCTACGGGGATGGTCGCCGGCGCGGGCGCGAGGATGAGAGCTGGGACCGGAGGGGGGGGGGGCAGCAACCGCCGCGGCCAGCTTGTTCTGGGCCATGTCCATGAGGCCCCATTCCTCCTTGTTTTCTATCTCCTCCGGCTTGGAGTCGACTTCACCAAACTTGAAGACTAGTGGCAGATGATGCTTCTGCGCCATGGCGTTGGTGGAGGTCTGCGGGAGAGAGGGGAATGGGAGGCGAATAGTAAGGCCGCCTGTATTAAGCAGAGGCTCGGGCACCATTAATGGATAGGAAGGCGGGCGGCCATGGAAGTCAAAGGGCTCGCTTCCCAGTGAGCCTGCGCAGCATACAACTCGCATGCTTCCCGGCGAGCCTGCGGATTGAAGGAAAGCTTGCACACCTCTCGGTCAGCATGCGCACCGGACTGCGCTCGCATGCCTCCCGTTCAGTCAAGGTCAAGCAGCTGTCCGCACGGCACCTCCTATAGCCATTAAAACAAAGACACTTGGCATCACGTGAATGGTTAACAGAACGCACACGGTTTGAATTATACAAATGTTTGAGATATTAGAGTGGCAGCTATTTTTTTTCAAAATGCCTTTGTTGGTTGTTATTCGAATGCGCCTTCTCTCAAAATGGACATAAAAAATACCACAGCATGTCGGGTCCCATTCCATGATAGCATGCCAAGTTTCATGAATTTCAAACGAGTTTTGGATTGACTAGAATTTAAAAACAAAGCATCTCAGCGTTTTGCGGTAATCAACGGTGCCCTGTTGTCTGAAATTCATTCCTATTTCTTGCATGGGACCTAAGCATGCACCCAAGGACACAAACTTGATTTTTCAACCAATTTATATGCACTGGAGCATGTTCATGTAGTTCAAGTTTGAATTATGCACATAAATGCATTGAAAACTCAGTTAATGCATAAAAATGTCCAAACGAACTCCGAAATATCACAACAATTGACACAACACTCATGTTGTTCTATGTTGACACGAGAAATTTTTTGAAAACAATAAGAGGCAATGGATATCGTTTTGTCCCCAAAGGTGGGACGTGCCCTACAGAAACCATCATGCTTGTTGTGAGAAGCTCTGGTTTGTGAGAAGCATATACCCAAACCTGCTCCAAATGGGACACAAAAATTTCCAGGACATGTTGATGCCGCTGCATGATAGCATACCAAGTTTCATGAATTTAAGACGAATTTTGGCTTTACTAGAATTTAATAACCAGGTATCTCAATGTTTGCTGCCGAGTGAGGGTGGCAGTGTGTTTGACATTCATTCCCATTTCTTGCATGGGACCTAAGCATGCTACCAAGAACACATATTTCAATTTTCAACTAATATATATGCATTAGAGCATGTGCATGTAGTTCAAATTTGAATTCTGCACATGAATGCATTGAAAACTCAGTTAATGCATAAAATTGTCTAAACAAACCCCGAAAAATCACAAAAAATGACATAACACTCGTGTTGTTCTACGTTGACACGAAAAAAAATTGAAAGCAATAAGAGGCAATGAATATCGTTTCGTCCCTAAAGGTGGGACGTTCCCTACCGAAACCATCACGCTTGTTGTGAGAAACTCTGGTTTGTGAGAGGCATATACCCAAACCTGCCCCGAATGGGACAAAAGATTTACCACAACATGTTGATGCTGCTCCATCATAGCATGCCAATTTTCATGAATTTCAGACGAGTTTTGGATTTACTGGAATTTAAAAACAAGGTATCTCAATGTTTGTGGCCGAGTGATGGTGGCAAGGTGTTTGACATTCATTACCATTTCTTGCATGGGACCTAAGCATGCTGTCGGATTTTGGGTTCCGGCAAATCCCTTGAGGTTAAAACACTGGGGTGCGCACGAAGATCTCTCCCTCCCCATAGGACGCTCTCACAACGATCGTCAGGCCTAGCGCGTCGAACCCAAAGAGCAAGGAGACAAAAGAGTTATGTTGGTTCGGGCCACCGATGTGGTGTAATACCCTACTCCAGTGTCGTGTGGTGGATTGTCTCTTAGGCTGAGGATGAACAGTTACAAGGGAAGAGCAACCTCCTGAGGAGGGGAGCTCTTGTGCTTGGTGAGCTGGTGTGGTGTCTCTCCAGCTGATCTAGATATGTCCCGTCTATGGGGGTGGCTAGTCCTATTTATAGAGGCCCTGGTCCTCTTCCCAAATATTAAGCAGGAAGGGATCCCACAATGGTCAAATTTGAAGGGAGACCGCTAGTACAAGTTATCCTGACTAAAGGTGGTCTTTGCCTGCCAAAGGCTCTGGTGGTGACGCCATCTTGGGCTCCACGGTGACCTCCGTCCTGCCGTCCTGCTGGTCTCGGTCTCGTTGCACCGATATGGAAACCTTTGCCTGATGCCTCGAGACTCCTCGCCTGCGGTTGCCTCTTTAGCACCAAAGAGGAAACAAGGACACTGCAGATGCTGGCGCCCGCCTGGCGCCCGCCTGGTCATGGTCGTCATGGCTCGCGTCACGGGAACCTCGCGAGGTGCCCCTTGCCTTGATCTCTCCGCCCCTCGCGAGCCAGCCTGATGAGGCCACCCTCGAGGAGGTCTTGCGTCATCCGCCTCGTGAGGCTTGGCCCCTCGCGAGGGTCTTGAGTGTGTTGCTCGTGAAGATGGGCCGTACAGGGCCGTTGGTGGAGCCACACCGTGGGCTGCATGCAGGCAAGTCTGGGGACCCCCGTTCCTAGAACGCCGACGGTAGCCCCCGGGCCCAAGGCGCGCTCGGACTTGGCTTCGAGGTGAAGCCAAAGTGCAAGTGAGAAGCGCCGCGGGCCCCCACAGCCAATGGCCTTGGTCGATGCATGGCGATTGATTGGACGTGGGCGTCTCCGCTTCCCCACGCCGCCTCGGCAACTGCCCGACTTGACGAGTCCTTGCTGCATGCAGAGAAAAATCATTATTACCTGTGATCATGGGGATCGTCGGTTGGTCTTCTCCCGCTATAAATGAGGAGGGGCGGAGCCCCCGTGGCTCATCTCTTCCTGCTCCGCTCGCTCCTTCTCCCTTGCTCCATTGCTAGAAGAGATTCCCATGGCGCCTGCGAAGAGGTTCTCGGCCACAGAGAAGGGAAGGCCCGCCAGGACGGGCCCGGTTCACCGCCGCCCAAGAGAGGGCGCGGCCGCCCACGCAAGCACGCCACGACCCCCACCATGGCCCCTCGCGGTCGCGGCGGCGCTTCTTCGCGTGGTGGGAGTCGCCCAGGTCGTGGCAGCCCCGTCGATGAAGGGAGGCACGCCATGGTTGCGCGGCCTCCCCGGCCATGCTTCCACTCGGCGGAGGTGCTACCGGAGTTCGTCGTGTGGTCGGAGAACCCGGCCGGCACCTGTCTTCAGCTCCCATGCTTCTTTACCGGTGAGCTGCCGGCCACAGGTCCAGGCGGTCTCTGGCTGCAGGCGGACGACTGCTACAGCAAGGCTTCATGGGTCGCGGTCGAGATCTCTGTTGAAGGAAATATTCCCTAGAGGCAATAATAAAATTATTATTTATTTCCTTATTTCATGTTAAATGTTTATTATTCATGCTAGAATTGTATTAACCGGAAACATGATACATGTGTGAATACGTAGACAAACAGAGTGTCACTAGTATGCCTCTACTTGACTAGCTTGTTGATCAAAGATGGTTATGTTTCCTAGCCATAGACATGAGTTTTCATTTGATTAACAGGATCCCATCATTAGGAGAATGATGTGATTGACTTGACCCATTCCATTAGCTTAGCACTTGATCATTTAGTATGTTGCTATTGCTTTCTTCATAACTTATACATGTTCCTATAACTATGAGATTATGCAACTCCCGTTTACCGGAGGAACACTTTGTGTGCTACCAAACGTCACAACGTAACTGGGTGATTATAAAGGTGCTTTATAGGTGTCTCTGAAGGTACTTGTTGAGTTGGCGTATTTCGAGATTAGGATTTGTCACTCCGATTGCCGGAGAGGTATCTCTGGGCTCACTCGGTAATACACATCACTATAAGCCTTGCAAGCATTGTAACTAATGAGTTAGTTGCGGGATGATGTATTACGGAACGAGTAAAGAGACTTGCCGGTAACGAGATTGAACTAGGTATTGAGATACCGACAATCGAACCTCGAGCAAGTAACATACCGATGATGTCAGGACCCCGATTCCAAGTCACATCGATCTAGCCGGTAACACCTCATATCACTTTGCGGCCACACGCGCGGTATTCCCACGGGTGTTGCCTTACCGTGGCCCGGACCGTTTGCGCCTTTTGGCTCACGTATATGATAGTGTCGCTAGCATCCATATGACAGAGAACCCGGGCCGACATGATTAGTCGTGAACCCAAAGTGGCACTAACTTACGGGGACAGGAATACATGAATCAACATCGAGCATGTCGGTCAGCAGCGTGTGAATCCGGGCTGTAGCACTGGGCTAACAGGACTCCGGGAACCCGGGCTGTATCAGGCTAAGCAGGACTCCGGATGTCACCGCATGACATTTCCCCGAAGGGACAGACACATGAACGAAGTGAATCACATGCCGCTACCAAGTGTTCTCGAGCGAGTAATGTCATTAGCAGGACTCGGTGACCCGGCTGTAGCGGACTACTATGGCTCATGGAAGCACAAAACTACATTTCCCCATAAGAGAGGCTACCAAGGATAAACAACTAGGTTGTCGGATCCCACACATACCAAGCATTTCAATCATACACACAATATGCTCGATATGTGTAAATACAACATGGCATCACAACATAACTCTACGACTCAAGTATTTATTCATTAGGCTCCGAGGAGCGAGATATTACAAACATGGGTCTCATGACCCAACATTCAGAGCATACAAGTCAAAGCACACGCGAAAGCTTAACATGTCTGAGTACAAACATCTACAAATGAAAAAGGCTGAGAAGCCCGACTATCTACAAGATCCTGCCGAGTGCACAAGATCGTAGCTGAGGTAACAAGCTAAACGTCGAAGTCCACGTGGAACTACTAGCGAGACTGACGTCTCTCTACAAAACATAAAATAGGCAAACATGAGTACAAATGTACCCAGCAAGACTTACATCAGAACTAACTACATATGCATCGGTATCAATAAAGGGGTGGTGGAGTTTAACTGCAGCAAGCCAGCTTTGAATCGGTGGCTATCCTAAACTACGACTGCAAATAACTCTTTTGAGGTGGCACACACTAGTCCACATATTCACCATATCAATACACCACTATGGATCCGCTCCCGTCTCCCTACGAGAAGGCCATCCATTGCACTCACGCTTATCTTGTGAGTTTTAGAGTATCCACTTTCACTTGTCTATGAACTGTACAGGCAACCCAGAAGTCCTTTACCGCAGACACGGCTATTCGAATAGATCATTTATAACCCTGCAGGGGTGTACTTCTTCACACACGCTCTCGCCACTTACCACCATGTACACGTCGTGTATCTCGGCAACCTTCAAGCGGAAGCCTGGCGAGGGAGTCGGCCACAACCTGACTAACCACACGAGTCTCTAGCCTAGGTTTATCGCCTATTCGGGTTCCATCCACGAGGAGATCCGGGCGGAGTTTCGCTCACAACCCCAAACGATGTGTGCAGGGTTCCCGAGACACCAAACGGGCGCTCGGTACACCGGGCCATGGTGTATCTACCGCATCATAGCCCACCCCTAGGGTCAGCGCTACGCACGGCCTCCAACACATATCCTACAAACACCAAAAAGTAGTTGCAACTCCTGGACAGAGGACAGGGGCAGTTAATAAATCGAGAGAGTCAATTAAGGATCCCAATGTGTGGTAGTAGCTGATCATGGATCACAAACACAGAACTCAGTTCCTGAGGACGGTTTCAATGAGACAACCCACAATGTACTCCTACATGGTCTCTCACCGATACCTTTACCAAATCGTATTCACACACTTAGCTCTCAACAGTAGGACATGTTCACACACCTCCGATACATCCCCGATGAATCAGACCTGACATAACTCTAAGCAATAGCAGGCACGACAAACAAGCATGAATGAGTAGGCACATCAGGGCTCAAACAACTCCTACTCATGCTAGTGGGTTTCATCTATTTACTATGGCAATGACAGGTCATGCAGAGGATAAAGGGGTTCAGCTACCGCAGCAAGTAACAGATGAATCGTTGTTGTCCTAATGCAGTAAAAGAGAGGAGGAGCGAGAGAGTAGGATTGTATCGGATTGAACAAGGGGGTTTTGCTTGCCTGGCACTTCCGAAGATAATATAGCTCTTCATCAATGTCATCGATCACGTCATCGGTAACAACGTCTACTCTGGGGAACAGGAACCGGCAACAGAGAGAAGGCACAATCAATGCAATGCACAAGATGATGCATGATCATGATAGGGCAAGATGTTGTGATTTGAGCTAATGCAGCTAAAACCAGATTAAATGAAGTTGGTTTGAACCAAAGATTCAAATTCAACTCCATATGTGATTATTTAAATGCCACTTATTTGATTTGACCTTATCAGCAGGCATAAGTTGTTCAAACATCCGTGATAATGCCATAATCAGATTCTTTGGAATTTTCTGATCATTTTTCATATATAATTTGTTTGATTTGGAGTTACGGTTGATTTTCTATGACTTTTAGAAGTTTTGGATACTTTCTGAAATAAATAAATCATTTAAGATTTATTTAAATTCCAGAAAGAATTACTGTGTCAGCATGATGTCACTGTGATGTCAGCAGTCAACAGGGCCGGTCTAGGCCAAACCTGACCAGTGGGGTCTCGCGTGTCAGTAGTTAGTTAAACTAACTAAAATTAGTTATCGCTAACCCTAGGTTAATTAGCAGGGCGGGCCCCACTTGTCATAGGGTCAGGGGAGTCAACCTGGGCCCACCCAGTCAAAGTCAACGGGTCAAACCCGCTGGTGTTTAGCCGCCGGCGAGGCCAGACGCGGCGGTGGGAGTGCAGTTTCGCGTTCCGGCGTCCAAATGGGCGGCGGAGAGCATCTACGCGTAGCTGGGAGCAAGACGCATCATTTGGTGGCAGTGGTTGGGCTCGGGGTTGCCGGAAACGTCGTCGGCGATGACCTTGGTGGTCACCGGAGTCGGGTGAAGATGAACCCGAGTCTACGGGGCACGGAGAGGCACGTGGGGTGGTGCATTGGGCTCCTGGGGATGCGGTGAGCACGTTGGACACGGTGGTGTAGCCATTGGGTGGCCGGAGCATCGTCGGCGACGAGCTCGGCGGCGGCGGGTGTGGGTGAACGTGGTGTGGTGCATACGGTGCAGGAGAGAGCTAACAGAGAGGGGGAGGACGGAGCTGAGCTCACGGCGATTGCAGCAAGCGTCGAACTGGGCTCGGGGAAGGCCGGAGCTGAGCGAGGCGACGATGGCGATGTCAGCGGCCGGAGTTGGGGAAGACGGGGTCGGGGGCGACTCCAGAGCGGGCGAGCGCTCGGGGCTCGACCTTCTCAACGTAGTCGACGACGGCGGAGCGAACAGACACGGTGACGCGGAACGGGGACGACGGCGAACGCGGTTATCACGGTGGTGCGGGCGCGGCAGCGTCGGCCATGGTGCGGGAGAGCGAGGGAGAGGAGCTGGGGCGGAAGGGGCGTATCTGCGAGCTCGGGGGAGAAGTGGGTGACCGACCAGGGCGGCAGAACGGCAAGGGAAGGAAGCAGGGCTGCGTGGCGCGTGTTGGTGCCGGCGTCGAGCACCTGCTTGCGTGCCTGGCTGGGCCAAGCAGCTCGGTGGAGCGGTGGCTGGGTTGGGCCGGCTAGGTGGGCTAGCTGGTGGGCTGCCAGGTGAGATCCTCTCTCTCTCTCTCTTTATTTCTGTTTGCTTTTTATTTGTTTCTGTTCTGTGTTTTGAAATAGCAGAAATACTATTCCATTTAGGAAAAACCTGAAAATATTCAAAGGCACATTTGAAAATATTATCAACAACCTAAAATTACCTTCAGGATTATTTGGGCATTTAAAAATATTTATAGGATTTAAATTGCCCAAATGCAAATACTTATGGCTAGGTGCAAAAATCCAGAATAGCCTCCAAAAATATGAAACCATTTTTGGCAGAGGGTTTAGCCAGGACCAAAGATGGTGAACATTTATGAAGGGCATTTTGGGTTCATTGAAATTCCAATTGTTGGAACCTAGTATTTCAAAAGGGGGTGTTGGGGTTTGTTAGTCCCCATTTCAGAATTAATAGAAATTGAAAATGATGCATGGATGCAAAGCCACTAATTACAAAAAGATTCTAGGGCTGCGACAACTCACCCCCACTAAACAAGAATCTCGTCCCGAGATTCAGGTCGTGAGGTAAGAAGACAGAGGGAACACAAAGCTTGCATAATCTTCACGATCCAGATGTCTTTCTCGAGGAGGTTGATTCGTTGCATCACCTTGATCTGTACGTCTTTCTTTGAGAACTACATCCAACATGACAACGAGAAGAAAGGGAGAATTTTAGAAGAATCGATCTTCTTGAGGTTCGAGCAAATCAAGATCAAATCACGGAATGAGACATGGCAACATCTCTCGAGCTGAGACACGAAGCATACATCTAGAGGGATGGGGTGAAACAGATGATGGAGGTTCACTACGTAGACACAATTCCACACTTAAGAAGTTGGTGAACGGTTGTCAATGTATCGAGGAGTTGAGTTGCCATGACACCATAACGAGACATCTTAAGGAAGGTGACTCACAGAAATATTCCCTTAAGTGGCAAAAAGAATTACTTTTGATATAGAGATCATTGAGACTCATTATACCAGCCTAAGGCAATCACAATCGATCATTTGAAGGAGTTCAAAAGAATGACATACTCGGACTAGAATGGATGATGTGGACTACCTTGTTGAAGACAACGCAATGGATGATTTTGCTTATCATCGGAAATGGATGGGACCCATGGTAGGACCACTTTTGAAGATGATCCTAAACAGTAGTTACTGAGGTGCAAGCTGGAAACAAAATGCAAATGCTGGGAATGATTCTTGTAACTGGGAACAACTCAACGAGAGTGATTCCACCGTTTGAATGGTTATAGCTTATCGGGGAAACCAAGTGCACAAGGATCCCTAAGGAACAACTTATAGAATAAGCCGCATGAAATCCATGTGGAGAAGATGGACAAATTGCCCAATCAAGATACTATAGTGATAGATCCTCCGGCTAGGTGCGTCGGCCAGAACATCAACCTTGTCGGGACCTACATCATAGATCTTGGAGAAGTTCCAACCATCATATCTGCCTGAGATTCAGATCTGGTTGCTAACAGGATATTTCAGACAACATGTTTGGAGAAGAAACAGTTGCAACACAAATTAGCGAGATAATGTTGCAGGATTCTCGGGAGATGAACTACGATAGCAAGGTCCAAAACATGAGCAGGTTCTTCTACAAACATGTGAACACGCTGTCCCAGACAAGCATGACCACATGGTAGTCTTACAATGAAACACTACTGAGTTCTGGTTGGAAACCATCAACGAGGATATTGAAGTCCTTGCATAAGGCATGCTCTTAAGAAGGAACTTCTTCTCCTTGAACAAATCAATCAGTGGCTTGGTGTGCTAGAGAATACGAATGGAGTGGAGGTAATTAATCTACCAAACCATAGAATACCTCGCACAGATGCATGACTGACTTGGGATGATTCCGAAGGAAGCAAAACAAACCTTTCTCAAATTCATGGCGGCAACTTGCACCAAATGCACATGAATCTGAGGAAGTCACTTCTTCCATCCGAGCATAGGCTTCATGAAGGGAACACGAAGGAATTGCTTACAAAGTTTCCAACACTAGGTTGATGTTCAACATGACTCATGGGGGAGACAGAATCCTGCTGATGGACTCAACAGCAACTCATCGAAATTTCCATATCACTGGACTTCCACCATCATGTGAACACGGTGATAGCATTGGTCAGACCAAAAGATGTAATGGTGTATGCTCGAGGGATCAACCACGAGTAAGACAACATTACGAACATCGTTGGTTCTGATTTGACATGACGATAGCCCATACTCAAGTCAAAGCTTGATAAGACAATAGGTTCAACAACTGATCACAGGGATCAGTCGACGAAGATATCATCTTTCTTCAGCACACACGCGCACTCAAGGATATCCCTTAGAATGAACTAAATTCGGCAAAGCTTTTATCTTCCAACTTTCCAAGTTGTTGTTTAGCTTAACCAACCAGCTCAGGGATATCCAACACGGATTCTTGGAGAAGGGGTGGTTTACAAGAAACCAACTTGATCACGAACTTAACATAGTGGTCAGGTGACAACCTGGTAGCACTTCCAAGAAGATATTCGGAAAGTCACGAACCACCGATATGTTATTAAGCTCGGGAGCAATCTTGCTTTTGAGGCAAGATGATATGATCAAATAAGTGAGGGATTGACACAATCCTAACTCATTGATCGAAGAGTGCACCAGAAATAAGGACTAGGTAGCACAACCTATCTTAGAATGACGATCCAATAACCAGCATGCTAAGAATGATATTATTGTCCGTTAACCACCAAGCAACGGGGTTGCTAGGAGTATTGATTTCACACATCACGATTCACTTGTCGGTATTCTGGTTGCAACAACACGGAACCGAGGAGCGAATGATGATGGCGAGAAGTATCACTGTGCCAAGAATTCATAAGAGAAGGTGCAATTCTCATGACGTTCCTGACATAAAGTGGGTAATATTTCAGGGTAGAACAGACCAAAGCTTGATTGCATTTGATCTGCGGAATACAACTGCTTTGACCCAATCCTGGATATGGATGAGGTACTGGAGTTTGTTTCTCCTAGTCATTCCAGAACAGAATGGCTTGACGGACCACAAGAATAATAAGCATCGATAACACGGATGCACAATTACTCCTGACTATCAATTGATAGACGATGGTCGGAATACAAATGAAGAGGGACAACTAAAGGGAACATATATCTTTTTGAGTTGTGGATGCACAGATTAATATGTCAAACCAAGTTCAACAGGTTTCTTCGAGATAACCCATGCAGAAAGACAGAACTGGCAGAATCACAATATAGAATGGAGGACTCATCATGAGCACTCTGGTTGTGATCTTTTGGTTCTACGAGGAACTTCTTCCATAAGTAGTTCATGGTATTTGGAAGAAGGATATACCACGGACCTCGAGGACTATCGCAAAGTTACTAATATCCTAAAGGAACTAGCAAACACTATCAACAGGAGGTAAGTAGGGTGAATCTCGGGTCCAAGAACCCAGGAATAGAATACCTACTACTAAATGGCATCACAATAATAGCTCCAACATATATGCCGAGGCAGCGGAGTACCTCAACACACTAATTTGTGTGATTAAGCTGGCCCAAATGAACATTAGAAACAAAGAGAAGGGATTTGCAAATGCATCAGACTATTTAGAAATATGGGATGACTCGGACAGTATAACGGCTGTAAATGCTCAAAATGATTTGAGACATCCTGCAAAATAGTGGCATGACCACTCAACATCACAATATCAAGGTTCTGAGACCATCTATGAACATACGGAAGTAGTAAAAACTGAACTGAGATTTGAAACTATCAATTCTATAAGTCTATGGATTAGTAACACGTCATCCTGATAGATAGATGAGAAGGCCTAGTTCTTAATCCCCGTAGAAGAGAAGAGGATGACTCAGATCAGAAGGCCATGAGG
The DNA here is from genome assembly GCA_021605205.1 of Aegilops longissima. Classification (NCBI taxonomy): domain Eukaryota; kingdom Viridiplantae; phylum Streptophyta; class Magnoliopsida; order Poales; family Poaceae; genus Aegilops; species Aegilops longissima. Next base: position 533,957,393 of record CM038679.1, on the reverse strand, counting down.
TATAAGGAGTAAAAAGATCCTTACGTTCCCTTCCACAATCAATTCCCTTACATAACTAAAGCATTTCTAAACACAACTTCGACCGGTTTGGCTTGGTAATCCTACAGGTAGTCAGGCTCTGATACCAACGCTGTCAGGACCCTGGTTCCAAGTCACATCGATCTAGCCGGTAACACCTCATATCACTTTGCGGCCTCACGCACGGTATTCCCACGGGTGTCGCTTTACCTTGGCCCGGGACCGTTTGCGCCTTTTGGCTCATGTATATGATAGTGTCGCTAGCATCCATATGACAGAGAAACCGGGTCGACATGATTAGTCGTGAACCCAAAGTGGCACTAACTTATGGGGACAGGCATACATGAATCAACATCGAGCATGTTGGTCAGCAGCGTGTTAATCCAGGCTGTAGCACTGGGCTAACAGGACTCCAGGAACCCGGCTGTAGCACGCTAGGCAGGACTCGGATGTCACCGCGTGACATTTCCCGAAGGACGAACCACGAACGGCAAGTGAATCACATGCCGGCCAGCCAAGTGTTCCGAGCAGAGTCTTTGGGCTAGCAGGACTCCGTGACCGGGCTGTAGCGGACTACTATGGCTCATGGAAGCACAAGACTACATTTCCCCATAAGAGAGGCTACCAAGGATAAACAACTTGGTTGTCGGATCCCACACATACCAAGCATTTCAATCATACACACAATATGCTCGATATGTGTCAATACAACATGGGATCACAACATAACTCTACGACTCAAGTATTTATTCATTAGGCTCCGAGGAGCGAGATATTACAAACATGGGTCTCATGACCCAACATTCAGAGCATACAAGTCAAAGCACACGTGGAAGCTTAACATGTCTGAGTACAGACATCTACAAATGGAAAAGGCTGAGAAGCCCGACTATCTACCAGATCCTGCCGAGGGCACAAGATCGTAGCTGAGGTAACAAGCTAAGCGTCGAAGTCCAAGTGGAACTACTAGCGAGACTGACGTCTCTCTACAAAACATAAAATAGGCAAACATGAGTACAAATGTACCCAGCAAGAATTACATCAGAACTAGCTACATATGCATCGGTATCAATAAAGGGGTGGTGGAGTTTAACTGCAGCAAGCCAGCTTTGACTCGGTGGCTGTCCTAAACTACGACTGCAAGTAACTCTTTTGAGGTGGCGCACACGAGTCCACATATTCACCATATCAATATACCACTATGGATCCGCTCCCGTCTCCCTACGAGAAGGCCATCCATTGCACTCACTCTTATCTTGTGAGTTTTAGAGTATCCACTTTCACTTGTCTATGAACTGTACAGGCAACCCAGAAGTCCTTTACCGCGGACACGGCTATTCGAATAGATCATTTATAACCCTGCAGGGGTGTACTTCTTCACACACACTCTCGCCACTTACCACCATGTACACGTCGTGTATCTCGGCAACCTTCAAGCGGAAGCCTGGCGAGGGAGTCGGCCACGACCTGACTAAGCACACAAGTCTCTCGTCCAGGTTTATCGCCTATTCGGGTTGCATCCACGAGGAGATCCGGGCGGAGTTTCGCTCACAGCCCCAAACGATGTGTGCAGGGTTCCCGAGACACCAAACGGGCGCTCGGTACACCAGGCCACGGTGTATCTACCACATCATAGCCCACCCCTAGGGTCAGCGCTACGCACGGCCTCCAACACATATCCTACAAACACCAGAAACTAGTTGCAACTCCTGGACAGAGGACATGGGCGGTTAATAAGTCGAGAGAGTCAATTAATGATCCGAATGTGTGGTAGTAGCTGATCATGGATCACAAACACAGAACTCAGTTCCTAAGGACGGTTTCAATGAGACAACCCACCATGTACTCCTACATGGCCTCTCACCGATACCTTTACCAAATCGTATTCACACACTTAGCTCTCAACAGTAGGACATGTTCACACACCTCTGGTTCGTCCCCGATGAATCAGACCTGACATAACTCTAAGCAATAGCAGGCACGACAAACAAGCATGAATGAGTAGGCACATCAGGGCTCAAACAACTCCTACTCATGCTAGTGGGTTTCATCTATTTACTGTGGCAATGACAGGTCATGCAGAGGATAAAGGAGTTCAGCTACCGCAGCAAGTAACAGATGAATCGTTGTTGTCCTAATGCAGTAAAAGAGAGCAGGAGTGAGAGAGTAGGATTGCATCGGAATGAACAAGGGGGTTTTGCTTGCCTGGCACTTCCGAAGATAATATAGCTCTTCATTAGTGTCATCGATCACGTCGTCGGTAACAACGTCTACTCTGGGGAACAGGTACCAGCAACAGAGAGAAGGCACAATCAATGCAATGCACAATATGATGCATGATCATGACAGGGCAAGATGTTGTGATTTGAGCTAATGCAACTAAAACTAGATTAAATGAAGTTGGTTTGAACCAAAGATTCAAATTCAACTCCATATGTGATTATTTAAATGCCACTTATTTGATTTGACCTGATCAGCATGCATAAGTTGTTCAAACATGCATGATAATGCCATAATCAGAGTCTTTGGAATTTTCTGATCATTTTTCATATATAATTTGTTCGATTTGGAGTTATGGTTGATTTTCTATGAATTTTAGAAGTTTTGGATATTTTCTGAAATAAATAAATCATTTAAGATTTATTTAAATTCCAGAAAGAATTATCGTGTCGACATGACGTCCACCGTGATGTCGGCGGTCAACAGGGCGGTCCAGTCAAACCTGACCAAGGGGGTCTCGCGTGTCGATAGTTAGTTAAACTAACTAAAATTAGTTAGCGCTAACCCTATGTTAATTAGCAGGGCGGGCCCCACTTGTCATAGGGTCAGGGGGAGTCAACCTGGGCCCACCCAGTCAAAGTCAACGGGTCAAACCCGCCGGCGGTTAGCCGCCGGCGAGGCCAGACGCGGCGGTGGGAGTGCAATTTCGCGTTCCGGCGACCAAATGGGCGGCGGAGAGCATCTACGCGTAGCTGGGAGCAAGCCACATTATTTGGTGGCAGTGGTTGGGCTCGGGGTTGCCGGACACGTCGTCGGTGATGACCTTGGCGGTCGCCGGAGTCGGGTGAAGATGAACCCGAGGCTACATGGAACGGAGAGGCACGTGGGGTGGTGCGTTGGGCTCCTGGGGATGCGGTGAGCACGTTGGACACGATGGTGTGGCCAGTTGGTGGCCGGAGCATCGTCGGCGACGAGCTCGGCGGCGGCGGGTGCGGGTGAACGTGGTGCGGTGCATACGTTGCAGGAGAGAGCTAAAGGAGAGGGGGAGGACGGAGCTGAGCTCATGGCAATTGCAGCAAGCGTCGAAGCAGGCTCGGGGAAGGCCGGAGCTGAGCGGGGCGACGATGGCAATCTCAGCGGCTGGAGTTGGGGAAGACGGGGTCGGGGGCGACTCTAGAGCGGGCGGGCGCTCGGGGCTCGGCCTTCTCAACGTAGTCGACGACGGCGGAGCGAACGGACACGGTGACGCGGAACAGGGACGACGGCGGACGCGGTTATCACGGTGGTGCGGGCACGGCAGCGTCGGCCATGGTGCGGGAGAGCGAGGGAGAGGAGCTGGGGCGGAAGGGGCGTATCTGCGAGCTCGGGGGAGAAGTGGGTGACCAACCCAGGGCGGCAGAACGGCGAGGGAAGGAAGCAGGGCGGCGGGCAGCTGCATGGCGCGTGCTGGTGCTGGCGTCGAGCACCTGCTTGCCTGCCTTGCCGGGCCAAGCAGCTCGCTGGAGCGGTGGCTGGGCTGGGTCGGCTAGGTGGGCTGGCTAGTGGGCTGCCAGGTGAGACCCTCTCTCTCTCTCTTTATTTCTGTTTGCTTTTTATTTGTTTCTGTTCTGTGTTTTGAAATAGTAGAAATACTATTCCATTTAGGAAAAACCTGAAAATATTCAAAGGCACATTTGAAGATATTATCAACAGCCTAAAATTACCTTCAGGATTATTTGGGCATTCAAAAATATTTATAGGATTTAAATTGCCCAAATGCAAATTCTTATGGCTTGGTGCAAAAATCCAGAATAGCCTCCAAAAATATGAAACCATTTTTGGCAGAGGGTTTAGCCAGGACAAAAGATGGTGAACATTTATGAAGGGCATTTTGGGTTCATTGAAATTCCAATTGTTGGAACCTAGTATTTCAAAAGGGGGCGTTGGGGTTTGTTAGTCCCCGTTTCAGAATTAATAGAAATTGAAAATGATGCATGGATGCAAAGCCACTAATTACAAAAAGATTCTAGGGCTGTGACAGATGACAAAGGGAACAACATATGTTGTTATGTGGTTTGACCAATAAAGATCTTCGTAGAATATGTGGGAGCCAATATGAGAATCCAGGTTCCGCTATTGGTTATTGACCGGAGACGTGTCTCAGTCATGTCTACATAGTTCTCGAACCCGTAGGGTCCGCACGCTTAAAGTTTGGTGACGATCTGTATTATGAGTTTTTGTGTTTTGATGTACAGAAGGTAGTTCAGAGTCCCGGATATGATCACGGACATGACGAGGAGTCTCGAAATGGTCGAGTCGTAAAGATCGATATATTGGACGACTATATTCGAACACCAGAAGTGTTCCGGGTGATTTCGGAGAAAACCGGAGTGCCGGAGGGGTTACCGGAACCCCCGGGGGGTATTGGGCCTTAGTGGGCCTGAGAGGAGAGAGAGAAGCAGCCCAGGAGGTGGCGCGCCCCCTCCCATGAGGAGTCCAAATTGGACTAGGGGAGGCGGGCGCGGCCCCTCTTTCCCTCTCCCTTTCCCTCTCTTTCCTTCCCCCTTCCCTCTTCCTAGTTGGACTAGGAAAGGATGAATCCTCTTCCTAGTTGGAAGAGGATTCCTCCTCTCCTTGGGGCACACCAAGGCTGGCCGGCCTCCCCCCTTGCTCCTTTACATACGGGGGCATGGGGGGGCACCCAAAGACACACAAGTTGATTGTTCCAAGCCGTGTGCGGTGCCCCCCTCCACCATAATCCACCTCGATCATATCGTAGCGGTGCTTAGGCAAAGCCCTGCCTCGGTAGCATCATCACCATCATAACGCCGTCGTGCTGACGAAAATCTCCGGCGAAGCTCTGCTGGATCGGAGCTCGCGGGACGTCATCGAGTTGAACGTGTGCTAAACTCGGAGGTTCAGTGCGTTCGGTACTTGGATCGGTCGGATCGTGAAGACGTATGACTACATCAACTGCGTTGTCCTAACGCTTCTGCTTTCGGTCTACGAGGGTACATGGACACACTCTCCCCTCTCGTTGCTATGCATCACCATGATCTTGCTTGTGCATAGGAAAATTTTGAAATTACTATGTTCCCTAACAGTGGCATCCGAGCCAGGTTTATGCGTAGATGTTATATGCACGAGTAGAACACAATTGAGTTGTGGGCGATACAAGTCATACTGCTTACCAGCATGTCATACTTTGATTCGGCAGTATTGTTGGATGAAGCGGCCCGAACCGACATTACGCGTACGCTTACGCGAGACTGGTTCTACCGACGTGCTTTGCACCCGGGTGGCTGGCGGGTGTCTGTTTCTCCAACTTTAGTTGAACCGAGTGTGACTACGCCCGGTCCTTGAGAAGGTTAAAACAACACTAACTTGGCGAAATATCGTTGTGGTTTTGATGCGTAGGTAAGAACGGTTCTTGCTCAGCCTGTAGCAGCCATGTAAAACTTGCAACAACAAAGTAGAGGACCTCTAGCTTGTTTTTGCAGGGAATGTTGTGATGTGATATGGTCAAGAGGTGATGAGATATAAATTGTTGTATGAGATGATCATGTTTTGTTAAAGTTATCGGCAACTGGCAGGAGCCTTATGATTGTCTTTTTATTGCATAATATGCAAGTGCCATGTAATTGCTTTACTTTATAGCTATGTCATAACAATAGTTGCAAAAGCAATAGCTGGTGAGACGACCATGTGACGACACGTTGATAAAAGATCAAGATGATGGATATCATGGTGTCATGCCGGTAACAATGGAGATCATGACATCACTTTGGAGATGGAGCTCAACAGCACAAGATGATGATGGCCATATCATGTCACATATTTTGATTGCATGTGATGTTTATCTTTTATACATCTTATTTTGCTTAGTTCGGCGGTAGCTTTATAAGATGATCCCTTACTAAAATTTCAAGGTATATGTGTTCTCCCTGAGTATGCACCGTTTCGATGGTTCATCGTGCCGAGACACCACGTGATGATTGGGTGTGATAAGCTCTATGCTCAAATACAACGGGTGTAAGACAATTTTACACACGCAGAATACTCGGGTAAACTTGACGAGCCTAGCATATGCAGATATGGCCTCAGAACACTGGAGACCGAAAGGTCGAGCGTGAATTATATAGTAGATATGATCAACATAGTGATGTTCACCATTGAAAACTACTCCATCTCACGTGATGATCGGACATGGTTTAGTTGATTTGGATCACGTGATCACTTAGATGATTAGAGGGATGTCTATCTAAGTGGGAGTTCTTAAGTAATATGATTAATTGAACTTTGATTTATCATGAACTTAGTCCTGATAGTATTTTGCAAATAATGTTGTAGATCAATAGCTCACGTTGTTGCTTCCCTATGTTTTATATATGTTCCTAGAGAAAACTAAGTTGAAAGATGATAGTAGCAATGATGCGGACTGGGTCGGTGATCTGAGGTTTATCCTCATTGCTGGACAGAAGAATTATGTCCTTGATGCACCGCTAGGTGACAGACCTATTGCAGGAGCATATGCAGATGTTATGAACGTTTGGCTTGATCAATATGATGACTACTTGATAGTTTAGTGCACCATGCTTAACGGCTTAGAATCAGGACTTCAAAGACGTTTTGAACGTCATGGACCATATAAGATGTTCCAGGAGTTGAAGTTAATATTTCAATCAAATACCCGAGTTGAGAGATATGAAGTCTCCAACAAGTTCTATAGCTAAAAGATGGAGGAGAATAGTTCAAGCAGTGAGCCAGATTGTCTGGGTACTACAATCGCTTGAATCAAGTGGGAGTTAATCTTCCAGATAAGATAGTGATTGACAACATTCTCTAGTCACCATCACCAAGTTAGTAGAACTTCGTGATGAACTATAGTATGCAAGGGATGACGAAAACGATTCCCAAGATTTTCATGATGATGAAATCAATGAAGGTAGAAATCAAGAAAGAGCATCAAGTGTTGATGATTAACAAGACCACTAGTTTCAAGAAAATGGCAAAGGGAAAGAAAGGGAACTTCATGTAGAATGGCAAGCAAGTTGTCACTTCCGTAAAGAAGCCCAAAGCTAGACTAAAGCCTGAAACTGAGTGCTTCTACTGCAAAGGAAATGGTCACTGGAAGCGGAAATGCCCCGAATATTTGGTGAATAAGAAGGATGGCAAAGTGAACAAGGGTATATTTGATATACATGTTATTGATGTGTACCTTACTAGTGTTTATAGTAGCCTCTGGGTATTTGATACTTGTTCGGTTGCTAAAAATTAGTAACTTGAAACAGGAGTTACAGAATAAATAGAGACTAGTTGAGGGTGAAGAGATGATGTGTGTTGGAAGTGGTTCCAAGATTGATATAATCATCATCGCACACTCCCTATACTTTCGGGATTATTGTTAAACCTAAATAAATGTTATTTGGCGTTTGCGTTGAGCATGAATATGATTTGACCATGTTTATTGGAATACGATTACTCATTTAGAGTCAGAGAATAATTGTTGTTCTGTTTTTATGAATAGAACCTTCGATGGTCATACAACCAATGAAAATAGTTTGTTGGATCTCGATCGTAGTGATACACATATCCATAATATCGATGCCAAAAGATGCAAAGTTGATCATGATAGTGCAACTTATTTGTGGCACTGCCGTTTGGGTCATATCGGTGTAAAGCGCATAAAGAAACTCCATAAAGATGGACTTTTGGAATCACTTGGTTATGAATCATTTGATGCTTGTGAACCGTGCCTTTTGGGCAAGATGACTAAAAATCCGTTCTCCGGAACAATGGAATGAGCTACTGACTTGTTGGAAATAATACATACCGATGTATGCGGTCCAATGAGTGTTGATGTTTGTGGTGGGTATCGTTATTTTCTGACCTTCACAGATGATTTGAGCAGATATGAGTATATCTACTTAATGAAGCACAAGTCTGAAACATTTGAGAAGTTCAAAGAATTTCAGAGTGAAGTGGAGAATCAACATACCAAGGAAATAAAGTTTCTACAATCTGATCGTAGAGGAGAATATTTAAGTTACGAGTTTGGCCTTCATTCAAAAACAATGTGGAATAGTTTCACAGCTCACGCCGCATGGAACACCACAATGTAATGGTGTGTCCGAACGTCGTAACCGCACTTTATTGGATATGGTGCGATCTATGATGTATCTTACCGATTTACCACTATCGTTTTGGGGTTATGCATTAGAGACAACTGCATTCACTTTAAATAGGGCACCATCAAAATCCGTTGAGACGACGCCTTATGAACTGTGGTTTGGCAAGAAACCAAAGTTGTCATTTCTTAAAGTTTAGGGCTGCGATGCTTATGTGAAAAAGCTTCAACCTGATAAGCTCGAACCCAAATCGGAGAAGTGCGTCTTCATAGAATACCCAAAGGAAACTCTTGGGTACACCTTCATAGAATGATGTGATTGACTTGACCCATTCCGTTAGCATAGCACTTGATCGTTTAGTATGTTGCTATTGCTTTCTTCATGACTAATATGTTCCTAGGATTATGAGATTATGCAACTCCCGTTTACCGGAGGAACACTTTGTGTGCTACCAAACGTCACAACGTAACTGGGTGACTATAAAGGTTCTATACAGGTGTCTCCGAAGGTACTTGTTGAGTTGGCGTATTTCGAGATTAGTATTTGTCACTCCGATTGTCGGAGAGGTATCTCTGGGCCCACTCAGTAATACACATCACTATAAGCCTTGCAAGCATTGTAACTAATGAGTTAGTTTCGGGATGATGTATTACGGAATGAGTAAAGAGACTTGCCGGTAACGAGATTGAACTAGGTATTGAGATACCGACAATCGAACCTCGGGCAAGTAACATACCGATGACAAAGGGAACAACGTATGTTGTTATGCGGTTTGACCGATAAAGATCTTCGTAGAATATGTGGGAGCCAATATGAACATCTAGGTTCCGCTATTGGTTATTGACCAGAGACGTGTCTTGGTCATGTCTACATAGTTCTCGAACCCGTAGGGTCCGCACGCTTAAAGTTCGGTGACGATCGATATTATGAGTTTTTGTGTTTTTATGTACCGAAGGTAGTTCAGAGTCCCGGATATGATCACAGACATTTCGAGAAGTATCGAAAGGGTCCAGACGTAAAGATCGATATATTGGACGACTATATTCGGACACCGGAAGTGTTCCGGGTAATTTCGAGAAAACCGGAGTGCCGGAGGGGTTAACGGAACCCCAAGGGGGAAGTATTGGGCCTTAGTGGGCCTGAGGGGAGAGAGAGGGTAGCAGCCCAGGAGGTGGCGCGCCCCCTCCCATGAGGAGACCGAATTGGACTAGGGGAGGGGGGCGCGGCCCCTCTTTCCCTCTCCCTCTCCCTCTCTTTCCTTCCCCCTTCCCTCTTCCTAGTTGGACTAGGAAAGGATGAATCCTCTTCCTAGTAGGAAGAGGATTCCTCCTCTCCTTGGGGCGCACGAAGGCTGGCCGGCCTCCCCCCTTGATCCTTCACATACGGGGCGGGGGGGGGGGGCACCCAAAGACGCACAAGTTGATTGTTCCAAGCCGTGTGCGGTGCCCCCCTCCACCATAATCTACCTCGATCATATCATAGCGGTGCTTAGGCGAACCCCTGTGTCGGTAGTGTCATCATCACTGTCATCACGCCGTCGTGCTGACGAAACCCTCCGGTGAAGCTCTGCTGGATCGGAGCTCGCGGGACATCATCGAGTTGAACGTGTGCTGAACTCATAGGTGTCGCGCGTTCGGTACTTGGATCGGTTGGATCGTGAAGACGTACGACTACATCAACCGTGTTGTGCTAACGCTTCCGCTTTCGGTCTATGAGGGTATGTGGACACACTCTCACCTCTCGTTGCTATGCATCACCATGATCTTGTGTGTGCGTAGGAAATTTTTGAAATTACTACGTTCCCCAACATCTGTCGCGGGTAACGCAGCCCCGCCCGCTGGTGGGCAGACGCTTGCCGCCAAGATGCGTTCGGGCGGCGGTCGCCTTCACTTCAAGTATCACGGCAACGCGACCCTCTACATGAGGGTGTTCGGGGAAGATGGTCGCCGCGTTGGGTGCTGCCCCAAGGACAACGATGGTGGTGAGGTGATCGGCCTTGGTGACGGCCGCGACGAGGGTGAAGGCGGGCTTGTCCTTGGTGTCGGCCATGGCTCGTCCAGCTACGACGACTCTTCTTCCGGCGACAGCTCCAGCAGCGGCGGCTACGACCAGCCGCCGCATCGCCGCGTCCGCTTCGAAGGTGGTAGCAGGCCGTCTCGTCGCCGTGCCCCACTGAAGCGCGAGGAGTAGTCTTGCTGAGCTCGGGAGAGCGCCATGGGTCTATCCTCGCGAACTGATGCGGGGCACATGCCACTTTTGTTTTGTTCTTCCTTTTCTTCCTTCATTGAGAGAGAGACAAGTATGGGGCCCCATAGGGGCGTGCAATGAACCACAATTTCCAAGTTGCTATGCTATGTTTATTGTTCCTGTGTCGTGTTGCAGCATCAATGTTTTAAGTAAGCGCGTAGAAATAACTTAGCTCGACGCACTTGAAGCAGTCTCCGCCTCATGAGGCGCGTGTTTCCCAGTTCCTGGCGAGGCCTCCTTAACTTGTGAGGCGTCCGGGAACTACAAAAATTTGTTAGGAACCTCTTATTCTTCCGAGCCCTTCCGAGCCCTGGTCGCGGGCGCAGCCGGCCACGACCCGGCGCTTCGCATCGCGGTTCCCGAGGGGCACGGATTGAGAGGGGTGTGCTAGTTTGCGAGCTCGAGCGAGGGTGCCTCGCGAAGAACAGGAAAAAAATGCTCATGAGGGCACCTGTCCATCCCCCTCACGAGGCATGCGAGGGAGAGTATAGGCCAAAATGAGGAACCGAGGGCCGAAAAATGAGGCAAAAGGCGATGGAACCAAGCCGACAAGGAACACCAGGGAGTAAATTTTCATTAATAGAGGGGCAAGCCAACTGCGAAAAGCAAATGAAAAGCCGCGTCCAGCACCTAGTATAGTCTTCTTGTCTTCTCACCAGCGCGGAGCTAAGTGCTGCCACTAGGACGTGGGAGGGAGCCCCCGAGGCCCGAGGGCGGCACTCCTGAGACTCCGGGGCGTGTACAACCCTACTCATTATTACGTGAGAGTGTCACGAGCGGAGACCTTCACAGGCACTGGGTCTTGCTTCACAGGCGCTGGGCCTTGCTTCATGGGTAGAACTTCCGAAGGTGCTGGATGTTCCAGGCGTTCTGGATGGGGATCCCGTCCTGCGTCTCTAGGTACGCGGCGCCAGGCCTGGAGACGTGGGCGAACCGAAACGGGCCCTCCCACATGGGCGAGAGCTTGTGCAGCCCTTCCCTGGAGAGCACCCGCCTCAGGACGAGATCACCCACCTCGAGCATCCTGGAGCGGACGCTGCGGCAGTGGTACGGCCGCAGCGCCTGCTGGTACCTTGCGACTCGGAGCGAGGCTTCACGGCGGCGTTCCTCCCCCAGCACGAGGTCCATCCCCCGCATGGCGCCCTGCTGTGTTTAATCAAATGCCAGGACCCGCGCGGAGCGATGCCTGACCTCGTGTGGGAGAACCGCTTCGGCTCCGTAGACGAGGAAGAACGGGGTCTTGACTGTCGGCTTGGTGGCGGTGGTGCAGATGGGCCACAACACGGATTGGAGCTCGTCGTGCCAGCCCCTGCCACAGGCCTCGAGCTTCTTCTTGAAGGTCCTGGTCTTGAGGCCCCTCAGGACTTCTGCGTTGGCGCGTTTGGCTTGGCCATTGCTCCTGGGATGCGCCACGGAAGCGTAGCAGATCTGCGTTCCAAGGTTAGCACAATACGTTTTGAAGAGATTGCTAGTGAACTGTGAGCCATTGTCAGTGATGATGCGGTTATGGACCCCAAAGCGGCTTATGAGGCCCTTGATGAACTTAACTGCTGACCCGACTGGGATGGTGCGAACGGCTTCCACTTCCGCCCATTTGGTGAATTTGTCGATGGCGATGTAGAGGTAGCGGTATCCTCCAGGCGCTCGAGGGAATGGGCCCAGGATATCCTGCCCCCAGACCGCAAACGACCATGAAAGCGGGATAGTCTGGAGGCCATGAGCTGGCTCATGGATCTGTTGGCGTGGAATTGGCAGGCCTCGCAGGATTTCACCAGCTCGGTCGCGTCGTTGAGTGCCGTGGGCTAGTAGAACCCGCTGCGGAAAGCCTTGCCGACTAGGGTGCGCGACGACGAGTTGTGCCCGCAGTGTCCGCCATGTATGTCGGCCAGCAACTCATTCCCCTGTTCCCTGGAGATGCATCGTCGAGAAACATCATTTGGCCGCTTCCTGTATAGCTCACCGTCCTGAATGCAGTACACCGTAGCCTACCGGACCACACGCTCCGCGTCCTCTTCCTTCTCTGGCAACGTGCCTTGCGTCAGGTATGCCTTGAACTCCTCGATCCAACACCCCTCCTGAGGCTCGAGTGCTAAGAGCAGGCGCGCTCCCGAGGTCGGGCCGTAGGCGGGGGCTCCTGAGGCTGGCAGCTAGCAGAGCTCCTCCTGAGGAGGCGCCAGTTCCGCAGGCTGAGGTGCTGCCGAAGGCTTGACGAGCCGCTCCTTGAAGATGCCAGGCTCTTGGGGTAGCCGCTTGGTCGCTCTCTTGGCGATGTTGTCGGCCTCCTTGTTGGTGCCGCGAGGCACATGCTGTAGCTCCAGGCCCAGGAACTGCTTCTCCATTTTGCGTACCTCCGCGAGGTATGCCTCCATATGCTCATCCTTCGGCTCGTACACCTTGTTGGAGAAGTTGACGAGGAGCTGCGAGTATCCCTTGATGGTGAGGCGTTTCACCCCCAGGGCCACCGCAGCCTTGAGGCCAGCGATGAGGCCCTCTTACTCTGCGATGTTGTTGGAGACCTTCACGCCCCGCTGGAAGCAGAGCTACACGGCGTAGTAAAGCTTGTCCTGAGTGGGCGAGATGAGCACTGCTCCAGCCCCCGCACCCTGGCATGCGAACACGCCATCGAAGTACATGACACAGCCATCCGGCGCTTCACTCCCTAGCGAGAGGGATCGGTTTTCACCTGCTTTGAGTTCCGGGGTGTCGGTCCATTCTGCCACAAAGTTGGTGAGCGCAGCCCCCCTTGATGACCCTGGTCGTTCTGAACTCCAAGTCAAACGCTTGCAGCTTGATGTTCCATTCGGCAACCCTCCCCGCAGCATTGGGGCTCCTGAGCACTCTCTCCAGCGGGTAAGCTGAGACGACCTTGATGGGGTGACCCTGGAAATAGTGGCGCAGCTTACGCGAGGCCACCAGGAGCGCGAGCAAGAGCTTCCGAGGCATGGGTTATCGTGCTCTCGCATCTCGTAGCACTATGCTGACGAAGTACACCAGGTGCTCGACGAGGGCGTGGGAGCTGACGAAGTCTTTGGCTTCCGGGGACTGAGGTGTTTCCTGTGGATTTCTGGCTTCAGGGGCTTGATGACTTGCCGAGGCAGCCGTTGTCTTAGGAGCATCACCTCGGTGTTGCGCTACCTCGTCCGGCTTGGCGGCTCCACTTGGCAGGTCCTAGACCTGGCGCTCCTCTCTGAGGGCCACCAGCCCCGCGCTGGCGGAGTGGGGTGTGGCAGACAGGTAGAGTACCAAAGGCTCGAGAGGACAAGGTGCCACCATCACCGGCGGGCTGGTTAAGTATCTCTTGAGGTCTTGAAATGCCAGGTCGGCCTCGGGGGTCCACTCGAATGACCCGTTCTTCTTCATCAGCTTGAAGAACGGCAAGGCGCGCTCCCCCAGCCTGGAGATGAAGCACCCTAGCGAAGTCATGCAGCCTGCAAGCTTCTGCATTTCCTTGAGGGTTTATGGTGGGCCCATGTCTTCGATTGCCTTGACCTTCTCCAGGTTGGCCTCGATCCCCCTGTGGGACATGAGGAAGCCCAGCAGCTTGCCAGATGGGACACCAAACACGCACATCTCCGGGTTGAGCCGCAAGTCCACCTGGCGCAGGCTCGCGAAGGTCTCCTCCAGGTCCTGAATCAAAGTTCTCGCGTCCCGATACTTCACCACCACGTCGTCGACGTAGGCCTCAGCGTTTCTCCCGAGCTGCCGTCCTAATGCGATGTGCATCAGCCGCTGGAAGGTTGCTCTTGCGTTGCATAGTCCGAATGGCATGCAAGTGTAGCAGTATACCACGCACGGGGTCAGGAAAGTCGTTTTCTCCACATCTTCTACCGCCATCTTGATCTGGTGGTAGCCCGAGAACGCATCCAGGAAACATAGCAGGTCGCACTCGGCGGTGGAGTCGACAATCTGGTCGATGCACGGTAGCGGGAATGGGTCTTGAGGGCAGGCCTTGTTGAGGTTGGTGAAGTCGACACACATGTGCTCCTTCCCTCCTTTCTTTGGCACGACGACCGGGTTCGCCAGCCACTCAGGGTACTGAACCTCGTGAATGACACCTGCTACCTCCACCTTGCGGGTTTGCTAGACGATGAAAGACTGCTTCTTCGTAGACCGTCGCCTCGCCCTCTGCTTCACAGGGCGCGCGTTGGGGCATACCTTCAGATGATGCTCGATCACTCCTCTCGGGACCCCAACTAGCTGCTTGGGCTCCCAGGCGAACACTTCCTTGTTCGCCTGCAGGAAGTCCACCAATTCTCTTTCTTGATCCGGGGCGAGGTCGGCGCCTATAGTAAAGGTGGTGCCTGATGCCTCGTCCTCGTAGACCGGTATTTTCTTCGTATTGGCTTGACCTTGAGTGAATAGCTGCTTCTTCTTGGTCGGCGCAGCCCCCTTGGCTCTGGGCACAGCCTTGTCGGCCGGACAAGCTGCCGCCTGAAAGTGCGTTATATCGACTAGAGGGGCGTGCATAGGTGATTTTTATGAATTCTTCACTGAGGAATTTGCGGGTGAGGATATTCCTTAGCAAAGAACTACTTGCAGCGGAATAAGTACTCAGAAGTAAACATAACAGAACACAAGCATGGTCATCATGATGAAATGAAGACAAGCACTGAGTACAGAAAGCGTAAACACAGGATAACACAGGATGAAGACAAACAGACTGAAGAAATTGAACTGAGGAAATTGAGAAAGTCTTCAGTCAAAGTCTTCAAACACAGATATGACAAGCACACAACACAGTAATGAGGAAATGAAAGAGTTGAGGAAATAGAACTAGTTGGCTTGGTGAAGACAATGATTTGGTAGACCAGTTCCAACTGTTG
Organism: Aegilops longissima; assembly: GCA_021605205.1. Taxonomy (NCBI): domain Eukaryota; kingdom Viridiplantae; phylum Streptophyta; class Magnoliopsida; order Poales; family Poaceae; genus Aegilops; species Aegilops longissima. Next base: position 533,941,978 of record CM038679.1, on the reverse strand, counting down.
TCTCAGTTGTACATCTGGTTGAAGCGGCTAGGTATTTAAACCTGAAGACACACAGTCCCGGACACACAGTCCTCACCGTATTCTCCTTGAACTAAGGTCACATAGACCTCATCCAATCAGTCGTGGTAAGACTTCAGGTGACTTCCGAACCTTCACAAACTCGGTCACTCGGCGATCCACAATTCCTCTTGGATGCTCTAGACCATGATGCCTAACCGTCTGGAAGAAGCACAGTCTTCAAACGTAACAAGCATCAGATCCACGCAGGATCAATCTCTTCAGTGATGCTCAATCACTTTGGGTTTGTAGGTGTTTGGGTTTGGGTTTTCCTCACTCGATGATTTTCGCTCAAAGTCCTCGGAGGATGGGATGCTCTCAAATGACGAGTGTCAGTTTCTCTCGGAGCAGCCAACCAGCTAGTGGTTGTAGGGGGCGGCTATTTATAGCCTAGGGAGCAGCCCGACATGATAAGACATAAATGCCCTTCAATGATATGACCGTTAGGTGGATAAGATATTTTGGGACAGGTGGTGCGTGAAGCGAGAATCGTCGGAAATTTGAGGTTCAAATTCCTCGGGGCTATCATGTTCCTCACTATGTAGGCAATCCGACCGGCGAATTCCTAACTCCTCGGTCGAATAAATTCTCAACGACGGCGAAGAACGCTCGTCTCACATCAAGAAATTGACTAAACTGTATGAGGTTTCGAATGGCTTCACTCGAAGGGATTGGTAGGTGTAGGATTTTGAGTTGAGCATCACATGGAAATTTTTCCTTAGTATTTCCTCAACCCCCTTTAACGGTACGGTGTTTCCTATGACTCAAGAAAGAGAAATGAAACTACGAAAACAAAAGTCTTCACGCTTCATGTTCCTCGAATGAATACCAAGTCTTCAAGGTCACACCAATTTCTTCACTTTCAAAGTCTTCAGAAATCCAAAGTCTTCAGTCGAAGAACTTCATTTTTAGGGGCCGACTTTCTCTGTAAATATCAAACTCCTCATAGACTTATAGACCTGTGTACACTCATAAACACAGTAGTCTCTTAACATATAAGTCTTCAATACACCAAAATCACTAAGGGGCACTAGATGCACTTACAATCTCCCCCTTTTTGGTGATTAATGACAATATAGGTTAAGTTTTCTACTGGGGTAAACATATGAAGTGTAAATACTGATATTGAGGAATTTGATTGCAAGATATAGAAGAACTCCCCCTGAAGATGTGCATAATGGGGAATTTGCTTTTGAAGCAATGCACACTTGAAGAGTTGAATCATGGAGATCTCCCCCTATATCTTGTAATTCATACACGCATTTGACATATAATATGAAGAGTTTGAAATGCATGATGAAATATGGTGACTGATGTAATTCAGCATGCGTGCAATAACATTAACGAGGAATAGGCATGCAGAAGAACACAACAAAAGTATCAGGTCACCATAGAGTTTAAGTTTACAACTCAATCCAGCATAGTTATCAGAAGAACGAGAGTTGAAACTTAACAAAAAAACGCCCATATAATAGACCCGCTTGAAGACTAACTCAAATTTCTTCCCCTTTGTCATCGAATGACCAAAAGGATCGAAAATGAGGACTAACGCCCCTGAAGAATATCAAGTTGATGAGGGAGCGCCAGCATTGTTGGGGTCGTCTGTTGATGTTGGGCCTGCCGCAGTGTCGTCCAAGTCTTCATTCTCATCGGTATCGCGCGATGAAGAATAGGAGCTGGACACCAAGGAAGGAACCTTGACCTTCTTGTATTTCTTTGGTGGAGGTGCAGACCAGTCAAAGTCTTCCTTGAGACCCATTTTCTTCAGATCTTCTTCGCTATAGACATGAGACAAAACAGCCCAGGTACGGTTGAAGGTTTCATGGAGTTAGTATTGGTTTTTCTTCACTGCATTGTGGGTTGAGATCATGTTGTGAAGAATTGAACCAAAATGTCGCTCGACCCATTTATGATTGCGATCAACCTTCTGATGAAGACTGAGGAGAAGCTCACGATCAGTCATCACCCTGGGTGCTGTGCCTTGAGGATTTTGCTTGGCAGTGTTGGCGGCAGAGTCATGGGTGGCAAAGTTGTCATTGGTTGAGTAGGATGCAGCCTTACGAAATTGACCATCCAATGGACGAATGCCTTCATCTATAACAGCAACGGCCTTGCCCTTGTCATTAGCTGAGGAATATGTCCATTTGAGGACTTCAATCGGAGGCAAATAGCTGCAATGGTTCAGTGTATCAGCTTTATAGTTGAGTGAAGACCATGTTCTAATGAATCTCATAATCCAAGGTGCATAAGGCTTCAGCTCAAATGGTGACATAGCGATATTGGCGAGAGTCCTCATGAAGAAATCATGGAAGTTGACAGGAATGCCATGAATGATATTGAAAGCAGATTCTTCATGATGCCAACGACTTCTTCTTCATTCGAGTCGTGGCCCTTGATTGGATTCAATGTCTTCGTCAAAATGCAATAGACAGTGCAAGGCGCATATAGTAATTCCTTCACGAGGAATTTGGTTCGTGGGGCCCGAGCTGGCTTCAAGGGCTTGATCAGTACTTGCATGTAGTGATCTGTAAGCTCAGGTTCACTGTAGACGCAACGAGCAGCTTCAAGGGGAGTACTGAGTGGTAAGGCACGAAGCAATTCAGTTCTGGTGCCTTGTAGTGAGGAATTTTCAGACATCCAGTCCAGCACCCATGAATTCACATCTTCAGAATCTCCGGTGATGTGCAGCATCGCATAAAATTGAAGAATGAGTTCTTCATTCCAATCACAGATGTCAGTGCAAAAAATTTACAATCCAGCGTCGTGAAGAACACTAAGGACTTGCTCGAAGCTAGGCAGAGATTCCATATCCACGTGAGGAATGTACGCATGATCGAAGACTTTGTCTTTGTTATAAACAGCACTGAGGAATAGAAATTAGCCTGGCTGGCCGTCCAGAAACGCCTCTTCCTTATGCGAGCAGACTCATAGGGGTTGTAGTTAGTGAAGAATACATGCTCGCCGAAGAAATCTTCAGCCTTGAATTTTTGCTTCCTTGAGAATGGATCCTTTGGCTTGGGCAGAGGGGTGTCAGTGAGTTGCATTACAACCTCAGGAATCACAATCTCAGGTTCTTCAGGCCGAGGAATTTCTGGTTCCTCTTTAGTGGCAGTCTGCGTCTTCAGATGATCAACAGCAGCAGTTTCTTCAGCACTAGTGGCTGGAATTTCTTCATGTACAGACGGAGTGGGGTGAGTTTCTTCAGAGCCCATTTGAACTGTTGGTGCAGGGGACTGAGGGATTTGCTGATAAGGTGTGAAGAGTGGAGAATTGGGGTGCTGACTTTCCCAAAAGTCATCATTCATCACTGGAGTGGTGCATCTAGGGTGCACATCTTCATCTTCCATTTCTTCAACGCCAACCTCTTCAGCTGTGAACTGAGGCATAGGCGAGGAAACAACAGGAGTTGAAGGGATTTCATCCACTTCAATTTCTTCATCCATCTGCTCTGACGAAGCAGCAAAAGGATTTTCTTCATCAGATCCGCTAGGGATCACATATTCTTCATCGAAAGGTACGATTTCCTTTGATGGCATGGTTGAGATTGGAACAGCATCAATGGGATTTGCAAACAAACTGGTCAAAGGCTTCATCTTATTCGGAGCTGAAGAATCTGAAGTGACTGATGCTTTCCTTTTCTTCATAGCTGCATGCTCTGCAGCCTTGGTCTTCTTCACATCTGATGCAGATGGACAGATTGGAGTTGGGGTAGGCGTAGGAGGAGCAGAGGATTGTGGTTGATTTTCTTCAGGCACAACTGATGTAGTTTCCCTAGCCTCCTCATTTTCTTCAGGCGCACCACTAGTGGATGCCCTGGCAATTTATTCAGCAGCTGGAATGCAGTCATTAGCCCTGGAACTCACATTTTCTTCAGCAGCCTGAAAGTCATCAGCGGTGCTGGCATGTTCTTCAGTCGGCTGGGCAGATGCTTCAGCCTGAGGAATTTCTTGTTGCAATGGGGCTGCAACATTGGAGGTGAACTTCTCAGTCAGTTTAACAAACCTGACTTTGGCTCCTTGCCAATCAGCATAGTAATCATTGAAGTCATCGCTGAGGGTTTTGATTTCAGACTGGATCTTTACAAGTTCATCAGTTGTCATAGAGACAATGTTGTTCTTCAGAAACTTCTCTTTCCTATACTGTGCTTTCTTGATCTGTCTGGCCTTCTCATATTTCCATTTTTCTTCTTGGATGAAATGGGTCAACATGTGACTTTGGCCTGGAGTCAAATTGAAATCAGGCATAGGTGTGTTTGGGTCCTTGTGCCCGAGATCAATATAGTCGAGGATCAACCTTGGATCCAAAAGCAGTGGCACATTTGTGCCTTTGGCTCTAGCGGCCCTGACTTGCCTATCTCTGATGATCTCAGCAAGTTCTTCATCATAGCTTCGTCTTCTTCAAACGACACTTGGAAGGCGACCTGCTTCTTCTAAGGACTAGGGCGAGGACCTCATCCAGTAGTGACCTTTTTCTTCAGCAGAGATGGTCCCGTTGAAGAATTTGTGCAGCTGAGGAACTTTCAGAGGCTCCTGAGGCAATAGAGATGCCAGTTGTCCTTTGGCACGTGGCAAGATGCACAGGTGCTGAGGACTTTGTCGAAGCAGCTGGGGACTTTGGAGGAGCAGGAGCAGCATGAGGAATTGGCCTTGAGGGCTTTGAAGATTCTGGCCGTGAGGGCATTGCTGAGGAACTTGGCCTTGAGGGCATTGAAGGTGAAGCACTTGGCTCACGCGGAGGCTTCTTTGCCATGGATTTCTTCGGCCTGACAGAGGCCTCAGTAGCAGCAGCAGCAGAGTCTTCATTGAATTTCCTCACTGCTTCTTTGGCTTGTCTAGCCAGCTTGGCCTGCCTCTTGGCCCATTCATCAGGATAATCCTCACCGTGCTTGAGGCTGGTGGGATCTGCTTCTTGGCCAGGTGCCAATGGAGGTCTTGGGCATGGAGGGTTGAGTGCGAATTTCTTCATGTACTTTGGAGTTACATACCTGTACTCCCTCCATTCTCTTTCCCATCTCCTCTCTATCCTCTGGATGCGGACCTTGCGCTGATTTTTGTTCTCCTTACCAAACTTGGCCTCATCAGGAGTACAATAGTCTTTGTAGTGAGGGAGTCCTGATTAGGGGTGTCCGGATAGCCGGACTACCATCATCACCGAACTATCATTGGCCGGACTATCATCATCGACCGGACTCCAAGACTATGAAGATACAAGATTGAAGACTTCGCCCGTGTCCGGATGGGACTTTCCTTGGCGTGGAAGGCAAGCTTGGCGATACGGATATGTAGATCTCCTACCATTGTAACCGACTCTATGTAACCCTAGCCCTCTCCGGTGTCTATATAAACCGGATGGCTCTAGTCCGTAGGACTCAACAACAACCCTTACAATCATACCATAGGCTAGCTTCTAGGTTTAGCCTCCTTGATCTCGTGGTAGATCCACTCTTGTAAACATCCACAATATCAATATCAATCAAGCAGGACGTAGGGTTTTACCTCCATCAAGAGGGCCCAACTCTGGTAAAACATCGTGCCCCTTGTCTCCTGTTACCATCCGCCTAGACGCACAGCTCGGGACCCCTACCCGAGATCCGCCGGTTTTGACACCGACATTGGTGCTTTCATTGAGAGTTCCTCCGTGTCGCCACCGATAGGCTTGATGGCCTCTTCAATCAACAACGACGCAGTCCTGGGTGAGACTTTTCTCCCGGACAGATCTTCAGATTCGGGCGGCTTCGATCGCGGGCCAACTCACTTGGCCATCCGAGCAGATCGAAGCTACGCCTGGCCGCCAGTCAGGTTTGAAGCCTAAACTTCACGGCCGATATCCGCGGGGACTTGATCTTCGATGGATCTGAGCCACACCGAGCGTGCGCGGCGCTGTCACGATGGGCATGACCTAACTCGCCACGGACAGCACCTTGAGGCCGCACACGAACCCGCCGACCCATAGTCCGGAGCCGATCGCTCGATCGAGGACGGATGGCTGGACACCGCCGAGCTGCAACTTCTACGGCGATGGAGCCGAACACTTACCTTGTCCCGCATAAAGCCCATGACTCGAGGTGCCGGACTTTCTACCGACTCAACCTCCCGCGCCTCGCCACCGAATCCGATTGGGCGCCGATCATGGAACTCACCGCTGCGGACATCTTTTCACCACTCGCCTTTCGGCGATATCAGAATTCATCAAGCATCTCTCGCTATCCGAGAGCCCTGGCGAACCACGCCAGGATGGTTGGGACGCGACGACGAAGAAATTCAGAGCCCACCCACCACCCACTTCAGAGCCACCGCCGACGATTTAACCGACGATTTCGACTTACGACCAAGACATCGACGGTATGGACGACGATGCCGAGACTACCAAGAACCAGCGCCACAGACACCGAAGACCACCTCGCCATACGACATATACATGGTGGACACCCCAAAGGGAAGCGATAACGAGGAACAACGGACGCGGCAGAGGATAATCCCGCCGATAAACAACCAAAACGGCGACGAGACGCCGCCTAAGTCCCGCCGATCAAAGCAGCCTTCCTAACGACCCAGCGATAGAGCAGGGCAAACCAGCGGACGCACTTAACAGGACGAGCCGGATAATCAACCCTTCACGGAGCAATCAACAGTCCGGACACAACACCGAGCATAAGAACATACACAAAAGACTCGCCGCCATCGCAAGAAGTTTGAAGAAGGAGAAACGGAAGCTCAAAACAGCGTAAGACACGCCGTAATGAAGTGGAGCAAAGTATTCAAGACTGCAGACAAATATGGCAATGGCCATCAAACAAAGAGCTACCCGAAGCGCAAGTTGCTGCCAGAATTTGACGAGGAAGCCATAGAGCCTTCACAATCAAAAAATAAAGAGGCCACCTGGCCGGATAGACGGCCAGATGACAGGCCAAAAGCGACAAGCGGGGCCGCACACAAGCCGAATTATAATCCTGGGAAAACGGACGGCCCAACTAGGTCCATCTACGGGCCAAAAAAGAGGGCCCCAGAAGTAACACAACACAACAAGTGTTCAAGACAGCGCACACCCAAATACAGGGCGCCAGACACCCGCTTATGTTTTACCGATGAGGTGCTGGATCATGAATTTCCAGCAGGTTCAAACCCATGAACATAGAGGCATACGACGGCACAATGCACCCGGAGTCTGGATAGAAGATTACATACTACACATACACATGGCTAGAGGAGATGATCTCCACGCCATAAAATACCTACCCTCAAGCTCAAAGGGCCAGCTCGGCATTGGCTCAAAGGCCTCCCGTAAAACACTGTTGGAAGTTGGGAAGAGCTTGAGGACGCGCTTAGAGCAAATTTTCAAGGGACTTATGTCCGCCTCCGATGCGCATTTATCTGAGTCATATAACCCAACAGCCCGAGAGTCAGCCAAGAATTCGAACAGGTTCCTTACCAAAAGAACCAAATAGTCGATCGTCCGGACGCGAAGCCTTAGCAGCTTTTAAACACAACGTCCGAGACGAATGGCTCGCCAGACACCTCGCCAAGAGAAGCCAAGAACAATGGCCGCGCTTAATAAGCCTCATGACGCGCTTTTATGAGAGAAGACAGCTGGCTAGCAAGATGCAGCACCAGCGACCCGAGTACATCCGAGATCAGAGATGGAAACGGAAAGTCACGGCGCAGAAAGATCAGCGCCGGAATAAAGATAAAAGCCCAATGGGCACGGCGGTCAACGCCGGATTCAAAAGCTCGCGGCCAAACAATAAAACACGGCCTCTTAAGGACAACAGAGACGAGCTATCAAATTTAAACAAAATTTTAGATCGGATATGTCAAATCCACAAGATTCTAAGGCTCGCAAACCATACCAACCGAAATTGTTGGTTTTAAACAGTCCGCAGACTCAACGCCGACACAAGGCCTCGATGCGCCAAGCGAGGACGATGACGAACCCCACCAGCAGAGCACCGGAAGTCAAAAGACTTTCCCACAAGAAGTCAAAACAGTAAACTCGCTTCACGTGATAGTACGGAAAACCAACACGGCACTCGCTAAGACAAGTGTCGCACGGTCCACCCTAGTGGAACACCGAGATTGGATGTCAAAACCAATCACTTTCGACCATCCGGATTAGTCCGTATATCCGAACGCAGGATAGACTGCCCGATATTGATCCCATAATAGACGGACTGCAATTCACGCAGGTTTTGATGGACGGCGGCGGTGCTTTAAACCTGCTAGATCCGGACACAATCCGCAAGTTGGGATAGACCATACTGCACCGCATAGCCGCACTTCCTTCAAAGGAGTGGCGCCAGCCCTTACGCCAGTGCACAGCCATTATTACTAGAAGTTGTGTTCGGGTCACCGACAACTTCCGACGAGAAAAGCTAACCTTTCATGTCGCCCCATTTAAAAGTAGCTATCAAGCATCACTGGACGGAAGCTTTCGTCCGCTTCAATGCAATACCACATTACGCTGCCTCTTACGCTTAAAATGCCCGGTCCACGGGCATCATTTCATTAAAAGGTCGCTCGAGACCCCGGACACGGCTGGACGAGTCCGAATAAATAAGCTAGGGGCTACCTAGCCGCACACCCTTCACAAGGGTTTGCACATATAAGCCATAATGAGCTAGCATAGGCTCAGCTTTATTAATCTATATTTCAATTTTTATGCACTTTCTCGCATGATTTCTTTTCCAACCAAGTTCTCTCTTTTACAGATGAACAGCATGCACACCCGCCCAGTGATACGGCACAACGGAGACACAAAGCAGACGCAAGAGGGGACCCGCTGTAAGGACTCTTTTCGACTAAGACCCTACGTAAACCTTTCTTACTGTCTCTTGTTGCTATAATCCCTGGTTTATCATTATAACCAGAGTGGAGATCTGGCGTTTTGGCATCGGCCGCGCCAAGAACCTGCCTGCACTGGACACAAGGGGCTTAGGGCTTTGTTTTGCCCGCTATTATAAAGACCGAACACCTTCGGAGTGTTCGCGCCTCGAGTTAGGCCTTATATGCATCAGCTCCAATCATGTCTTTGGTCAAATGTTGGGTTTGCCCGCCCTGTGTTTTGCTGCCTTACGCTCAGATCATCGGCTAACGCGGCCAGGAGAACTATCGCGACAGTGCCCCAGCCGGCCGGGCGAGCACCTCAAGAGAGAAAGCCAAAACTGACCGTCATGATACAGCGAGAGACTGGTCAACCACTCGATCGACTATGGAATGTTTAGGATTCCTCCTTTGACGAAGGGCCGCTTCCGCCAGCACATACGCCGCCTAAATTCGAGAGCGCTGGTGCCCCTGTGGGCTATGTCGTAGCCCCACCCTCGAACTCCATGGCTAAGTGAAAGTGATAAAGCATTATAGTCCGTTGCCTCGCTTGCTACGCTACCACCTCCTTTACAGGACCGAGACGCCGGATTAAGTGTGAAAACGCGCTTTTTTTATGAACACCCCGCACCTTGTGCGTGGGGGCTGAAGCCGACGATCGCCATCTTTCAGGTTATACACACGATACATGAACGGCCGCATAGGAGATATTCTATTACTTGAACGCACAAGTATAAAAGGCGCTTACATCATAAATATCGCTTTACATCATATAAACGCTCATTCAACGTAACATTTTTGAGCATCGCGACTCTATTACACGAGCACCACGCAGCACTTCGCCAAAATAGTGCTCGGCGGTAACCGTTATCATCCGAACCGGGTCGCAACAGCGTGGCATCCATCTCGTCCAATGTGTCTTCACACGGCGAAGCGCCATCCGCGCACCTCTATGCAGGCCGACCGCTTATCGCTTTGATATGCGGCACCGCCCCAAGAAATTGCTGCAATAAGCCAAAGTAACTCTTCGGTTGGCCTATCCGCCGGATATGGGTCACTATATCCGCTATAGCAAGCCCGACAACCTATTTAGCTCAGCCCACTCGCCAAACGGTCGGTCAGCGGAAGTGAACGCCCGGACTATGGAATTGAGACCAAAACAGCTCTTCCGCCTTGTGATCCTTCCGCTTCGAAAATGCACAACGGCATCCGCCGCACTCGCCGCTAAGTCCATATAAGGGTCCTCTGACCCCACACAGCTTGGCCCAACTGAGCATATTTTGATCCAGAACCTTCGGCGCAGCGTAAAAGGCTTGCCAGCTACAATATCTCCGCCCGGCGCAGTTTTTCCTTTATAGCCCGCATTGCAGAGCGGGCATCCTTGGCTTCGCGGTGGCCTTCCGCAGGTCTTCTTGCCCGCTAGGCGCTCCTTCCCAAGAGCCTCATTGCGGTCGGTAGCATCTTTTAACTTCATGGCCATTTCGCCATCTCTTCCCTGCTCCGCAAGCAGCGACCCTTTCGCCGCTAACTCCTCGGCCGCCTCGAGGTCGCCAGATTACTCCTTCCGCCTGCTCCTTGGCTTGAGCAAGTTCGCCCAAGGCTCTCCACAAGCAGCGCACTATCTGCATTTCACGCACATATTGTAAGGAGCTGGCTTCGCCCTTACCAAGTGACCGCAAGAACACTTACCTTGCGACTCATCAAGTCGCTCGTTGACCAGCGTGATGTCCGTGATCCGCAACATCGAGTTGCCGCTTTAGTTCAGCAACTCCATCAGTCCGCTGGCCCTCGGACGACCCGCCACCTGCATCGGCACGACGGAATTTAAACTCTGCGATTTGATCCTCGCACGCTGTCGATTTCGACAACCTACCGAGTCTCGTGGGCTACTATCTATACAGGCGATTCTATATGCAAAACTGTTAAAAGGTGTGTCATTTTACGCACCTCAAACCCCGCCAAAGAACTCCCCGACGGATCAGGTAACCGCCTTCGGCGGATTTAAATCCTTTCAATCACCATGCTCATCAATGCGCATGATCTTCTCGAGATAGACGCCTTCTCAAGCAGATCCTTCACCAGCACACCGCTTGGCGCCGAACTATCCGGCTTTGCCAAACCCGGGGCTCCTCCGTGATTTACACTTCAGGCTCGTCCGCCCTATCCGACGGCGCCCCGGACGGAGGCGTCTCGCTCTCTATCATCTCCGGACGAAGGTCCCCCGAAGACGAGCTCATTTGCGAAGGACGGAGATCCGAACTACAAGGTAAAAACTTTAGTTATCCTCAGAAGCACAAATAGGGATGTCCCTTATTATAAAACTCCTTTCTTTCTACTTACGGCTCGTTGGAGGGCTGACTCTTTAAGGAGATTGTGCGGCGGGGGCCTCCCCGGCCGCAGGACCCTCCGCAAAGATTTCTTCCCCGCTTAGGGGCTTTTGCCCCGGTCCTCGGAGGCAGTCCTCTTCTCCCTTGGAGGAGGGATTCTCGATCCCCTCTTTCAAGAGCCTCCTTAGGCGAGGCAGTAGCTTTCCGCTTTCCCCTTCGCCTTCCTCTCAAGGCGCAACCTCAAGCATCCGGACCAGCACGGATCCGCGCGGTCTCGGGAGGGGGCCGACACCATATCAATTTTGCTTCCGCTATCCACTCCTGTAGAAGGAAGTTGGTCATAAGGCTAATCATCGAAAGGCAAACAAACGGTATGTCCGGACTCGAACTACTTACTTGAGTATCCGGCGATTGCAGCTTAGGCCAGCATCTCGGTCAATTCCGGACGCACTCTCTTGCGATCCGAAGAATAATTTGTACATCTCCGGGGTGTCATACCCATGAAGTGTTGAAGAATCTGTGGACCCTCCGGATTAAACTCCCATAGCCGGAGAGGGCGGCGCTTGCAGGCGGCGGAGACGCCTAATCAGCATAACCTGCATCACCACCACCATATCGACCTCCCTCGCTTGGAGATCTCGAATCCGCCCTCCAAAGAGGGGCACGCCCTTTGATGGCCCCCAGTTGAGCCCTTGGTTGACCCACGACATCAACCGTCGTGGAGGTCCCGGGCAGAATAAGGGCGGCGGCTTTTGTCTGCGGCGCCTCGGAACGGTAATATAGAACCACTCTTGCTGCCACAGGCCGAGCTCCTCTTGGAAGGAGCCAGCGGGCCACGAGGCATCGGCCCTCTTACTTATGGCCGCCCCGCCACACTCCGCTTGACGCCCCCCGATCATCTTCGGCGCCACATTGAAGGTCTTCAGCCACAGGCCGAAGTGAGGGGTGACGCGGAGGAAGGCTTCGCAGACGACATTAAATGTGGAAATATGGAGGATGGACTCCGGAGACAAATCGTGGAATTCCAACCCATAGTAAAACATGAGCCCTCTCACAAAAGGATCCATCGGGAAGCCTAAACCCCGACGGAGGTGGGATACGAAAACGACATACTCGCCAGGATCGGGGGTGGGGATAGCCTGCCCTTCGGCAGGCAACCTGTGCGAAATCTCATAAGCCAGGTACTTGGCCTCCCGCAGCTTTAGCACGTCCTCCTCCGTGATGGAGGAGGGCATCCACCGCCCCGAGGTCGGAACCGACATCGTTGAAAGTCCGAGGCGCCGAATCTGGAGCTCTAGGTGCTGGAACTTGGAGCGGGGAGAGGATTCGATGGAGGATTGAAGAAAAGAAACGAGCCTTGGTCCCGTTATAAAGAGGGAGAATACCAAGAGCCGTCTCCGTGACCGTTTGGGACTCGCCTTCGATAGAGGGGGCGTGGTGAACGGGCGCGGTTGGGTTACCCACGTCCGTATTAATGAGAATCCCAGATTAAGGGAAACACGATCTCGCTCGACAAGACGTGCCAAGGAAACCGCTTCGCTAAATGCGGTGAGGTGGTAAAGTAAAAAACAATTCAAGTAAAGGCTTGGTAGTGGTGTGACGTCATGCCACAAAAAACATCAGCAGATCAAACTTGTGTATATATTATTCTCTCTACGGTGGAATGTGGAATTTATTTTGCAGAGCCGGACACTATCCTGGTGTTCACAATCTTCTATCATTCGGAGGAGGAACCCGCTTGCAATGCCAAGCAATATACGCTACCGGACTTATCGTCATTGAAGCCTGGTTCAGGGCTACCGAGGAGTCCTGGATTAGGGGTGTTAGGATAGCCGACTACCATCATCAGCCGAACTATCATTGGCCGGACTATCATCATCGACCGGACTCCAAGACTACGAAGATACAAGATTGAAGACTTCGCCCCGTGTCCGGATGGGACGTTCCTTGGCGTGGAAGGCAAGCTTGGCGATACAGATATGTAGATCTCCTACCATTGTAACCGACTCTATGTAACCCTAGCCCTCTCCGGTGTCTATATAAACCGGATGGCTCTAGTCCGTAGGACTCGAACAACAACCCTTACAATCATACCATAGGGTAGCTTCTAGGGTTTAGCCTCCTTGATCTCGTGGTAGATCTACTCTTGTAAACATCCACAATATCAATATCAATCAAGCAGGACGTAGGGTTTTACCTCCATCAAGAGGGCCCGAACCTGGGTAAAACACCGTGCCCCTTGTCTCCTGTTACCATTCGCCTAGACGCACAGTTCGGGACCCCCTACCCGAGATCCGCCGGTTTTGACACCGACAGGGGGTATTTATAGCCATGGTGAAAAACTGTTCGCCCGAAGATTTTGGACGAACGTGCCCCTGACCCTTCTCATTCGCATGACATGTGTCACCCATGTACTGAAAAGTGGAGATCGTGTTAGATCATGGGTGAATAGATAAGTCTATCATGGGATGCGGAACGGTTTGAGCGGCAAAGCCGAAAATTTGGATAAGATAAGTTAAAAGTTCCGTTCTCAAATTCTTCAGCTGACAAGGACACAGTGAAGGTTTTGAACGAGTTTCAAATAGAACGCACGTGAAGAATTTGTGAATAGATTCGGTTGAGTTTAGCATAGAGGGGGATGGGTCCGATCACATTCACTTAGCAGAAAATGCAACTTGAAGAATTAGCCATAAGTGAATGTTGTAGAGGACATAAACTCATATATATATATATATATATATATATATATATATATATATATATATATATATATCAATGAAAAAAACGACGGAAACAGTGAAGATTTTGCAAAGTTGAAGAATTTGAACAACTGAGGAATTTCGAAACTGAGGAAAAACTCAAATTGAAGATTTTCAACTTTTTGTGGTGGCGTGACCCACCGTATAAGAATAATGATTCCAGACACCGCGTACAATTGCCGTAGGGTTCTCAGAATGAAATTCTTCATTAATTTCTTCACACTTAGAATGTTATTCTTCATTGATTGAAGAAAAACGTTTCTTCATGTGTTGCACATCTAAGTCATCAATTTTGCATGAGTGTTAGCATGACTGTCCTTTTCAAAGAACATTCGAAGACTCTAAGATATTTAGCTCACACCGCAACCTGCTAAATCTCTTATCATCCAAGGGCTTTGTGAAGATATCGGCTAGCTGTTCTTCAGTCTTCACATGCTCAATAGAAATGTCGCCCTTCAACACATGATCATGAAGAAAATGATGACGAATCTGAATGTGCTTTGTCTTTTGATCAGTGCATAGATGGCCATTTGTGGGCATAGGACTTTTGACGCCTTTGCAATCTTGCATGCCGAATTTCCTCAGTACATCTTGAGTTATTTCTCCTGAGATATGAATATTCCATTGCGCTGTTGACGAATTTGAAGACCTAAGAAGAATTTCAACTATCCCATCATAGACATTTGATATTCTTCACTCATCATATAGGCAAATTCATCACTATAACGTTGGTCAGTACAGCCAAAGATAATATCATCAACATGTATTTGGCACACAAATAGTTCACCATCATAAGATTTAGTGAAAAGAGTAGGGTCGAGTGAACCGGATTTGAAGCCTTTCTTCATGAGGAATTCCTTCAAAGTATCATACCACGCCCGAGGGGCCTACTTGAGGCCATAGAGGGCCTTATTGAATCTGAAGACTTTGTCGGGATGCTTTGGATCTTCAAAACCTGGGGGTTGAGCAACATATACTTCTTCCTCAAGCTTACCATTAAGGAATGCACTTTTCACATCCATTTGATATAAAGTGATATCATGATGGTTAGCATAAGCAAGTAATATGTGAATAGGCTCAAGTCTAGCAAGAGGTGCAAAAGTTTCATCGAAATCAATTCCTTCAACCTGTGTGTAGCCTTGAGCTACAAGCCGTGCCTTATTCCTCACCACAAGGCCATTTTCATCTTGCTTGTTGCGGTAGATCCACTTTGTGCCAATGATATTGTGCTTGCGAGGATCTGGACGTTTGACCAGTTCCCAGACGTTGTTGAGCTTGAATTGATGTAATTCTTCTTGCATGGCATGAATCCATTCAGGCTCCAGAAATGCTTCATCTACCTTAGTGGGCTCTGTGATAGAAACAAAAGCATAGTGCCCACAAAAGTTAGATAAATGTGAAGCTTTTGAGCGTGTGAGAGGACCTGGTGCTTTAATGTCATCGATGATCTTTTCAACTTGCACTTCTTTTGCAACGCGAGGATGAGCTGGTTGTCATCGAGGAATTTGATCATCATTTTCTTCAGCGCCATTTTCTTCAACACCATTTTCTTCAGCATTTTCCTCAGGTGCATCAGCTCCACGTTCTTCACGTTCTGGAATGAATTCTTCAACAGATTCTTCAGTAGGGATGACATCCTCAGTAGCCTTGAACTTGATAGAATCCTCAGGTGCTGGTTCATCTATCACAGAAGGTAGGTGCTCTCTTTGCGAGCCATTAGTTTCATCGAACCACACATCTACAGTTTCAACAACCTTGTGAAGAACGTTGTTGAAGACTCTGTAGGTGTGCGAGTCCTTTCCATAACCAAGCATAAAACCTTCATGTGCTTTCGGTGCAAATTTAGCATTGTGATGAGGATCTCTAATCCAACATTTAGCACCGAAGAATTTAAAATAACTCACATTGGGTTTCTTGTCAGTGAGGAGTTCATAGGCAGTCTTCTTGAAGAATTTGTGAAGATATACCCTGTTGATGATGTGGCATGCAGTATAAATTGCCTCAATCCAGAAGTGACGAGGCGTCTTGTATTCATCAAGCATAGTGCGAGCCATCTCAATAAGAGTCTTGTTCTTGCGCTCCACGATGCCATTTTGCTGAGGAGTATAAGGAGCAGATAACTCATGAGTAATACCAAGTTCATCAAGATAGTCATCAAGACCAGAATTCTTGAACTCAGTTCCATTGTCACTTCTGATGTTCTTGATCTTCACATCAAAGTTGGTTGAAGCCCTCGAGGAAAATTGTTTGAAGACTTCCTGCACTTCATGTTTGTAAGTAACAATGTGTACCCATGTGTAACGAGAGTAATCATGAACAATAACAAGACCATATAGAGATGCATCATTAGTGACTGCCGAGTAATGATTAGGACCGAAGAGATCCATGTGAAGCAATTCAAATGGTCGAGTGGTGGTCATGATAGTCTTTGCTGGTTGCTTAGCCTTGATCATCTTTCCAGCTTCACAGGCTCCGCATAAGTGATCCTTGAGGAATATGACAATCCCAATGCCAATGACATGCTTCTTCTTTGCCAGCGTGTGCAAATTCCTCATGCCTGCTTGACCAAGTCGTCGATGCCATAGCCAGCCTTCTGAAGCTTTTCCAAGTAGGCACACGGCTGGTTGCGGTCCTGTAGAGAAATCAACAATATACAAGTCTCCTCTCCTAAAGCCTTCGAAGACTTTGGAATTTTCAGCTTCCATAACCACAACACAACGATACTTGCCAAAGACAACAACCATATCAAGATCACAAAGCATTGAGACAGACATAAGGTTGTATCCTAAGGACTCGACAAGCATGACTTTGTCCATGTGTCGATCCTTCGTGATCGCAACCTTACCTAGACCCAATGCCCGACTTTTGCCTTTGTCTGCGAAGATGATATGCTTCAGATGTGATGGTGATAAGGGAGCATCCATTAATATATTCTTGTCACCAGTCATGTGATTTGTACATCCACTATCGAGGACCCACTCAGTGGCTTTGGGTTGATCATCCTGCAGATGAATTAGTGCAGCTTACGAACTTCATATACTTCATCAGTGAAGAATATGACATCACAGTTCATTAGACCAATTTCATCAAGCAATGCAACAGTTAAAACAGTATGAGGATGTGAGAAATTAAAGTTCATTTCTTCATGATTAGCCTGCGTCCTTTCAGACATTTTTCAGGTCTCCAGCAAATTCTTCAGACGTTCATGCACGTCTGGAGACCTGACCCTGCAGAAGAAATTAGTTCTTTTTCTTCACCACCCACATCTGAAGGGGTGGCAAAGAGTTCATCACTCTGCGAGCTCCATACGAGAAAGGTGGCATAGAAGCCAATCCATTTTGTTTCACATAAGAGGGGTTAGGGTAAGCATATGAATAAGCAGAGAAATTCTTCGAGGACTTATGAACATAATGATTAGAAGAATAATGCTCATATTCATAGCCCTTAGCTCTTCCCTGCGAAACAGAGTTGGTAGCACGATGATAATCATATGAGGACTTTGATCCTTTTGAGGAATTTGATCCATGTGAGGAATTTGGTCCGTATGAGACTTGGATCCATATGAAGAATTTGGTGCATATGAAGATTTTGATCTGGGGTTCCTATTCTTCATAGGTGGTGTCATGAGGAAATTCACCTGAAGACTTTCAAGGCACCTTTTGGGAACCCAGATTTTCTTCATAGGGGAACCGTTCCTGCAGTTAGTGCCAACATATCTAGCAAATACTTCACCATTTTGATTTTTGAACAGTTTATAGTTGGAGTCAAATGACTCATCAGAAGAATGAGAAGATTCACATGTAAAGCCAGATAGATTAGATGGATCAACTAGAGGTCCCTTTGCAGCAACCCATGGTTTTGGGGTACTGCTCAGGCTTCCAATATGTACCATCAGCATTGAGTTTCCTCTCAAAGGCAATACCCTCTTTCCTAGGGTTCCTGTTGAGGATCTGCTTTTTAAGC
The DNA here is from genome assembly GCA_021605205.1 of Aegilops longissima. Lineage (NCBI taxonomy): Eukaryota > Viridiplantae > Streptophyta > Magnoliopsida > Poales > Poaceae > Aegilops > Aegilops longissima. Next base: position 533,924,056 of record CM038679.1, on the reverse strand, counting down.
ACATCACAAAGAGTCTGATGCGCTTTGAGGCTTTTGTACATGCATGTCATGTACAATTCCTTCAGCCCTGCATCGTCAGTGATACTACAAATGTCCTCAGATGAGGAATTAGTGATAACAGAGGCAGGTGAAGAATTTGTAGCACTAGTAGCATTTGAACATTCAGGTGAAGAATTAGCAGATTCATGTTCAATGCATTTCAAACATGGAGGAACAAATTCTTCCTGAGCAGCGCTGATTTGTTGAGCAAGTAATGAATCGCGCTCCTTCTGAAGATCTTCATAACTCACTCTTAGCTTCTCAAGATCTTGCTTTCTTTGAAGAAATTCATAAGAAAACTTCTCATGATCAGATAAGAGAGTGATATGATGACCTTGAAGGTTGTCAAACCTGGTCTGAAGTCTCTGAAGATTTTCAGTCAAGGTTTTAGTGCGATCCATTTCTTCACCCAACATATCATCACTTTTGTCTAGCATGTTTTGAACCTTTTCGAAAGCCCTTTGTTTTTTCACAGCAATCTTAGCAAGTTTAGAATAGCTGGGCTTACGATTTTCATGAGATTCATTGTCACTTGATTCAGAGGAGGTATATTTGAATACCTTGGCACCCCTTGCCATGAAGCAATAGGTGGGAGCGTAGTCATCATTGCCTTCATCAGCCTTGTTGGTGAAGCCATTTTCTTCAGAGTTGAAGATAGACTTGCTGACGAATGCAGTAGCGAGAGCTAGACTCGCTGCTCCAGACTCGGACTCCTCAGGTGCCTCTTCTTCCTCTTGTTCCTCAGATTCAGCTTCAGAGTCCATTTCCTTGCCAATGAATGCCCGAGCTTTCTTGGAGTTGCTCTTCTTGTGAGATGAAGACTTTGAGGATTTTGATGATGAAGATTTTGAGGATTTCTTCTTTTTCTTTGCATCATCAGAACTGTAATCCTTGTATTTCTTCTTCTTTGATTCCTTTGCCCACTTAGGACAATCTTGAATGTAGTGTCCAGGTTTATTGCATTTGTGACAAAGCCTCTTCTTGTAGTCACTGGATGAGGAATCATTGCTCCTTGAGGGTCTTCCAAAGCGATCACGTCTTAAGAACTTCTTGTTGGGAATATAACTATTTGTATAAGCCGTCCATGAGGGGCTGGGTTATGCAAAGAGAGATCTATCGCAAGAAGCCCAAGACCAAGCATGAACATGGTGGTTCAATAAAGGGTCTAAAGCCCACGGGCGACTTAAGGCCCGTTGTAGTAAACCGCCATAATGGCATGACTTGTATCATAAGGTAGATCTAACTAGTCACCGAGCCGGACACTATTTATGAGCCGACCGGGACTTTGTAAGCCGCGGGGTGTCAACCCCTGTATATAAGGGGACGACCCGCCGGCGGCTTAGGGCAAGAAACAACTCATCGAGAACTGGGCATAGCGTGTCTCGCTCCCTGGTCATCGAAACATCAAGAAATACCAACCCAACTAGACGTAGGCCTTACCTTCACCGTAAGGGGCCGAACTAGTATAAATCTCTCGTGTCCTTTGTCCCGATTAACCCCTTTAAGCTTCCTAGTTGCGACGGCTCCACGACAGTTGGCGCCCACCGTGGGGCCAGCGCACGGTGGATTTGAGTTCTTGAAGGGCAACTTCGAAGGGCTCAAGGGATACGCAGTGGGCCGGATGACCAAGAGTCGTCGCGGCAAGATCTACATCGACGATGAAGGCTGGGGCCCCGACGATGGCTCAATTGAGTACGGGTACCGGGTCCCCTTTGGCGGAATCCACGTCTTCATCGGCCGGATTGGCGAGCCGGGCCCTGAGCCGGACTGTTGCACCGATCTCGTCGAAACGGCTCAGCGTGCGAGACCCGCCCGAGCTCAACCCGTCGTGAAGCGTGCCTTCGTGGGTTGCATCCACGGAGGAGAACTTTCTGAAGGATCTATAGATGGTGGTGAGACGGCCGTCCTCTCCGGCGGTGATTCGTCCGCCGGTTCAACAGATTCGTTGTATCTGTTACAGGATTGCGGGCTTAGGGGCTGTTCCGACGGCTCTAGTATTCCGGACCCCTATGAGCCGCCAAGCTGGGCAGGAGTCTTCATGGATGGTACTCAACGCGGTCAAAACTCAACGGCTGCAACAGCAATAACGTCCGGGTTAGGAGCGGCCGGGCGCAGAGGCCTGTCGCCGCCCGGCTCGGTCTTCTTGGATCTCATGGATAAACTGACGGCCCTGTTAACCACCACAGTCATCCCTGCGAATCAAGATGAGCACAACACGGAGGTGGCACAGGTGCATGAGGAGATAGCTCGGGCAAAGGAGGCCATGGCAGCTGAGGACACCGGGTTAGCCATAGAACGGGCGGCTTTGGATGCACGGGCACAACAGCTACAGTCAGAGGCCTTCCAGCTTAAGATGAGCCTGAGCGCATCTAACGAGGTGATGAGGAGGAGACATCAGAAAACCAAATCCCGTTTACCTCTGGTTTATGATCCTCGAAATCTTTTTGCTACACCCGGAGCCGGCCCAAGTAACCCGCCAGATACAAATCAGTTTATGACAGCCGGAACAGGAGGGCCGGCTCAGCCTCGGGAGATGGCACCTCCTCATGGGAACATGGCACCGCCGCGTTACGTACCAATACCGCCGGGTCACTTTTCCAACCCCATAGAGAACTTGATGGCAGCATCAGCACATTTAGCGGCTCTCCCGGTGGACGGTGACGATCCAACAGCAGTGGAGACCCGAAGGATCAGAGAACTCGTCCAGACAACCCTGGCTCAGCAAGAGACTTATTCCTACAGCCGGGACATGATTCATTCAACTCCTCCGCATTGGTTAGCTCCGGCTCGTCCAAACCGGAGTCCGAGTTACAGCAGGCACATGGAGTCAGAAGCTTTGTCAAGCAACGCCCAGCGCCGTAACCCGCCCGGTGGTTATAACCCGGTGCAGGACCGAATACGTCAGGAGGACGAGTGGGCGGCTCAGCTAGCGGCTCAACAAACGGCTCATCAGGACTTTCCAGATTATCCGACGACTTCCGTTGAGGCGGGAGTGGCTACCAGAACCGGAGGTGTTCCTTGTTTAGTGCCGACTCTACGTAATGTATGTTTAACCAAGGACTTCAAGGGACCTCGGAAGGTGCCGAATTACACGGCCGACTTATAGCCCGGAGCGTGGATCGAAAGTTATGAGATGGCCATGGAGCTGTTGGAGGTCAGCGATGCAGCAATGGCTAAGTACTTCACCATGATGTTAGATGGAACGGCCCGGTCTTGATTAAAGGGATTGCCACCCAATTCCATTAATTCATGGGCAGAGCTAAAGGCCTGTTTCATCCAGAACTTCAAAGACACTTGCAAGCAATCTATGTCGATTGTGGACTTGACAAATTGTAAGCAGGAGGAGGGTGAATCCATGACTCATTGGGTACGTCGGGTCAAGGAGATAATACATTCGTCTGACAAGATGGATGCCGGCTCTGCGGTCCTCATGTTGGAGAAGAACTGCCGCTTTGAGCCGCTGAGACAGAAACTGGGGCGCCTTAAGCGTGATTGCAATGATATGGGTATGCTGATGGCAGCCTTAGTCAAATATGCCAACTCTGATAGTACCAAGGATCCCGCGTCTGATGAAGAAAAGACAGGGAAGGGAAAGAAGAACGGCAATGGAAAGGGTCAGCAGCATAACCCGATGAGTCAAGGAGGCAATAAGCGTAAAATGAGGTAACCGGAGTTTGTAGCCAGCGCCAATGCATGGGTAACAATCGAGACGTAAGGGCAAACCGCCCCTCGATCTGGCGGGTTAGGCCCATCTCTTGAGCAGCTACTCAATGATCCTTGCCCGAGACACGGCACACAGGAGCGACCGCCACCCACTTATGGAAAGATTGCGCGATCATGAAGGCTTTTAAGAATTCCAACACATTTGATGGCAATCACGGGTCGGGTAGCGGCTCAGGGGCCGGTGGCTTTCATGGCCCGGCGGCGGTTCAAGTTCGGCTTCAGGACATCAAAGGCGGTTATAATCAACAGCCGATCTGGTCAAGGGGACAACAGCAGCGCGTCGGGTTATCAAAGCCACCCGAAGCAGCTGAATAGTGGGCAGTATCACGTGTTCACCACTAACTTGTGCAAACATGACCAGAAGGCTCATAAGAGGGCCGTGAATTCTGTTGAGCCTGCGGTTCCCCGTTATTTGAGGTGGTCAGAACATCCCAATGTATGGAGCAGGGAAGATCACCCCCTCCGGGTTGATAATCCGGTCAGTTAGCCTTGGTGGTAGCACCTCATGTTGGTGGATATAAATTCACTAAGGTACTCATGGACGGAGATAGCAGCATCAATATCCTCTATTATGAGACCTTTCGCCGCATGGGATTGACTGATAAGGATTTGAAGACGTCCAACACTATTTTTCATGGAGTGGTGCCTGGTAAGTCGGCTTACCCAGTTGGCAAGATTGAACTAGAAGTGGCCTTTGGAGATGAGTATGATTCTAGAGCTGAGAGATTAACTTTTGATGTGGTTAAAATCAAGAGTCCATATCATGCTCTATTTGGTCGGCCGGCTTAAGCCAAGTTCATGGCACGGCCGTGTTATGTTTATCTGCAGCTTAAGATGCCGGGTCACAAGGGCACCATCACCGTGCATGGAAGTCGAAAGGTAGCCCTGGAATGTGAGGAGGGAGACGCGGCTTATGCTGAGTCTGTTTGTGCAGTAGAGGAGCTGAAGTTTTATCAAGACAATGTTGACCCGGCGGATATGACCTCTCTAAAGAAGCCAACCACCGAGCATGACCGGCGATGAAGTTTAAGTCGGCTCTTTGAAACCAAGCTTGTTGATTTCCTCGGCGATTCATCTAAGCGATTCGATGACGCGCCAATTTGGATCCTAAATAGGAAAGCACGCTCATCGAGTTCATCCGTGAGCAGGACATCTTGGCGTGAAACCTTCGACATGCCGTGTACCGAGAGAACTCATGAGCACACTCTCAATATTGTTCGAAGTATAAGCGGTCGTCAGCAGTTTCTTGACGGTTCAACGAAGAGAGACGGAAAGCTATTGGAGAGGAAGTCGCCCGGCTCTTAGCGGCTGGATTTATTGTTGAAGTTTTTCACCCGGAGTGGTTGGCTAACCCGGTGCTCGAGCTCAAGAAGAACGGCACCTGGCGGATGTGTGTGGATAACACGGACTTAAATAAGGCTTGTCCGGCTGATCCCTTTGCTCTCCCCCATATTGATTAAATCATTGATGCTACGGCGGGTTGCGAGCGTTTGAGCTTTTTGGATGCTTACTCTGGTTATCATCAGATCAAAATGGCAGTTAAGGACCAGGAGAAGATGGTGTTCATCACTCCGTTTGGAGCCTTCTGTTATGTATCTATGCCATTTGGGCTCAAGAGTGCTCAGGCGACTTATCAGTGATGTGTACAGAACTATCTCCACGATCAAATTGGGTGCAATGTTCACGCTTATGTGGATGACATCATGGTGAATTCCAGAGAGAAGGAAACCTTGATATCAGATTTGAAAGAGACCTTTGATAATCTCCGGGTTTATAAGATGATGCTTAACCCGGCAAAGTGTGTATTTGGTGTACCTGCAGGCAAGCTCTTGGGTTTTCTGGTCTCAAACAGAGGCATTGAAGCTAATCCAGAGAAGATCAAGGCAATTACCTCTTTGGCTAAACCGGCGTGCATCAATGATGTTCAGCGACTGGCGGGTCGTGTTGCTGCTTTAAGCCAGTTCATAAGACGATTAGGTGAGAAGGCCCTACCGCTGTATCAGATGATGAAGAAAACGGACACTTTTGTCTGGAGCGATGCTGCTAATACTGCCTTTGAAGATTTAAAGAGACAGTTGTCTGAGCCACCTGTCCTTGCGGCTCCCATTGATAAAGAGCCGTTGCTGTTATATGTGGCTGCTAACTCACGAGCCGTTAGTGTTGCCTTCGTGGTGGAGCGTAAGGAGGCTGGCAAGGAGCATCCAGTTCAACGGCCGGTTTACTACATGAGTGAGTTGCTCATTGAGTCTAAGCAAAGGTATCCGCATTGGCAGAAACTTGTTTACGGAGTGTTTTTGGCAAGCCGGAAGCTGAAGCCGTACTTCCAAGGTCATCATATAACTGTGGTAAGTTCTGCCCCCTTGGGAGACATCATCCAGAACAGGGAAGCCACAGGACGAGTCGCCAAGTGGGCCATTGAGCTTGGGCCTCATGGTTTGAAGTACATGCCACGTACCGCTATTAAGTCTCAAGCCTTGGTGGACTTTATCAATGATTGGACAGAGTTACAGGCACCTGAGGAGAAGCCAGATAACACATATTGGACTATTCACTTTGATGGGTCCAGGCAATTGGAAGGCTCGGGGGCTGGAGTCGTTTTAACTTCCCCCCGAGATGACAAATTTTGTTATGTGCTCCGGCTTACGTTTCCTTGTACTAACAATGCAGCTGAGTATGAGGCCTTACTCCATGGTCTCAGGATGGCCAAAGAGATGAATTTGACCCGGGTAAGGTGTTTGGGTGACTCGGATTGTGGCTCAACAGGTATCAGGCAAGTGGGACTCGAAGGATCCCTTAATGGCGGCTTACCATCGTGAAGTCGATGCTGTGGCTGGGCACTTCAAAGGTTATCAAGTGGAGCACATTGATCGAAGGAAGAACGAGGCGACTGATGCTTTAAGCCGGCTGGGATCTCAGCGAAAGCCGGTGCCCCTAACACCTTTCTTGATGTTTTCCATAATCCTTCTGTCAAGGTACCCACAGAGGAGGACCTAGCAGTGCCAGACCCGGAGGCACAACTGGTAGCAGCTCTTTGTGTTATCCCGGATTGGACAGTGCCATATTTGGCTTACATGACCCGGGGAGAGTTGCCCGAGGATGAGATCTTGGCGAGACAACTCATCCGGCGGTCCAAATCCATGACAATTGTTCATGGCGAGTTACATCATCGCAGTGTCACTGGAGCTTTTCAACGTTGTGTATAGCTTGCGGAGGGTCAGGAGATACTTCGTGATATCCATGAAGGGGATTGTGGTCATCACGCCGGCTCAAAATCTCTTGTGGCCAAGGCTTTTCGTCATGGCTTTTATTGGCTAACGGCTCATGCTGATGCGGAGGATCTGGTCAGTAAATGTGACGGATGTCAGAAATTCTCACGAGGAGCTCATGTGCCGGCTCAAGAATTGAGGATGATTCCAATTACTTGGCCGTTTGCAGTCTGGGGGCTTGACATGGTTGGACCTTTCAAGAGGTCTAAAGATAAAAAGACACACCTCCTGGTGGCAGTGGATATGTTCACAAAGTGGGTTGAGGCAGAGCCGGTCAGTAAGTGGGATGCAGCCACGGCGGTTCAGTTCATGAAAAAGGTGATTTTTTGTTTTGGTTTTCCATACAGCATTATAACTGATAATGGCACTAATCTCTCCAAGGGTGCCATGGAAGAGTTCTGTCAATGAGAACATATCCGGCTTGATGTTTCGGCTGTTGCTCATCCTCAATCCAATGGTCAAGCAGAAAGAGCTAATCAGGAGATCTTGAAGGGTATTAAACCCCGGCTCTTGGTCCCCTTACAGCGGACGCCGGGTTGTTGGGTGGAGGAGTTACCCTCTGTGCTTTGGAGTATCAATACTACGCCTAACAGATCTACGGGTTACACACCTTTCTTCATGGTGTACGGAGCAGAGGCGGTCCTGCCAAGTGACATCCGGCATGACTCACCCCGCGTGGCGGCTTACGTTGAGGCTGATAACGAAAAAGCTCATCAGGATGCACTTGATTTATTGGATGAGGAGCGAGACTTGGCAATAGCCCGCTCGGCAATTTACCAGCAAGACCTGCGCCGCTATCACAGCCGTCGGGTTAGAAGCAGAACCTTTCAGGAAGGCGATTTAGTGCTCCGGCTCATCCAGGATCAGTCTGATATGCACAAGTTGTCCTATCCTTGGGAAGGACCCTTTGTGATCAGCAAGAATCTAAACAACAGGTCATACTACCTCATCGATGTTCGAGAGCACAAAGACTCATGTAAGTCGGAGGAGGAGACCCGCCGGCCGTGGAATATCGCTCATCTTCGGCCTTATTATACTTGAGCCACCGGCTCTCAAGATGTATATATTTTGAAGATGTATATATTATATAAAGCAATAAAGCAGGACCTTTGTCCTTTTCACCCTCAAAGGTTTATATGTCTTCTTTATCAGGTGGTGGAAATAACCAACAGGGAGCGGATCATATCTGAGTCCAGCTTTCCCTTTGGTCCGGCTTATGATCATATCTGAATCTAGCCTTGATCACTTGGGGGCTTCCTGTTCAAACATAGGTCGTATTCGAACCAAAGAGAACATAACTGTCGATACCCGCTTGATCGGCATACTGCCAAACCCACGTGGGGGCTTCTTGATCATATTTGAATCATAGCTTAACCCCTTTGGGTCTGACGTGGATCCTATTCGAATCAGCGTCATTAAACAACTCTTATGGTCACTTGGGGGGCTTCCTGTTCAAACATAGGTCGTATTCGAACCAAAGAGAACATAGCTGTAGATAACCACTTGATCGGCATCGCCAAAGCCACTGGGGGCTATATGATCGTATCCGAATCTTAGCTTAACCCCTTTGGAACGGTTTAGTGATCGTATTCGAATCAGAAGCCTTTGAATATTTTTTATTATCTATTATACTTCATAAGCATAATTACTTGACTATCTTGAGATCTTCTTGAAAGCACTGTCAGATGGTTTTTGTTCTTCCGGCTTAATATTGATTACCCCAGGTTGTTAAGTGCTATGTGAACATTATATATTCCAACTTTCAGTAGTTAAATTTACCCGCATGGGTGGGGTCATATAAGCCGTCAAGATTACCAAAAGGATCACAGGACAAGGCAAGCAATTTTTTGTTTAACATAAAGGAAATAGAAGATCCATATAAGCTGGAAGGATATAGCGATGGCGGCTTAAGAAAGTATTAAGCGCCATAAGCATGCGCAAAGGCATGGCAAAAGTCGAGAGGTTTTTTCTACCCTATTACAAGACTCCCCGAGTCTGAATAATGAGGCATTGTTTTCACAAAGACATAAACATATGACGCCTGGCGGTTCACTCCTTTGGTTGGCTTGAAGAATCCGGGTTATCCTTCTCCGCCTCTCCGTCGGCTGCCTTGTCCTGGAAGGTGGACGATGCCCAGTCAATGCCACTCAAAGCTTCAAACTCAGCTTCGTCATCTATTAAACCGGCTGGGTCGACTTCAGGGGCAAAGGTATGCTTACGGATTGGAGGGATCAGGCTGAGGTCGTCATAAAAAAGCGTTGGGATTCTCCGATTCTCGCTGTCATAACCCGGCTGATATTTGGTAAGATCAGTATCGTTCCCAATAAGAGTAGCCACAGGGCGTATAACTTTGACACAGGCGGTGAAATCCTGTTCATCAAATACGGTCCCATCCTCTTTCAGACTCGGGTATCCAAGAGCGAGGTCGGCCGGGTCTAGTTCTGGAATCCATGCTTTAGCCCGGCTCAATGCGGCTATGGCCCCGGCTCTTGCGGACGCCCGCCTTAGTTCTTGGATCCGCCGAGGTAACACAGCAAGCCGCTTCGGCACGTCTTGTAGGAGGTGAGGAACGTCATTTGATAAAGCTACAACGGCCAAAGCACGTTGTGACCTGGTGTAGAGCTGTTCCACCAGAGTATAAACCGCCTTCAGCTTGATCAATATGTTCTGCTTGAGGTTTGTGCTCTTGGGGCCTACATTATTAAAAGGTGAACCGGAGGTAACAATTGAAGTAATCATTGAAAGAAGGTTTGAAATATTTAAATTTTGTAGGAGTAACTTACCAAAGATTGATGAGACCATTTGAGATATCTGGCTCTTTAAGACGGACAGCTCAGCTGTGGCTTCTGCAAGCAATGCCTCTGCCGTTTCGGCCCGGGTCACCAGTGAAGCCTTTTCATCAGCCCAGCTTTTCTTATCCGTCTCAAAGTTTTTCTTCAATTTCTCTTGTTGAGAAATACTGAATTCAAACTTGGAGTTGGCCTTTTGGATTTCAAGTTCTTGGGCTGCCAGGCGATTCTTCAGGTCAGTAACCTCTGATTCAAATTGACTTTTGGCGGTCTGTATTGGTGTCGGGTTATAGTCAGAATCATTATAAGATAAACATTAAGTCCCAAGCACTTTGCAAGAAAAGGTACTTGACACTTGGGGGCTAATGTATACTGAAGAACTTTAAATTGCTACACCGGTTCATGGAAATTTAAGTCCCAAGCACTTTGCAAGCAAAGATGCTTGACACTTGGGGGCTAATGTGTATCGCAAGTTCAAAGTATCATGCTACAATCGGGTTAAATAACTTTCTTTCTAAGCCGGACAAGCTGGGTTAGGCAATTTTCTAAGTCTACAGCATATTTACTTGTAAGCAATAGACTTGAGGGCTGGTACAGTAAGTATGGTTAAGGAAAAGTAACATAGGTCATACCTCAGATTTTTGCTATATCTGCTTCACCATGTCAATTTTCAGGTTGCGACTGCTATGCACTTGACTAATATAGCCAGAGACAATATCCTCAATACCCAAATGAGTATACTTTGCAATGTCTAACTTGGCCTTTCGGCGCTCCAAAAGCTCCTCCTTGGCAGAGCACTTGGCAAGGACAGTGGGCTGACTCGGCTTGACAAACTTAGTCTTGAGAATCTCAACTTCCGGATAAGTTGTCTTGGCCAGGTTAGGAATTTCCGGTTTATCACAACCGCCAAGAGTTTCTTCAGCGGGCGGATCAGAGGTTGGTGCTAGATAATCATAAACCGGTTCAGGCGGCGGTTGATGAGTGGAAGTGTCAGGGGCAGCTGTTCCGAGTTCCGGTTCAGTTATGACCGGATCTTGGGACGGCTTATTCTTGCCCTCTTCTTGGGCTTCACTTGCATCTTGTGGGCAAGGCAGAAGGGTGAGTACAAAAACATGAATAAGGTAAAGTATAAGGTAAATAAGTTTATATTACCCAGGGGCGGTTTTGAAAGCCGGCATGTTGGATTGCATAGACTCGCCAGAGGAAGGTGAGGTCTCCTGATAATTTGAGTCAAATGAATTGAGAGGTGGACGTATTAAGCCCACTAAGGGGAAAGCAGAATATAAGTCAAAGATAACCTCAGTTTGGCGCTTCTTGGTTACATCAAGTAAGCCGGAGGAGAGTTCTGCATCCTTAGAGGTCCGGGTATGCCTCCGGCTTTCATGAGTCTGTTGCTTCAAAAGAAATTGAGGATCTTGATAAGCTAAAGGATGTGAAAATCTTACTTTCCGGGTTACCCTTCGGATTTTTTGCTTTGGCAAAGGCTCTGAGTCGGAGGAGATTATAGTTACCTCTTCGTCAACCGCTTGGCTGTTCCCCGTATCCTCCTGAAAGGGTAGAATGTCAATAAAATAATGATAAGGGAATCAGGAGAATTAAGGATTACCTCTTCTTCATTGTCAGAAGTGTCATCCAATTTGAGTAAATCTGAAGCGCTTGGCTTCCTTTTCCTTGAAATTCCTGTTTTGGCGGCTATTCTTTCGGTTCTCTTGGCCGCTCTGGCTTGTTTGGCAGCCTCATGGTCATACTTTACCTTCCAGAAGTTGTCATTGGCCTGAGGAAAAATGGTAAAGGGTTATAAATAAAAGCAAGATATAACACAGCAAGGAGTAGTTATTGAGGTTGATGACTTACTGCAGGGGCCGGGTAGTTCTTTCAGAAAGGAAGTAAGCCAAAGGCATTACTAGTCACCGTGCCCTCTTTCAACAACATCTAGGTCGTAGCCTCCACCACATCATCTGGTAAGTCGTCGGGACTATGACGCAATGGGTCATTCTTCTCGCCTGAGTAGGTGCACATTAAGCCGGGGCGGCGGCTTAACGGAATCACTCGCCAAGCGACCCAGACTCGGACCAGGTCAATGCCATCTAAGCCATTTCCCAAAAGAGCTTTGATTTTACTAATGGTGGGAGCAAGTGGCAGATGTTCAACAGCAGTCAGTTTATCCGGCAGTGGGTTGTTGGATTCAAGGCGCAAGGCGCGGAAGCCGGGCAGAGGATTTTCCTCAGCCGGAGAAGTGTCCTGGCAGTAAAACCATGTCTGATTCCAATCCTTTGGATGACTCGGCAGTTCAGCATAAGGAAAAAGGCAGTCTCTCCGCCGCTAAATCGAGATGCTACCAAGTTCTAGACTGGGCCCGTTGGCGCGTTCGTTCTGCCGGTTTAAGTAAAACAATTCTTTGAATAAAAGTAAGTTGGGTTCTTCTCCAAGGTACAACTCGTAGAAGACTTGGAAGTTGCAAATATTTGACACAGAATTGGGCCCGATGTCTTGAGGTCTGAGATCAAAGAAATGCAAAACATCCCTGAAGAATTTTGAACGGGGTGGAGCGAAGCCCCGGTTCATGTGATCAGTAAACACGATCACCTCCCCTTCCTTGGGTTGAGGCTTCTCCTCTGACGGGTTAGGAGCACGATAAGACATGATCTCTTTCTTGGGCAGATGGCCGGATTTTACAAAATCAGACAAAGTGCTTTCTGTAACGACGGACTTGACCCAGTTACAGGTCACCGGAGGTTTGGGAGCCTTGGGAGCCATTAGGAAAACTGAAACCTATGACAAAAGAAAAAATTTCCGGTTCAATTTATAACCCGGAGGAGAACATCGTGAGTTTATTCAAAATGACGGCTTAAGAAGGGGCCTAATGATATATGGGTAATTATTCAGTGGTATTTAAGCCGCTACAAGTATCAAAGGCAGTTATTTTTTATTAAATCGCCGGAAGCAAGCAAGGTTGACCAAACAGTGTCATTTTCTTAAAACTGGCTATATGGACTATCGTAGTTGAACAGAGTCAACAGGTGCAGATTTTTGGCTAAGAGTGGAACAAACAAGTTTCACAAGTTTCAACTATTATTTTGGATCAAATAATTGCTCTGAAAATGAAAAATTTCTAGACCTAAAGCCAGTACAGAGAAGTTCATACACTCGAAGGAGGCCTTTAAACAAGGGAAATGAGATCTGTTTCTATTCGAGATGGATGCGGAACAGCTACCGCAGTAGTTCTAGTTGTCTAAAGATCAAAAAAAAGCACGCGAAAGGAAAAATATCAAGGGTTTGCAACGGGCGGCGATGAACACCGACGAACTCGGGAGGCCGCAATGCAGATCTAAACGCAGGAAAGGAAAAGGGCTTACGAATGCAGAGCTGATGCAGGGTTCCGTCGCGTTTCTCTGATTAAGTCAGGTTGATGCAGCGGCCTGAGTTGGAGAAGACGAGGAGCTCGACGGTGGCGGCAGCGGCGGAGCTCGAGTAATAGGGAGGCAGGGAGAAGATGAAGACGACTGAGGGAGAAAATGAAAAGGACCTAGGTCGAGCCTATTTATAGGGAAGGGCCGACTAGGACGGTGCAAGAAACGAGGAGATTGAATATCATTATCCAGCGACCCCGACGCCTCGGGTTTCGGGACAATCAGTAAAGGCAAAGATCCGTTGAAGATATAGCAGAATAAAATAAGGATTTAATTGGAGATGACGTCACGACGGGCTAACGCGGAACCAGAAGATGACGTCATGGAGGATTAAACCCTTTGCACAGACAGAAGACTGAAGGCTTATTTCTTAAGGTATTTTAAGATTGACATGAACCGTTTCAAATCAATCTGGGGCTTAACGTTGGGAATATAACTATTTGTATAAGCCGTCCATGAGGGGCCGGGTTATGCAAAGAGAGATCTATCACAAGAAGCCCAAGACCAAGCATGAAGATGGTGGTTCAATAAAGGGTCAAAAGCCCACGGGCGACTTTAGGCCCGTTGTAGTAAACCGCCATAATGGCATGACTTGTATCATAAGGTAGATCTAACGAGTCACCGAGCCGGACACTGTTTATGAGCCGGCCGGGACTCTGTAAGACGCAGGGCGTCAACCCGTGTATATAAGGGGACGACCCGCCAGAAACAACTCATCGAGAACCGGGCATAGCATGTCTCGCTCCCTGGTCATCGAAACATCAAGCAATACCAACCCAACTAGACGTAGGCCTTACCTTCACCGTAAGGGGCCGAACTAGTATAAATCTCTCATGTCCTTTGTCCCAATTAACCCCTTTATGCTTCCTAGTTGCGATGGCTCCACGACTAAGTCCTTTTTCAAGAGGACATCTGCCGTGACAATACCATGACACTTCTGGAATTTCTTCACGAGCAGTGCTAGTTCATGGCTCAGTTCTTCAGGATCACCAACGCTGCTGCCAGATTCTTCATCTTCAAACTCAGAAACTGCCTTGGCCTTCAGTGCACATGATCTGCCATAGCTCGAACCATAGAGATCTCTCTTTTCAGCAAGCTAGAACTCATGAGTATTTAGCCTCTCGAGGATATCAGCGGGATCAAGTGACTTGTAATCAGCTCATTCTTGTATCATCAATGCCAGAGTATCAAATGAGGAATCAAGCGATACCAACAATTTCTTCACTACCTCATGGTCGGTATTGTCAATGCCACCAAGTGCTTGAAGCTCATTTGAGATGTCAGTGAGGCGATCGAAGGTTTGTTGAACATTTTCATTGTCGAGTCTTTTGAAGCGGTTGAAGAGATTGCGAAGAACATCAACTCGAGAGTCATGCTGAGTTGAGACTCCTTCATTCACTTTGGACAGCCTATCCCAGATAAGCTTAGCAGTTTCCAAAGCACTCACTCTTCCATCCGTCCTTTGCTCGGATGGCCACATATGATATTCTTAAGCTTGAGAATCGAGTTGCTTGAATCTCTTCACATCGGTAGCATTCAGTGAGGGTGAGACAGAGGGAACACCATTTTCCAGAACATACCAGAGATCGTTATCAATTGCCTCAAGATGCATTCGCATCTTATTCTTCCAGTATGGGTAGTCTATCCCATCGAAGGTAGGACAGCCAGCAGAGATCTTGATCATACCTGTGGTCGACATAACTAAAACTCTAGGCGGTTAAACCAAAATCACACAGAAGAAGGGAGTACCTTGCTCTGATACCAATTGAAAGTGCGTTATATCGACTAGAGGGGGGTGAATAGGCGATTTTTATGAACTCTTCACTGGGAATTTGCGGGTGAGGAAATTCCTTAGCGAAGAACTACTTGCAGCGGAATAAGTAATCAGAAGTAAACATAACACGACACAAGCATGGTCATCATGATGAAATGAAGACAAGCACTGAGTATAGAAAGCGTAAACACAGGATAACACAGGATGAAGACAAACAAACTGAAGAAATTGTACTGAGGAAATTGAGAAAGTCTTCAGTCAAAGTCTTCAAACACAGATATGACAAGCACAAAACACAGTAATGAGGAAATGAAAGAGTTGAGAAAATAGAACCAGTTGGCTTGGTGAAGACAATGATTTGGTAGACCAGTTCCAACTGTTGTCTCAGTTGTACATCTGGTTGGAGCGGCTAGGTATTTAAACCTGAGGACACACAGTCCTGGACACACAGTCCTCACCGTATTCTCCTTGAACTAAGGTCACACAAACCTCGTCCAATCACTCGTGGTAAGTCTTCAGGTGAGTTCCGAACCTTCACAAACTCGGTCACTTGGCGATCCACAATTCCTCTTGGATGCTCTAGACCATGACGCCTAACCATCTGGAAGAAGCACAGTCTTCAAAGGTAACAAGCGTCGGATCCATGTAGGATCAATCTCTTCAGTGATGCTCAATCACTTTGGGCTTGTAGGTGTTTGGGTTTGGGTTTTCCTCACTCGATGATTTTCGCTCAAAGTCCTCGGAGGATGGGATGCTCTCAGATGACAAGTGTCAGTTTCTCTCGGAGCAGCCAACCAGCTAGTGGTTGTAGGGGGCGGCTATTTATAGCATAGGGAGCAGCCCGACATGATAAGACATAAATGCCCTTCAATGATATGACCGTTAGGTGGATAAGATATTTTGGGACAGCTGGCGCGTAGCGCAGCAACAGTCGGAAATTTGAGGTTCAAATTCCTCAGGGCTATCATGTTCCTCACTGTGGAGGCAATCTGCAGTGGCAAATTCTGAACTCCTCAGTCAAAACAAATTCCTCAGCGACCAGAAGAACTTTGTCTCTGTCACTGAAGAAATTGACTGAACTTTATGAGATTTCGAATGGCTTCACTCGAAGGGATTGGTAGTTGTAGGATTTTGAGTTGAGCATCACATGGAAATTTTTCCTTAGTATTTCCTCGACCCCCTTTAACAGTACGGTGTTTCCTATGACTCAAGAAAGAGAAAATGAAACTACGAAAACAAAAGTCTTCACGCTTCATGTTCCTCGAATGAATACCAAGTCTTCAAGGTCACAACAATTTCTTCACTTTCAAAGTCTTCAGAAAGTCTTCAGAAATCCAAAGTCTCCAGTCAAAGAACTTCATTTTTAGGGGTCTACTTTCTCTGTAAATATCAACCTCCTCATAGACTTATAGACCTGTGTACACTCATAAACACATTAGTCTCTTGACCTATAAGTCTTCAATACACCAAAATCACTAAGGGGCACTAGATGCACTTACACCGCCGTGGCCCTGAAAGCGAGTTTGAGGGCCGCCAAGGCTTCCTTGGTGTGTCCGGCCATGGTGAGGATGCCCTTGCTCCCTGGAATCTTCATGAGGTTGTAGGCAGGATGAGTAGCTGCCATGAATTGGGCCAGCGCCGGGTACCCGAGGATGGTGTTGTAGGGTAGGTCGATGCGCGCAATGTCGAAGTCGATTAGCTCGGTGCGCTAGTTGTCGCGTGTGCCGAAGGTTACGGGGAGATGGATCTGCCCCAGGGGGTTGGACGAGCCGCCGTCGACCCCGGAGAAGGGCTTGCTGGGGCGGAGCCACTCAAGCGGTACGTGAAGGAGGCTAAAAGCCTCCACAGAGAGCACGTTGAGGCCGGCGCCACCGTTGATTAGGGTCTTGGTGATGGATACACTACAGATGGTTGATACGTCCATTTTGCATCATGCTTTTATATCAATATTTATTGCATTATGGGCTGTTATTACACGTTATATTACAATACTTATGCTTATTCACTCTTATTTTACAAGGTTTACATAAGGAGGGAGAATGTCGTCAGCTGGAATTCTGGGGTTGAAAAGGAGCAAATATTAGAGACCTATTCTACACAACTCCAAAAGTCCTAAAACTCCACGAAAGTCATTTTGGGAAATAATAAAAAATATCCAGCGGAAGAAGTTCACCAGAGGGGGGCCCACCTGTTCACGAGGGTGGGGGCGCGCACCCTTACATCGTGGGCCCCCTGTTGGCTCTCCGATGGCCATCTTCTGCTATATGAGGTCTTTCGTAAAGCAAAAAATCATAAGCAACCTTTCAGGACAAAACTCCGCCGCCACGAGGCGGAACCAATCTAGGGCTCCGGCAGAGCTGTTCTGCCGGGGAGACTTCCCTTCGGGAGGGGGAAATCATCGCCATCGTCATCACCAACACACCTCTCATCGGGAGAGGGCAATCTCCATCAACATCTTCACCAGCACCATCTCCTCTCAAAACCCTACTTCATCATTTGTATCCGATTCTTGTCTCCAAGTCTGGGATTGGTACTAGTAGGTTGCTAGTAGTGTTCATTACTCCTTGTAGTTGATGCTAGTTGGTTTATTTGGCGGAAGATCATATGTTCAGATCCTTTATGCATATTATTGTCCCTCTGATTATGAACATGAATATGCTTTGTGAGTAGTTATGTTTGTTCCTAAGGACATGGGAGAATTCTTGCTATTAGTAGTCATGTGAATTTGGTATTCGTTTGATATTTTGATGAGATGTATGTTGTCTAGCCTCTAGTGGTGTTATGTGAACATCGACTACATAACACTTCACCATTATTTGGTCCTAGAGGAAGGCATTGGGAAGTAATAAGTAGATGATGGGTTGCTAGAGTGACAGAAGCTTAAACCCTAGTTTAGGCGTTGCTTCGTAAGGGGCTGATTTGGATCCATATGTTTCATGCTATGGTTAGGTTTACCTTAATACTTTTGTTGTAGTTGCGGATGCTTGCAATAGAGGTTAATCATAAGTGGGATGCTTGTTCAAGTAAGAACAGCACCCAAGCACCGGTCCACCCACATATCAAATTATCAAAGTACCGAACGCGAATCATATGAACGTGATGAAAACTAGCTTGACGATATTCCCATGTGTCCTCGGGGGCGGTTTTCCTTATATATGAGTTTGTCCAGGCTTGTCCTTTGCTACAAATGGATTGGGCCACCTTGCTGCAGTTTACTTACTTTTGTTACTTGTTGCTCGTTACAATTTATCTTGTCACAAAACTATCTGTTACCACTTATTTCAGTACTTACAGAGAATACCTTGCTGAAAACCGCTTATCATTTCCTTCTGCTCCTCATTGGGTTCGACACTCTTACTTATCGAAAGGATTACGATAGATCCCCTATACTTGTGGGTCATCAAGACTCTTTTCTGGCGCCGTTGCCGGGGAGTGAAGCGCTTTTGGTAGGTGGAATTTGGTAAGGAAAATTTTATATAGTGTGCTGAAATTTACTGTCACTTGTTACTATGGAAAGTAATCCTCTGAGGGGCTTGTTCGGGGTATCTTCACCCCGACCAGTAGAGCAAAGAGTTGCTCCCCAACCTACTGAACCTACTGAACATGAAAATATTCCCTTTGAAGTTCCTTCGGGTATGATGGAAAAACTGCTTGCTAATACTTTTACAGGAGATGGAGCAAAGCATCCTGATGAACATCTACTCTATGTGGATGAAGTTGGTGGATTATTTAAACTTGCAGGTATACCCGATGATGTTGTTAAGAAGAAGTTCTTCCCTTTATATTTGAAGGGAGACGCATCGAGATGGTATAGGCTATGTGACAATACGAGGTCATGGAACTATAAACGAATGACATTGGAATTTCATCAGAAGTGTTATCCTATGCATCTTGTTCATCGTGATCGCAATTATATATATAATTTCTGGCCTCGCGAAGGAGAAAGCATCGCTCAAGCTTGGGGGAGGCTTAAATCAATGTTATATTCATGCCCCAATAATAAGCTCCCAAGAGAAATAATTCTTCAGAGTTTTTATGCTCGGCTTTCTGAAAACAATCGCACCATGCTCGATACTTCTTGTGTTAGCTCTTCTATGATGAAGACTATTGAATTCAGATGGAATTTATTGGATAGAATTAAACGCAACTCTGAAGATTGGGATCTCGACGAAGGTAAGGAGTCAGGTATAACACATAAGTTTGATTGTGTTAAGTCTTTTATGGATACCGATGTTTTCCGTAAGTTTAGAACTAAATATGGGCTTGACTCTGAGATAGTAGCTTCTTTCTGTGAATCTTTTGCTACTTATGTTGATCTCCGCAAAGAGAAGTGGTTTAAATATCAGCCTCCCATAGAAGTAAAAGTAGCTGCACCTACTAAAGTTGAAGAAAAGACTGTCACTTATAATAATCCTCTTGTTCCTACTTATTATGTTGAGAAACCACCTTTCCCTGTTAGAATAAAGGATCATGCTAAAGCTTCAACTATTGTTCGTAAAAGTAATATTAGAACTGACACACCTCCTGAGCAAATTAAAGTTGAACCTAATATTGCTATAGTCAAAGATCTCTTAGCTGATAATATTGATGGGCATGTTATTCAATTCTGCGGTGAAACTGCTAGAATTGCTAAACCTTGTGATAAAGATAAACATAGACCTGTGGTAGGCGTGCCTGTTATTTCTGTTAAAATAGGAGATCATTGTTATCATGGCTTATGTGATATGGGTGCAAGTGCTAGTGTTATACCTATTGCCTTATACGAAGAAATAATTGCACCTGCTGAGTTAGAAGATATTGATGTCACAATTAAACTTGCCAATAGAGATACTATATCAGCAATGGGAATTGTTAGAGATGTTGAAGTCTTGTGTGGGAAAACTAAATATCCTGCTGATTTTCTTGTTCTTGGTTCCCCACAAGATAGCTTTTGTCCCATTATATTTGGTAGACCCTTCTTGAACACTGTTAATGCTATGATAGACTGCGAAAAGAATATTGTTACTATTGGCTTGGATGATATGACTCATGAGTTTAATTTCTCTAAATTTAGTAGACAACACCGTGAAGAAGAATTTCCTAGTAAAGATGAAATTATTGGTCTCACTTCTATTGCCGTACCTCCTAATGATCCTTTAGAACAATATTTGCTAGACCACGAAAATGATATGTTTATGAATGAAAGAAGGGAAATAGATGAAGTATTCTTTAAGCAGGAACCTATTCTGAAACACAATTTACCTGTTGAAATCCTAGGGGATCCTCCTCCACCCAAGGGTGATCCCGTGTTTGAGTTTAAACCGTTGCCTGATAATCTTAAATATGCTTATCTTGATGAAAAGAAGATATATCCTGTTATTATTAGTGCTAACCTTTCAGAGCATGAAGAAGAGAGATTATTGAAAACTCTGAAGAAGCACCGTGCTGCTATTGGATATACTCTTGATGATCTTAAGGGCATTAGTCCCACTCTATGTCAACATAAAATAAATTTGGAAGAAGATGCCTGATCATCAACGACGGCTGAATCCTAAAATGAAAGAAGTGGTAAGGAAAGAAATACTAAAGCTTCTGGAGGCAGGTATAATTTATCCCGTTGCTGATAGTCAGCGGGTAAGTCATGTCCATTGTGTCCCTAAGAAGGGAGGTATTGCTGTTGTTCCTAATGATAAAGATGAATTGATTCTGCAAAGAATTATTATAGGTTATAGGATGGTAATTGATTTCCGTAAATTAAATAAGGCCACATTTCCGTAAATTCCGCAAAGATCATTACCCCTTACCTTTTATTGATCAAATGCTAGAAAGACTATGCAAACATACACATTATTGCTTTCTAGATGGTTATTCTGGTTTCTCTCAAATACCTGTGTCAGCTAAAGATCAATCAAAGACCACTTTTACTTGCCCTTTTGGTACTTTTGCTTATAGACGTACGCCTTTTGGTTTATGTAATGCACCCGCTACCTTTCAAAGATGCATGATGGCTATATTCTCTGACTTTTATGAAAAGATTTGTGAGGTTTTCATGGACAACTTTTCCGTCTATGGATCCTCTTTTGATGATTGCTTGAGCAATCTTGATCGAGTTTTGCAGAGATGCGAAGAAACTAATCTTGTCTTGAATTGGGAAAAGTGCCACTTTATGGGTAATGAAGGTATTGTCTTGGGGCATAAAGTTTCTGAAAGAGGTATTGAAGTTGATAAATCCAAGGTTGATGCTATTGAAAAGATGTCATGTCCCAAGGACATTAAAGGTATAAGAAGTTTCCTTGGTCATGCCGGATTTTATAGGAGTTTCATTAAGGACTTCTCAAAAATTTCTCGGCCTCTGACTAATTTATTACAAAAAGATACACCATTTGTGTTTGATGATAATTGTGTAGAAGCATTTGAAATACTTAAGAAAGCATTGGTTTCCGCACCTGTTGTTCAGCCACCTAATTGGAATTTACCCTTTGAAATTATGTGTGATGCTAGTGATTACGTTGTAGGTGCTGTTCTAGGGCAAAGAGTTGATAAGAAATTAAATGTTATACATTATGCTAGTAAGACTCTAGACAATGCTCAAAGAAACTATGCTACTACTGAAAAAGAATTCTTAGCAGTTGTATTTGCTTGTGATAAGTTCAGACCATATATTGTTGATTCTAAAGTAACTATTCACACTGATCGTGCTGCTATTAAATATCTGATGGAAAAGAAAGATGCTAAACCTCGACTTATTAGATGGGTTCTCTTGCTACAAGAATTTGATTTGCATATTGTTGATAGAAAGGGAGCTGAGAACCCCGTCGCAGACAACTTGTCTAGGTTAGAAAATGTTCTTGATGACCTACTACCTATTGATGATAGCTTTCCTGATGAGCAATTAAATGTCATAAATGCTTCTCGTAGTACTCCGTGGTATGCTGATTATGCCAATTACATTGTTGCTAAGTTTATACCACCTAGTTTCACATACCAACAAAAGAAAAAGTTTTTCTATGATTTGAGACATTACTTTTGGGATGACTCACATCTTTATAAAGAAGGAGTAGATGGTGTTATTAGACGTTGTGTACCTGAGCATGAACAGGAACAGATCCTACGCAAGTGTCACTCCGAAGCTTATGGAGGGCACCACGCTGGAGATAGAACTACACATAAGGTATTGCAATCTTGTTTTTATTGGCCTACTGTCTTCAAGGATGCCCGTAAGTTTGTCTTATCTTGTGATGAATGTCAAAGAATTGGTAATATTAGTAGACGTCAAGAAATGCCTATGAATTATTCACTCGTTATCGAACCATTTGATGTTTGGGGCATTGATTATATGGGACCTTTTCCTGCCTCTAATGGATATACACATATTTTAGTTGTTGTTGATTATGTTACTAAGTGGGTAGAAGCTATTCCAACTAGTTGTACTGATCATAACACTTCTATTAAAATGCTTAAAGAAGTCATTTTTCTGAGGCTTGGAGTCCCTAGATATTTAATGACTGATGGTGGTTCACATTTTATTCATGGTGCTTTCCGAAAAATGCTTGCTAAGTATGATGTTAATCATAGAATTGCATCTCCATATCACCTTCAGTCTAGTGGTCAAGTAGAATTGAGTAATAGAGAACTCAAATTAATTTTGCAAAAGACTATCAATAGGTCTAGAAAGAATTGGTCCAAGAAACTTGATGATGCATTATGGGCCTATAGAATTGCATATAAAAATCCTATGGGTATGTCTCCGAATAAAATTGGTTTATTGAAAAGCATGTCATTTACCTCTCGAACTAGAACATAAGGCATATTGGGCTATTAAAGAGCTCAATTATGATTTCAAACTTGCCGGAGAGAAGAGGTTATTTGATATTAGCTCACTTGATGAATGGAGAACCCAAGCTTATGAAAATGCCAAGTTGTTTAAAGAAAAAGTTAAAAGATGGCATGACAAAAGGATACAAAAGCGTGAGTTTAATGTAGGTGATTATGTATTGATATACAACTCTCGTTTAAGATTTTTTGCAGGAAAAATTCTCTCTAAATGGGAAGGCCCCTACGTTATCGAGGAGGTCTATCGTTCCGGTGCCATAAAAATCAACAACTTCGAAGGCACAAATCCGAAGGTGGTAAACGGTCAAAGAATCAAACATTATATCTCAGGTGATCCTATAAATGTTGAAACCAATGTTATTGAAACTGTAACCCCTGAGGAATACATAAGGGACACTTTTCGGAACGTTTCTGACTCCGAAAAGGAATAGGTATGTGGTACGGTAAGTAAACCGACTCCAAAACAGTATTTAAGGCAATATTTGTCCGTTTTGGAATATTTAGAAAAATAGAAAAATAAGTAGCGGTCCGGGAAGGACACGAGGGCCCCACGAGGGTGGATGGCGCGCCCTACCCCCCTGTGCGCGCCCCCTACCTCGTGGGCACCTCATGTGCCTTCCGGACTCCGTTTTCTTGCACGATACGTATTTTGGTCGGTGAAAATTCATTATATATTCTTCTGGAGGTTTTGACTCCCATATCACGCAAATATCCTCTGTTCTTGTTTCGAGCTGTTCTTTGTCAGGGTTGCCAAGGCCAGGCATCATGTCGTCCCCCTCCTCCAACAATGGTGACAAAGATGCTTGGCTAATGAAGATAGAGCTGAAGAGGGAAGAACCCATGGAGATTAACAAGGATGAAGGGATCAAGAAGGCCATGGAGAACCAAGCTCCAGCAACAGAAGACATCCTTCAACTTGATCACAATCTTCTTACCCCAACTGAGATCGAAGCTTTCAAGATGATTGAGTTAACCCGTATTCAAAACAAGTATCTCACAAGTGAAAATGTTTCATTGAAGGAGCATATCGTTGCACTCAAGGGAATTATTCGCAAGTTGGAGGACCTCTTACGCTCGATGTGCGACTATCCATCACCTCCACCTTCTTCACCGACAACAAAGGAGACATAATCACATGGGTATGGGCACTCCCCTTGGAAACTGCCAAGCTTGGGGGAGGTGCCCCGGTATCGTATCACAACCACATCTCCTATCTTTACCGTTTTTCTTAGTTCCTATTAGTAGTATATTGATCTAGTAGAATAAAGTTTATAACATGATCTAGTTTTGAGTTTTTGCTTTATGATCTCTCTATGTAATCGAGTCTGTGAGCTATATAATAAAGATTAGTGTTGAGTCAAGGGTTTGATTATTTTGCCATGATCTTGAGTGAATAAAAGAAAGAAAAGAGAAAAAAATAAAAAGAAACAAAGAGTTCATATTGATCTTGTTGAGAGTAATGACTTCACATAGAAAGAGTATGATGATTAAAAGTTGTTGGAAGTTGGCAGACATAGCTTTGGTCATCGTTGCAATTAATAGGAAGTAATAAGGAAAGAGAGGTTTCACATATAAATATACTATTATTGACATCTTTTATGATTGGGAGCACTCATTAAAATATGACATGCTAAAGAGTTGACGTTGGACAAGGAAGACAACGTAATGGGTTATGTTTTCTTATACCTGAGATAAAGTATATTGTCATGGATCATCCAATATGTTGAGCTTGCCTTTCCCCCTCATGCTAGCCAAATTCTCAGCACCAAGTAGAGATACTACTTGTGCTTCCAAAACCCTTATACCAGTTTTGCCATGAGAGTCCACCATATCTACCTATGGATTGAGTAAGATCCTTCAAGTAAGTTGTCATCGGTGCAAGCAATAAAAATTGCTCTCTAATTATGTATGATTTATTAGTGAGGGAGAAAATAAGCTTTATACGATCTTGTGATGTAGAAGTAATAAAAGCGACGGACTGCATAATAAAGGTCTATATCACAAGTGGCAATATAAAGTGACGTTCTTTCACATTAAGACTTTGTGCATCCAACCCTTAAGCGCATGACAACCTCTGCTTCCCTCTGAGAAGGGCCTATCTTCTATTATTATCCACTATCTTATGCAAGAGTCATGGTGATCTTCACCTTTCCTTTTTACACTTTATCCTTTGGCAAGCACAGTATGTTGGAAAGATCATGATTGATATATCTAATTGGGTGTAGGGGGGCATGAGTTATTATTGTTGACATTACCCTTGATGTAAAAGGTTGGGAGGCGAAACTATAAGCCCCTATCTTTCTCTGTGTCTGATTAAAACTCCGTAACAACAAGTATCGCGTGAGTGTTAGCAATTATGAAATACTAAATGATACTTGAGTATGTGGACTTGCTATTAAGCTCTAGCATAGACTCTTTCTGATGTTATGATAAATTGCAATTGCTTCAATGACTGAGACTATAGTTTGTTGGTTCTCAATAAAGTTTGTGATTCGTACTTTTGCATTGTGAATAGATTATTACTTGAACATAAGAAATCATATGAAAATATCTATATATGTTGCTGTCATGAGAATAATCATGATGCCTTCATGTCCGTATTTTAATTTTTTATTGACGCCTCTACCTCTAAACATGGGGACATATTTATCGTTATCGGCTTTTGCTTGAGGACAAGCGAGGTTTAAGCTTGGGGGAGTTGATACGTCCATTTTGCATCATGCTTTTATATCGATATTTATTGCATTATGGGCTGTTATTACATGTTATGTTACAATACTTATGCTTATTCTTTCTTATTTTACAAGGTTTACATAAGGAGGGAGAATGCCGGCAGCTGGAATTCTGGGTTGGAAAAGGAGCAAATATTAGAGACCTATTCTGCACAACTCCAAAAGTCCTGAAACTCCACGAAAGTCATTTTGGGAAATAATAAAAAATATCCAGCGGAAGACTTTCACCAGAGGGGGGCCCACCTGTCCACGAGGGTGGGGGCGCACCCTACCCCCTAGGGCGCGCCCCCCTACCTCGTGGGCCCCCTGTTGGCTCTCCGATGGCGATCTTCTGCTATATGAGGTCTTTCGTCAAGGAAAAAATCAAAAGCAACCTTTCGGGGCAAAACTCCGCCGCCACGAGGCGGAACCTTGGCGGAACCAATCTAGGGCTCCAGCAGAGCTGTTCTGCTGGGGACACTTCCCTCCGGGAGGGGGAAATCATCAACATCATCATCACCAACGCTCCTCTCATCGGGAGAGGGTAATCTCCATCAACATCTTCACCAGCACCATCTCCTCTCAAAACCCTAGTTCATCTTTTGTATCCAATTCTTGTCTCCAAGTCCGGGATTGGTACTAGGAGGTTGCTAGTAGTGTTGATTACTCCTTGTAGTTGATGCTAGTTGGTTTATTTGGTGGAAGATCATATGTTCAGATCCTTTATGCATATTATTACCCCTCTGATTATGAACATGAATATGCTTTGTGAGTAGTTACATTTGTTCCCGAGGACATGGGAGAAGTCTTGCTGTTAGTAGTCATGTGAATTTGGTATTCGTTTGATACTTTGATGAGATGTATGTTGTCTAGCCTCTAGTTGTGTTATGTGAACGTCGACTACATAACACTTCACCATTATTTGGGCCTAGAGGAAGGCATTGGGAAGTAATAAGTAGATGATGGGTTCTAGAGTGACAGAAGCTTAAACCCTAGTTTATGCGTTGCTTCCTAAGGGGCTGATTTCGATCCATATGTTTCATGCTATGGTTAGGTTTAACTTAATACTTTTGTTGTAGTTGCGGATGCTTGCAATAGAGGTTAATCATAAGTGGGATGCTTGTTCAAGTAAGAACAGCACCCAAGCACCGGTCCACCCACATATCAAATTATCAAAGTACCGAACGCGAATCATATGAACGTGATGAAAACTAGCTTGACGATATTCCCGTGTGTCCTCGGGGGCGCTTTTCCTTATATAAGAGTTTGTCCAGGCTTGTCCTTTTCTACAAAAGGATTAGGCCACCTTGCTGCGGTTTACTTACTTTTTTTACGTGTTGCTCGTTACAATTTATCTTATCACAAAACTATCTGTTACCACTTATTTCAGTACTTGCAGAGAATACCTTGCTGAAAACCGCTTATCATTTCCTTCTGCTCCTCGTTGGGTTCGACACTCTTACTTCTCGAATGGATTACGATAGATCCCCTATACTTGTGGTTCATCAATGGTGAGCGTGCAAAGCATTGGGAGCACGCCCGAGCCGACGGTGGTGACTGGGTGATCCCCCGAGTCAAGGTCAGGTCGGCCTTGGGCGCCGCCCAACCCGGGGAAGGCCCCTGTCGCATGGAGGCGGCGCCGATCTGGCGAAAGAATGGCTTGGCGTGACGGTCTGAGGGCGGCGCCTACGAGCCGCCAAGGAGAGCCGCGACGGCGGGGAGTGCTGGTCCCCTGAAGCGCGCGATGAAGAGGTCGCGCAACTCCACCCAGGAGGCCACAGAAGATCCCGGTAGGTGGAGGAGCAAAGCGCGCGGCACGCCAGCGAGGGCCATGGGGAGCCAGTTGGCCATGACCTTATCGTCGCCCCCAGTCTCCAGAACGGCCTCCTCGTATGCTAGCAGGAAGGCCGCCGGATCCGCTGCAGCATCGTAGCGGTGCGGCATCTCCGGCTTCAACTTATGCGACCACCGCACCCGCCGCAAGGCGGGGGTGAAGGCCCGGGGCCCCATGGCACTGCTGATGGCGCTCGTCGATCATGTCGGACAAGCGGCGCCGTCCATGGGAGCCGGTCGGAGAGGCGAAGCCGTCGGGGGGAGGGGGGCGAAGCTTCGAAGCACCCCTACCTGGCGCGCCAAATGTCGGATTTCGGGTTTCGGCAAAACCCTTGAGGTTCGAACACTGGGGTGCGCATGAAGATCTCTCCCTCCCCCTAGGACACTCTCGCAACGATCGTCAGGCCTAGCGCGTCGAACCCAAAGAGCAAGGAGACACAAGAGTTATACTGGTTCGGGCCACCGATGTGGTGTAATACCCTACTCCAGTGTGGTGTGCTGGATTTCCTCTTGGGCTGAGGATGAACAGTTACAAGGGAAGAACAGCCTCCTAAGGAGGGGTGCTCTTGTGCTTGGTGAGCTGGTGTGGTGTCTCTTCAACTGATCTAGATCTGTCCCATCTATGGGTGTGGCTAGTCCTATTTATAGAGGCCCTGGCCCTCTTCCCAAATATTGAGCGGGAAGGGATCCCACAACGGCCAAATTCGAAAGGAGACAACTAGTACAAGTTATCCTGACTAAAGGTGGTCTTCGCCTGCCAAAGGATCTGGTGGTGACGCCGTCTTGGGCTCCACGGTGACCTCCGTCCTGCCGTCTTGCTGGTCTCGGTCTCGTTGCACCGATATGGAAACCTTTACCTGATGCCTCGGGACTCCTCGCCTGCGCTTGCCTCTTTAGCACCAAAGAGGAAACAAGGACACTACGCACGCTGGCGCCCGCCTGGTCATGGTCGTCATGGCTTGCGTCACGGGAACCTCGCGAGGTGCCCCTTTCCTTGATCCCTCCGCCCCTCGTGAGCCAGCCTGATGAGGCCGCCCCTGAGGAGGTCTTGCATCGTCCGCCTCGCGAGGCTTGGCCCCTCGCGAGGGTCTTGAGTGTTTGCTGGTGAAGATGGGCCGTACAGGGCCGCTAGTGGAGCCACGCCGTGGGCCACAGGCAGGCAAGTCTGGGGACCCCCGTTCCCAGAATGCCAACACATGCAGCCAAAGACACAGATTTGAATTTTCAACCAATTTATATGCATTAGAGCATGTGCATGTAGTTCAAATTTGAATTGTGCAGATAAATGCATTGAAAACTCAATTAATGCATAAAATTTCCCAAACGAACCCGGAGAAATCCCAAAAATTGACACAACACTCCTGTTGTTCTATGTTGACACTAGGAAAAAAATTGAAATCGAGAAGAGGCAATGGATACCGTTTCGTCCAGAAAGGTGAAATGTTCCCTACCAAAACCATCATGCTTGTTGTGAGAAGCTATGGTTTGTGAGAAGCATATCCCCATACCTGCCCCAAATGGGACAAAAGATTTACCACGACATGTTGATGCTGCTCCATGACAGCATGCCAAGTTTCATGAATTTCAGACGAGCTTTGGATTTACTAGAATTTAAAACCAGGTATCTCAATGTTTGCGGCCGAGTGACGGTGGCAGGGTGTTTGACATTCATTCCCATTTCTTGCATGGGACCTAAGCATGCAACCAAGGACACATATTTGAATTTTCAACCAATTTATATGCATAAGAGCATGTGCATGTAGTTCAAATTTGAATTATTCACATGTATGTATTGAAAACTCAGTTAATGCATAAAAATGTCCAAACGAACCTCGAGAATCCAAAAATTGACACAACACTCCAGTTGTTCTATGTTGACACGACAAATTTTTTGAAAGCAATAAGAGGCAATGGATATCGTCTCGTCCACAAAGGTGGGACGTTCCCTACTGAAACCATCGTGCTTGTTGTGAGAAGCTCTGGTTTGTGAGAAGCATATACCCAAACCTGCCCCAAATGGGACAAAATTTTTACCACGACATGTTGATGCTGCTCCATGATAGCATGCCAAGTTTCATGAATTTCAGACGAGTGTTGGATTTACTAGAATTTAAAAACCAGGTATCTCAATGTTTGCGGCCGAGTGACAGTGGTAGGGTGTTTGATATTCATTCCCATTTCTTGCATGGGACCTAATCATGCAACAAAGGACACATATTTTAATTTTCAACCAATTTATATGCATTAGAACATGTGCATGTAGTACAAATTTGAATTATGCACATAAATGCATTGAAAACTCAATTAATGCATAAAAAAGTCCAAACGAACCCCAAAAAATCCCCAAAATTGACACAGCACTCCTGTTGTTCTATGTTGAAATCAAGAAGAGGCAATGGATATCGTTTCGTCCAGAAAGGTGAATTGTTCCCTACCGAAACCATCAGGCTTGTTGTGAGAAGCTCTGGTTTGTGAGAAGCATATCCCCAAACCTTCCCCAAATGGGACAAAAAATTACCACGACATGTTCATGCCGCTCCATGATAGCATGCCAAGTTTCATGAATTTAAGACGAGCTTTGGATTTACTAGAATTTAAAAACCAGGCATCTCAATGTTTGCGGCCGAGTGACGGTGGCAGGGTGTTTGACATTCATTCCCATTTCTTGCATGGGACCTAAGCATGCAATCAAGGAAACAGATTTGAATTTTCAACTAATTTATATGCATTAGAGCATGTGCTTGTAGTTCAAAGTTGAATTATGCACATGAATGCATAGAAAACTCAGTTAATGTACAAAAATATCCAAGCGAACCCCGAAAAATCCCAAAATTTGACACAACACTCCTGTTGTTCTATGTTGACACTAGGAAAAAAAATTAAATCGAGAAGAGGTAACGGATATCGTTTCGTCCAGAAAGGTGAAACGTTCCCTACCGAAACCATCACACTTGTTGTGAGAAGCTTTTGTTTATGAGAAGCTTATACCCAAACCTGCCCCAAATGGGACAAAAAATTTACCACGTGTCGTGGATTTGTCACGGCAGATGTCCTATTGTGAGGACTTAGTCGTGAGGCCAACGCATCTAAGTGGTAGCTTAAGAGGGGTTGATCGGAATCGAGAGATGCAACACAAGACAAGGGTTCAGACAGCTTTGGGCCCCGGGAAACATCATCCGGTAACAACCTTACAAGCTGTTTGTGGCTAGGTCTCATTATCATCATGAGGAAGTCACCATATATCCAGCTCTCCTAGTTGTGTCTAGCCTTAAAGATTATTCCCCCCGTCTTGGGGTGCCCTGCCCCTCCTTATATAAGTTGAAGGGGCGGGTTACATGTAGATTCCAACTCGAATTGGGACTTAACCTATTCTGACTTCTCATCACGGGCTTCTCTCCATGGGCTTCTTAACATCTTGGGCTTCTTAACGTCTCGGGCTTATTAACCCCAGGCTGTCAGATTTCGGGTTCCGGCAGACCCTTAAGGTTCGAACACTGGGGTGCGCGCGGAGATCCAACCTTCCACCATCTCGCACCTCGCCGAATCGCAAGGACCTAAACTACTAACGGAACAGCACAAGAGACACAAGATTTACACTGGTTCAGGCCACCATTGTGGTGTAATACCCTACTCCAGTGTGTGGTGTGGTGGATTGCCTCTTGGGCTGATGAGGAACAATACAAGGAAGAACAGCCTTGCGAGGGTCTGTTCTTGGCGGGTGTGATGAACTGCTAGGTGGTGTTCAGTTGCCCTAGCTACTGGTTTCTTGATGAGGATCCGGTCTCTCTCCCAGATGCCCTCTCTCTAAGATCCCCTAGCTCTGAGTGTGGCTACTCCTATTTATAGGCGAAGGCCCTGGGCCTCTTCCCAAATATTGAGCGGGAAGGGAGCCAACAATCGGCCATTTTGAAGGGGAACAGTGGGTACAATTATCCTGACTAAAGTTGGTCCTCGCCGCCAAAGGCTCGTGATGATGGCCTTTGCTTGGGCTCCATGATGACTCCCTTCCTGCCGTTGGGCTGGTCTTGGTCTTGTTGCACCGAAACGGATGCCTTTGCTTGATGCTCTCGCCTGCGCTTGCTCCCTTTGCACCAAAGAGGAAAGGAGGACGCTGCGTGGGCTGGCGCCCTTGGTCGTCATGGCTTGCGTCATGGGCACCTCGTACCCTGCCTTGAACTCTCCGCCTCCTCATGAGCCAGCCTGACGAGGCCGTGCCTGAGGAAGCTCCTTGTCGTCCGCCCCGTGAGGCTTGGCCCCTCGCGAGGGTCTTGAGCTTGCGTTGATGAAGATGGGCCGTGCTGGGCCTCCTCCGAGCCACACCGCAAGCCGCAGGCAGGCAAGTCTGGGGACCCCCATTCCCAGAACGCCGACGGTAGCCCCCGGGCCCATGGCGCGCCCGAACTTGGCGGAGGCGAAAGGCGAAGTCTGAGCGTCGCAGGCCCTAACAGCTTGCGGCCTTGGGCGCCGCGTGGCGGTTGATTGGACGCGTGCACACTGCTTCCCCATGATGCCTCGGTAACCACCCAGATTCGACAAGTCCCTGCATGCAGAGTTGGTCATGATTACCGGTGATCGTGGAGGTCGACGGTTGGCCTTCGCCAGCTATAAGTACGGAACGGCGCGCGCCCTTCCAGTCTATCCTTTTGCTTCTCCTCCTCCTCGTTTCGTCTGGTTGCCATGGCTCCACCAAGGAAGTTCTCGGCCGCAGAGAAGGGGAAGGGCCGTCAGGTTGAGTCTTCCTCTCCTCTGCCTAAGCGTGGTCGAGTCGCCTCGCAAGCATCCGTGGCCTCCACGGCGGTCCCCAGCGGCGTGAGGAGGCTCTCAGCGTGTCGACGAGCGGCTGGCCATGGTAGGAGGGCGTGCCCCGGCCGCGCGTCCCCTGAGGCCGCGCCTCCATGCTGCTGAAGCGCTACCAGAGTTCATGGTGAGGGCGGAGGAGCCATCCATCGTCCGGCTTCAGCTCCCGCGCTTCCTCCTGGGTGAGCTCCCAGATGGCGCCCTGGGCGGCCTCTGGCTCCAGGCGGATGGCTTCTGCAGCCGGGCTTCGTGGGCTTCTCCGAGGTCTCTCATGAGGAACTGTTCTGACCAGCTGGCCGGCAGACGTTCGCTCGCGTGCGTGGTCTTCGCCGCCGGTGTTCCCTGCACTTCAAGTACGACGGCGACGCCACCCTCTACGTGAGGGTGTTCGGGGAAGACGGTCGCCGCATGGGGTGCTGCCCTGAAGACGACGACCGCGGCCGAGGACTCAGCCCCGGCGTGGATGGGGAGGGCAGCACGCGGGCGGCTGGCGATGCTCGTGACTCCTCACGCTTCACCAGCTCTTCTTCGGGTGGTGATTCTTCCAGCAGCAGCCGCGGCCAGCCCCCACGCCGCCGCGCCTGCTTGGGGGGTGGCAGCGGGTCTGCTTGCTGCCGTGCCCTGGTGAAGCGCGAGAGGGAGTCCGCCTGAGCTTCGGAGATGGCTCAAGCCTTCCAAGAGGGCCGGCACGGGGCGTGCACCACCCGCTTTTGTCCTTTTTCTTTCTTTTCTCCTGTGCAAAAAAGGCAACAATGTGTGGCCCCGTGGGGGCGTGTTTAGGTCAACGCCGTTAATTATTGTACTGCTTTTGTTATCCTGATACTGCTCCTTTCTTTTGTACGCCCATTCGCAAGTGAACTCCAGCCGTGGCCGCGGGGGCGACCGATCCAGGCCCCGTGTTCGCGTTGTGCTGCCCGTGAGGCATGGTCAGGAGGGGTGCTCCAGCTGTGGACCTGGGCCGTGAAAACTTGAGCGATAGGGGCAGGAACGCTCGCGGGGGCTCCCGAGGCCTCTGCCTCACGAGTCCCCATGCAAGAGAAATCGAGCCAGGAGAGCGAAAAAGATCGAAGAACCACGGACCAAAAGAAGGCGATAGTTTGAATAAAAACTCCAAATGGGAATAACTAGTCAACTGCAGAAAGCAAATGAAAAAGCCGCGTCCGGCACCTAGTCTAGTCTTCGACGTCTTCTCACCAGCGCGGATCTAAGTGCTGCCACTGGGCGTGGGAGGGAGCCCCAGGGCCTGAGGCCGGCACTCCTGAGACTCCGGGGCGTGTACAGCCCCAACTCATTATTACGTGAGAGTGTCACGGGCAGCGAGCTTCACAGGCGTTGGCCCTCTTCATAGGCTCCGGGCCTTTCTTCTGGGAAGCGAGCTTCACAGGATCCGGGCCCTTTCCAATAACGCGACAGCTTCACAGGCGTTCGCCTTCTTCACAGGCTCTGGGCCTTTTCCAAAAAGATGAGCTTCACAGGCATTCTCCTTCTTCACAGGCTCTGGGCCTTTTCCAAAAAGATGAGCTTCACAGGCATTCGCCTTCTTCACAGGCTCTGGGCCTTTTCCAAAAAGATGAGCTTCACAGGCATTCGCCTTCTTCACAGGCTCTGGGCCTTCTCCAAAAAGAACGAGCTTCACAGGCATTCGCCTTCTTCACAGGCTCTGGGCCTTTTAGGGGTAAAACCTCCGGAGGTGCTGGATGTTCCAAGCGTTCTGTATAGGTACTCCCTCTTGAGTCTCCAAGCGCGCGGGCAGGGCTCGAAACATGAACAACCTTGAACGGGCCCTCCCACATGGGAGAGAGCTTATGCAGTCCCTCCCTGGAGAGGACTCGTCCGAGCACGAGGTCCCCTACCTCGAGAGTTCTGGGGCGGATGTTGCGGCAGTGGTATCGCCGGAGTGCCTGTTGGTACCTTGCCGCCCGCAGCGCAGCTTCTCGACGGTGCTCCTCCCCCAGCACAAGGGCCGTCCCCCGCATGGCGTCCTGCAGCGCTTCATCGAACACCAGGACCCGCGCGGATCGACGCTTGACCTCATGAGGGAGGACCGCTACGGCTCCGTAGACCAGGAAGAAGGGGGTCTCTCCAGTTGGCTTGGTTGCGGTTGTGCGGATGGACCACAACACGGACGGAAGCTCGTCATACCAGCCTCTGCCGCAGGCCTCAGTTTCTTCTTGAGCGTCCTGGTCTTGAGGCCTCTCGGGACCTCTGCGTTAGCCCTTCGGCCTGTCCATTGCTGCGGGGTGCGCCATCGGCGTAGCATATCTGCGTCCCAAAGGTTAGCGCGATGACGTTTTAAAAGGTTCTTGGTGAACTGCGAACCGTTGTCGATGATGATGCGGTTCGGCACTCGAACCGCTCACGATGCCCTTGATGAACTTGACCGCGGAACCAGCGGGGATGGCGCGACGGCCTCGACTTGCCCACTTGGTGAATTTGTCCACGGCGGCGTAGAGTAGCGATAGCCCCCTGGCGCCCGAGGAAAAGGGCCCAGAATGTCCAGCCCCCAGACCACGAATGTCCAAGTGAGGGGGATGGTTTGCAGACCTCCTGCTGGCTGGTGGATCTGCTTGGCATGGAATTGGCAAGACTTGCAAGCCTTCACGAGTTCGATAGCGTCATTGAGCGCGGTGGGCCAATAGAAACCGCTGCGGAACGCCTTGCCGACGAGGGCCCGAGACGACGAATGGTGCCCACAATCTCCGCCATGTATATCTGCCAGCAATTCCTTCCCCTGTTCCCTGGTGATGCAGCGCAGGGATACGTCGTTCGGTCATTTTCGGTAGAGCTCTCCATCCATGATGCTGTATGCCGTGGCTTGCCGCGCCACACGCTCTGCCTCCTCCTCCTTCTCCGGCAAAGTTCCACGCGTTAAGTAACTCTTGAGCTCCATGATCCAGCTCTCCTCTTGAAGTTCCATCGTTAGGAGCAGGCATGCTCCTGAGGCCGGGCCACAGGCAGGGCTCCCGAGGCAGGTGGCTGAGGGAGCTCCTCCCGAGGCTGTGCTGTGCTTGATAACGGCGGCAGGGTTGAGGGCTTGAAGAGTTGTTCCTCAAAGACGCCCGGCTCCTGGGGTAACCTCCTGGAGGCTCGTTGGCGATGTCGTCGGCCTCTTGATTGGTGCCGCGGGGCAAGTGCTGCAGCTCCAACCCCTAGAACTGTTTCTCCATCCTGCGGACCTCCGCAAGGTAGGCCTCCATGTGTTCATCTCTTGGCTCGTACACCTTGTTGGAGAAATTGACGAGGAGCTGCGAATCGCCCTTGATGGTAAGGCGCTTCACCCCGTGGCAGCGGCAGCCTCGCACCCGCTATCAGCCCCTCGATTCTGCTATATTGTTGAGACCTTCTCGCCTGCTAGAAACAGAGCTGCACGGCATAGTAGAGCTTGTCTGGCGGGAGATATGAGCACTTGCCCCAGCCCCAGCCGCCTGTCCGGAGAACGCTCCGTCAAGTACATGACCCAACCTTCTGGCGCTTCGCTTACTGGGGAGAGGGATCGATCCTCGCCGGCCCTGAGGCCCGGTGCTTCTGTCCATTCGGCCACGCAATCTGCCAGCGCGGCCCCCTTGATGACTCTGGTGGAGCTAAACTCGAGCTGGAATGCTTGCAGCTCAATGTTCCACTCGGCGACCCTTCCGGCTGAGTTGGGGCTCCTGAGCACCCTCTCCAGGGGGTATGCCGAGACAACCTTGATTGGATGACCCTGGAAGTAGTGCCGCAGCTTGCGCGAAGCCACCAACAGCGCGAGGAGGAGCTTCTGCGGCATGGGGTACCGTGCCCTCGCATCCCGTAATACTGTGCTGACGAAGTACACCGGGTGCTCGACGAGGCTAGGGGCGTCGGCGCTGGTGGCGTCCTCCGGAAGCTGTGGTGCCTCCCGAGGCGACGGCGCCTCCGGAAGCTGGGTGCTTGGATGGGGGGCCTCTCCCGCCCTTGGTGTGCTCTGCTGTGACGGCTGGTCTTCTTCCATTGCGGTGCTGGCTTCTACGAGTTCATTCTGATTCGGTCTTGCCTTAGCTCTGGTGGTCGCCGTGGTCTTGGCCTGACGTTCCTCCCTAACTGCCACCAGAGCTGCGCTAGCGGAGCAGGGAGTGGCGGCGAGGTAGAGTACCAAGGGCTCCTGAGGGCGCGGGGCCACCATCACTGGAGGGCTGGTCAGGTACCTCTTGAGGTCTTGGAACACTTTGTCGGCCTCTTCAGTCCATTCGAGGGGCCCCTTTTTCTTCATCAGCTGGAAGATAGGCAGCGCCCGCTCCCCCAATCGGGAGATGAAATGGCCCAGCGCCGTTACGCGCCCCATGAGCTTCTGCATTTCCCTGAGGGTCTTTGGTTGGCTCATGTCCTCAATTGCCTTGACCTTTTCTGGGTTGGCCTCGATGCCTCGGTGGGACACGAGGAAACCCAGGAGCTTGCCTGAGGGAACTCCAAACACACACTTCTCCGGGTTGAGTCGCAGGCTCACTGCGTTGAGGCTCGCGAAGGTTTCTTCCAGGTCTTGTATCAAGGTCTTGGCCTCGCGAGACTTCACCATGATGTCGTCGACGTAAGCCTCCACATTCTTCCCGAGCTGTGGGCCCAAGGTGATGTGCATGAGCCACTATAAGGTTGCCCCCGCATTGCGCAGCCCGAATGGCATGCATGTATAGAAGTACACTCCACACGGGGTTAGGAAGGCCGTCTTTTCCACGTCTTCCACCGCCATCTTGATTTGGTGATACCCGGAAAAGGCGTCTAAGAAGCATAACAGGTCACACTCGGCGGTGGAATCGACGATCTGGTCGATGCGAGGGAGCGGGAACGGATCCTGCGGGCATGCTTTGTTGAGGTTGGTGAAGTCGACACACATGCGCTCCTTTCCTCCCTTCTTTGGCACCACCATGGGGTTGCCCAGCCAATCTGGGTATCAGACCTCCCGAATAACCCCCGCGGCTTCTAGCTTGCGGGTCTCCTGGACGATGAAGGCCTGCATTTCAGTGGACTGCCTTCTCGCCTTCTGCTTCACAGGACGCACGTTGGGGCATACGTTGAGGTGGTGCTCGATTACGCCCCATGGGATCCCCGCCAGCTGATCGGGCTCCCAGGCGAACACCTTCTTGTTCGCACGCAGGAACTTGAAAAGGGCTTCCTCCTGTTCGGGCTCGAGGTTGGCGCCTATGGTGAAGGTGGCGTTTATGGACCCGTCCTCGTCGACAGGTATCTGCTTGGTCTCCGCCTTGTCTTGAGTGAACAACTGCTTCTTCTTGGTCGGCGCAGCCCCCTTGGGCTTGGGGGCTTCCGCATCGGCGGGCTGCGCTGCGACGCCGTCTTGAGGGTGAGCTGGCGCTTCAGCGCACCTTCAGATCCTGAGTGCACGGTGAGGACGCCGCTGCTCCCGGGCATCTTCATGAGGTTGTACCCCGGGTGGGTTGCGGCCATGAATTTGGCCAATGCTGGATAGCCAAGGATGGCATTCTAGGGGAGGCCGATGGGGGCGATGTCGAAGTCGACCAGCTCCATGCGGAAGTTGTCGTAGGTGCCGAAGGTCACCGGAAGCCGGATTTGCCCCAAGGAGCTGGATGACCCTCCTCCTACGCCCGAAAAAGGCCGGCTGGGCTGCAGCCGCTCCCTAGGTATGCAGAGGAGGTTGAAGGCCTCGACTGAGAGTACGTTGAGGCCGGCGCCGCCGTCGATGAGGGTCCTGGTGACAGCAACCTGGCAGATGGTGGGTGTGCAGAGCATGGGGAGCGCACCCGAGACGGCTAAGTTGGTGGGGTGGTCCCGAGAGTCGAAGGTCAGCCCGGCCGACGGCTCCATCCAGCCCGAGGGAGCCCCCTGCCGCGTGAAGGCGGCGCCGACCCGGCGGACGAATGTCTTGACATGGCGGCTGGAAGGTGGCGGCTGCAAGCCGCCCAGGAGGGCCGCGACGACCGGAGGAACCGGCGCGATGGGGCGGGTGACAAAGAAGCTGTGCGGCTCCTTCCCAGAGGTCGCCGAGGAGCGCAGGGACGATGCTCGCTGCCCATCCCCCGTTGGGCCGGTTGCGGTGTTGGTAGCGGGCGGCGGGGAACGACGAGGGCGCCCGCCGTTGGAAGCCGTCCGGGCGACACAGGAGGCGATGGTGGCTCGGCGCTCGGCGCGAGCCTGACGAGCGTCAGACATGGTTGCGGTGGTCGGGGAAGAACGAGGCGACGGAAGGCGGATTCCGGCGCACCGCTACCTGGCGTGCCAAATGTCGGATTTTGGGTTTCGGCAGACCCTTAAGGTTCGAACACTGGGGTGCGCGCGGAGATCCAACCTTCCACCGTCTCGCACCTCGCCGAATCGCAGGGACCTAAACTACTAACGGAACAGCACAAGAGACACAAGATTTATCTCGTTGAGCCACCATTGTGGTGTAATACCCTACTCCAAAGGTGTGGTGTGGTGGATTGCCTCTTGGGCTGATGAGGAACAATACAAGGAAGAACAGCCTCGCGAGGGTCTGTTCTTGGCGGGTGTGATGAACTGCTAGGTGGTGTTAAGTTGCCCTAGCTACTGGTTTCTTGATGAGGATCCGGTCTCTCTCCCAGATGCCCTCTCTCTAAGATCCCCTAGCTCTGAGTGTGGCTACTCCTATTTATAGGAGAAGGCCCTGGGCCTCTTCCCAAATATTGAGTGGGAAGGGCGCCAACAATCGGCCATTTTGAAGGGGAACAGCGGGTACACTTATCCTGACTAAAGTTGGTCCTCGCCTGCCAAAGGTTCTGGTGATGACGCCTGCTTGGGCTCCACGATGACTTGGTCTCGCCTGTTCTTCCTGCCGTTGGGCTGGTCTTGGTCTTGTTGCACCAAAACGGATGCATTTGCTTGATGCTCTCGCCTGCGCTTGCTCCCTTTGCACCAAAGATGAAAGGAGGACACTGCGCGGGCTGGCGCCCAGCTGGCGCCCTTGGTTGTCATGGCTTGCATCATGGGCACCTCGCGAGGTACCCTGCCTTGAACTCTCTGCCTCCTCATGAGCCAGCCTGACGAGGCCGTGCCTGAGGAAGCTCCTTGTCGTCCGCCCCGTGAGGCTTGGCCCCTCGCGAGGGTCTTGAGCTTGCGTTGATGAAGATGGGCCGTGTTGGGCCTCCTCCGAGCCACGCCGCAGGCCGCAGGCAAGCAAGTCTGGGGACCCCCGTTCCCAGAACGCCGACACAGGCGACTCTGTCTGCTAGCTTACCACTGTCTGCCGGCTTACAATTGTCTGCCGGTTTACCATCTGGCTTACAATCTGACTTATAATCTGGCTTATAATCTGTCCGCCGGCTTACCATCTAGCTTACAATGTGACTTATAATCTGGCTTATAATCTGTCCGCCGGCTTACCATCTGGCTTATAACTGTCTGCCGGCTTACAATCTGCCGGCTTACAATCTGGCTTATAATCTGCCAGGTCACCAAGTCCTAGCTGGGTCATACTTCCGGCCGGGTCATATCGCAGGGTATATCCCCGACATTAGCCCCCAGTTTAATTTGGTTTTATCCATGTTAAACTGATCCTATCAAAAAAACACAAGAACAAATTTGACAGATTGTGCTCCGGGTTAAGAGTTCTTGTAAGCCGGTACTTGATCATCCTTAATTCCTTGTTATTTCCTTCTTCTAGAAAATCCGGTTCAATAAACCAGCTTCATAATCAATTTGCTGACGTTGGTTTCTCACAGAGAATAATTCACTTGACTCAGCTCCCAATGCTTAACAAAAATTTTGGTCATTGAAATACTCATCTAATCTTCAGCCGGTTTGAAGATGTAAAACTTGCCGGTTTATCATTGCCAAAATTGCCGACTTGTAAATATTGAAGGCACCGGGTCATAATTATTGCTAACCATCAAGCTTGAAAATATACCTCCCATATATGCATATCACTTGTAGCCCCCAAGTCTTAAGAAGGGAGCGTAGTAACAGCTTATAACTTGCTTCAATATAAATGTTGCAACCTTGAAGAAATCTGGGTTGTTCATCTCAGTCACTAGTCAAAACTGAATATTCCACATATGTAGCCCCCACGTACCAAGTTGTTATGCTTGCAGCAACCTGGGACTTGTAATTGCCTTATGCTCATAAAAACTTCAACCAGTTCGCCCCCAAGTGTCGGGTCATTATGCAATAATGAGCAGGGACTTTGTAAATATGATCATACATACTTGAGCAGCAACGTGTAGCCCACAAGGGCCAGCTCGGTAAGATAATACTGAGCAGGGACTATATATACTTCATTGAAAATAACATCATATGATGTAGCCCCCGCCGCGGGGCTTAAATCCACGGCCATAAAGTTAAGAGCCTTGTACTCTACCAACTGAGCAGTGGACCCTTCAACGTAATGGATTAAGGCTTGTGTACTTTGAATTTTTTGACAGGAGCAATTGGTAGCCCCCAAGGGCCGACTCATTACGATGTGATGAGCCGGCTCTTCAATAGGGCGAGTAAAAAATGACTTTGCATCAGCCCCCAAGTGTCATGGTGCATGCTTGCAGCGACATGGGACTTGTATATTTGATGTAATCTCAACTTGAATAATGTAGCCCCCAAGTGCCGGGTCGTAAGCCTGCAGCGACTCGGGACTATTCCTTCCATTGTAGAATAAATCATATCCAATGATAAATAATAGCCATTGCGCTGAAGCGGCTTTTAAAACCTCAATCATAATACTAGTTATTGATAACCATAATAAAAATCCAGCCATGTTGGCTATTCAAGATTTGAATAATATAATCCGTCGCGGGTATTGACCCGTAGGGATGCAATATCATGATTTTGATTGCTCAAGGCAAAGATATCCTGGCAACTTATAGTCTGCTATCAGGGAGGGTTATTTACCCAATATGCTCAATTATGAGTCATATAGTTAAGGCTACATGGCCTGAATTGTGAAAACCATATGTTAACACGGAAGAAGGATATGAATCCAAAATTTTGAAAAAAGACAAAAATCCAGAAAAACAAGGCTTTCATAGGCCGCCAAGCCTAAAGCTCCGAGGCTTTCATGGGCCGCCATGCCACTGAGTTAACCTTTTACACTATGTGAATCCGGCCTCACATGACCACCGTTTTAACGTTGACAAGTTCAGGGTCTATGTAAGATTGACTGTCAAGAGTTCGGCTTGTCATTCTGGGATTACCCAGGCGGAGTGGCAGATTCTACAAAGCAGGAGAACCCGGAAAGTTTTGGTGAATACATCTGGTGTTCCAAACCAGTTCACGGGGGTAGTAACGCTATGTTCCCTTTGGTGAATACACCTATGTTTGAACAGGAAGCGCCCAAGTGCTTTGTAACCATGATGTATAAGCCGGACCAAGAGGGATATTCACAGCTATGCTCAATGAGCAGGAAGCCCCCAAGTGGTTTGTGGCATTTTAGCCGAATCAAGAGGGATATTCACAGCTATGCTCGATGAGCAGGAAGCCCCCAAGTGATTTGTAAGTGTGGCGTATTAGCCGGATCAAGAGGGATATTCACAGCTATGCTCGATGAGCACGAAGCACCCAAGTGATCAATAATGTGACAAGCCAATAAGGCAGGATACCCATGTTTGAACCGCGCATCATGGCAGCAAGTTCTCTTTGGCAACCTTTAATTTTTCTGAGAACTCGAACTTGCGAGAGATGAATTTCTTTTTTGAACCAGAATTTTGAACCGGTTATTGAGAGCTTCAAAGCTTCGTGAGAGACAGATTTCTCTTGAACCGGGTTTTAAACTGGGATCCTTCATTTTAAGCCAGGAATTTCTGACTTGCCCTTTAATTTTCATCAATATAGCAATAGCCTCCGAGACTGGGTTATCTTCCCTCATGAATTAGCCGAGTCATGTCATTGTAGCCCCCAAGTCTCAAGACGACTCGAGGAGTTGGCTTGAGATTCTCCATACTTGGCCGTGATATAAACCGGCATATAGTTGAACAGCGGGACGCTGGAATTCATGTAAACTAGAGGTTTGAGGTAAGTTGATGATCCTTGCAATACTTGTTATATACTCCCAGTATGAGTCATTCAACAAACTCAGTGACATAAATGTCAGTTTTGCAATAGATAACTTGTCCTGCATTAAAGAATTTGCAAGACAGAGTAATCGCTCTTTTATGTAATATAAAAATATACTGCATGGATTTCACCTAATATGTTAGGCCGAAAATTATTCGCCGTGGAGTTGATGATCACTTCGGTCAAGTTGAAATTAACCATGGGTGAGTCAGCCGCTGGAGCAGACAGATGAGTCGGCCGTGGTGTTGTAAGCCGGTGCGGACGGGTGCATTAATTGCAGGCGCGATAAGCCACGCGGACGACGAGTCAATCGCATGCGCGGTCTCGGCGAGTTGACGTAGATCAAGCCGCACGGGCGGCGGCTTGCACACACCCGTTCAACAGCAAGCGGGCGCAGACGCCGGTGCGTGATAATGCTAGCGCAGCCTCCATAGGCACATGATGGCACCATCATTTTGATAATCATTGTCCTGCACAAAATATATTGCGGACAAGAGTAATTGTTCTTGGAAAAAACAATATGTACTAAAAATATAGTTAGATGGATATCACCTGATTTGTACGGATGACAAATGGTCCATAAGTAGTGTCCATAAGTAATTAATGGCCATCCACGGGTCAAGGCGGAAACAGAGCCCGCCCCGGCGACGTGGAAACACGGTGAAGTACGCGGGGTGGCCGCAAAGGTGCTGAATCGGGCGTCTTGGACGAAAAGTGAGCCGGACGGCTGTGCGCACTGAGCAGAGCAGAGATGGGCTGGGTCAATTGAACACGGCGGTGGCTCCACAGTTTGGACGCAGGGCTGCATAGGCGGCTCAGTTGAGACAGGCTGCAACGGCGGTCACCGGCGGAAGCAAGACCAGGGCCGCATAAGCAAAAACTGCGGCGGCTGAACGGAGGCGCTGGCCGATCACGGCCTTGGCGTCTTCCGATGAAGGGCGGCCCAGCGATGGGACCGCGGTGGAGATGGAAACAACTTGAAGCGATGGCGAATTGAGATGAAGCCTTTTTCAGAGATGTTTTGCCCTGCTTCAGAATTGTACCTTTAGGCAACACCGTAAGTATTTTCAGATCAGTATTTTGTTGGTAAAAAGCGTCTATTGGTTTTGAACGCTAGATCAAATCCTCCAAGAGCTCCATGTATTTGCAAAGCTAGCTAGCTTCTGAAGCGTCTAGCTAGCGTATGTACTGACGGGAAATCTCGGTGTCTTGGCGAAATACCATCGATCAAATATACTGACAGAGGAAAAGCCAACAGCGTCCGTTGGCACCACGGACACAACATGGCTTTTTCATTGCACGGCGTATCAAATAATTTCCTGTCAGCAATCTTTACTCAATGACTTCTCTACCATCTCATCCATCTCAATAGTAATTTTGCCTTCTCCTTGGCCGATTTTTGTTTTATTTTGCTGATGACTTAGAAACAGATTCTGATATTGTGACCTCCAACTTCTGAAGAAGAACTAACACCTTTATCAATATTGAGGCTGCAGCCACGCACGGTAGAAACCAAGGACAGGGACAGCGGGTCAGCTACGGTGACTCTCAGCGCGAGTCAGCGGTCGGTGACTTGTTGACGGCAACCAGTGGACTCGGAGGCTTGCGGGTTGAGCAGCATGTAGTAGAGACGACCAGCAGTTTGAGCGGCATGAGGTGCTTCAAGGCAGAGAACAACAGAGGCAGCACCGTGGTGGCTCAGCGGCGACGGGGTGGCCCACCGACGGACGCGACGCGACGAAGTGGAGGCTTGGTGGCGGTTTAGCACATCGGGCGGCTCGTGTTTCTGCTGGAAACGGTGATAACCCGGCGCGCAGAGGCGGCTTGCAGGCACGGCGAACCGAGGCGAGCACAGTGGAGTTGTGGTGGCTCGGAGTAATGGCAAGGTTGACCGGGAGCGTATGACGGCGGCTCAACGCGGCGACTCGGGGTCGCGGGCGCGAGCTTAAGCAAGCGCGGCTCGGGGTGGCCACAGCGAAACCAAGGCGACTTGGGTGCCACGGCTACTCGGAGGCGACTCGGCGTGAGACCGGATCGAATCCGCGTCATCAGGCTCGGGGGGAACCAGCGGGCGTGACCCGACGGAGCAGAGAACGGAATCCACGGGCGAGGCGGAGTCCGGCAGCGGGCGACTCAGGGAGTGGGTCCAACGGAGGCTGACGGACAGGGCCGGCTCAAGGCGCGTTGGCGGCTCGTGAGCGGTGATGACTGAGGATGCCGTGGTAGCAACTGGAGGTCAAGGCGACTTAGCAACGCCGGCAAGGGGAGACCGCAGCAGCGACCAAGGCGCGGCTCAAGGCCGCGCAAGCGAGGCGATTTGAGGCTACTCAGTTGAAGGTTGATGGTGAAGACGAGGTGAGGCTGCAGTGGGCGGTTTAGAACAAGGCACGGCGGCTCTCGGCTGAGGCGGCGTGGTGCGAAGGTGAAGACCAGGCAGGGCCATAACTATAGCAGAGATCGGCGGCTCAAAGGCATTTCAGCGACTCGGATGCTTCAACCA
Source organism: Aegilops longissima (assembly GCA_021605205.1). NCBI lineage: Eukaryota > Viridiplantae > Streptophyta > Magnoliopsida > Poales > Poaceae > Aegilops > Aegilops longissima. Next base: position 533,879,421 of record CM038679.1, on the reverse strand, counting down.
GGGCACTCCGGCGGGCCGATGAGGGTGCGTCCGCGACAGCGGCGGGTTGGAGAGGCGCGGCAATGGCCAGTTCAGTGCGACGGGTGAGAGATGCAGTCTAGGAGGCCGGCTCACCGATGGAGGCAACGCGAGGCTGTGCTCAAGACCATGCTGATTTTCGGAAGATTCAGAGCAGCAGGTGGCAGCTGATTTGGCCACAGCGGCTCGAGAATAGAAAATTCGAGATAGAACATGGCTGCGGCGACTTGAGGCGATCCGTGAACAAAGCAGAGGCGAGGGCGGCTCCTTAGCAGGAACCGAGCGCGTGTTCCAATCCGCATCCGGGTCGTCGCCTCCTTCTTTTTTTATCTTTCCTTTCCTTGATTCCTCAATCCCGATCTAGGTTTTCTGCAAACCGGACCAAAATTGCAGCAGTTGATCTTGGACGCGGTGAACACACCTCTGTCAATCTCGACGACTTACGGCAGCCATCAAATCACATTGTTACTCTTTTTGAACTATAAATCTTTCAGAATCTGAATCAAGCCCAATGAATTCAAAGCTGATGTCGATCCTTACAAACCGGCTCATCCAGAAAATTACAAACTTCTCGGTCCCTTAAGAGATCCCTTCAAGAACTCAACACCACCGTGCGCAGGCCCCACGGTGGGCGCCAACTGTCGTGGATTTGTCATGGCAGATGTCCTAGTGTGAGGACTTAGTCATGAGGCCAACGCATCTATGTGGTCGCTTAAGAGGGGTTGATTGGAATCGAGAGATGCAACACAAGACAAGGGTTTAGACAGCTTCAGGCCCCGGGAAACATGATCCGGTAACAACCCTACATGTTGTTTGTGGCTAGGTCTCTTTATCATCACGAGGGAGTCACCGTATATACAGCACTCCTAGTTGTCTCTAGCCTTAAAGATTATCCCCCCCCCCCCGTCTTGGGGTGCCCTGCCCCTCCTTATATAAGTTGAAGGGGCGGGTTACATATAGAGTCCAACTCGGATTAGGACTTAACCTATTCTGACTTCTCATAACGGGCTTCTCTCCATGGGCTTCTTAATGGCTTGGGCTTCTTAACGTCTCGGGCTTATTAAGCCCAGGCGACTTTGTGTGTTGGCTTACCACTGTCTGCCGGCTTACAACTGCCTGCCGGTTTACCATCTGGCTTACAATCTGACTTATAATCTGGCTTATAATCTGTCTGCCGGCTTACCATCTGGCTTACAATCTGGCTTATAATCTGTCCGCCGGCTTACCATCTGGCTTATAACTGTTTGCCAGCTTACAATCTGCCGGCTTACAATCTGGCTTATAATCTAGCTTATAATCTACCGGGTCACCAAGTCCTAGCCGGGTCATACTTCCGGCTGGGTCATACCGCGGGGTATATCCAAGCGAACCCCGAAAAATCCCAAAAATTGACACAACACTCCTGTTGTTCTATGTTGACACTAGGAAAAAATTTGAAATCGAGAAGAGGCAACGGATATCGTTTCGTCCACAAAGGTGAAATGTTCCCTACCGAAACCATCACACTTGTTGTGAGAAGCTCTGGTTTGTGAGAAGCTTATATCCAAACCTGCCCCAAATGGGACAAAAATTTTAACAGGACATGTTGATGCCGCTCCATGATAGCATGCCAAGTTTCATGAATTTCGGACGAATTTTGGATTTACTAGAATTACAAAAGCAAGTACATCGATGTTTGACGGAGAGCCACGGTGCCGTGGTGTTCGAATTTCATCCCCATTTCTTGCATGGGACATAAGCATAAACCCATGGACACATATATGATTTTAAAACTCATGTTGGTGCACCGGAGCATGTGCATGTAGTTTAATTTTGTATTGTGCACCTGAAATGGCTAGAAAACCAATTTAATGTATAAAATGTTCAAACGAACCCTGAATAATTCCAATTCTTTTACGACACACATATATTTGCATGTTCACTGCGGATAAAAGGTCTAGCTATTCAAACACCGTCCATTGCCACTGTCACCCCATTATGTAATTCAAATCAAGATAAAAAATCAAGTAGATCCCACACAGTTTATTATCACCAACCGTGTGAGATGCAGCACAAAATATCCTGGAGCACCCTCGGTGTATAGTACGCCTATGGCTTACGTGAGAAGGTGTGTCGGCTACAGTCCACAGCCAGTGTCTTAAGCGCACTAGCTCGCTCCCCAAATATCATATCACTGTTCAATCGTCGCTGATGAAAGATTGGCACGTGGACCCGCATCGTGAGGGCAACTTCGGTGGCCCACTCCGGCGAGAGCACGGCCGCAGCCTCCATGCGCGTGCTAACAAGGTGCATGAGCGCGGCCGCAATCTGCGACCGGGCGGCCAAGGCATCCCGAACGGCCGCTGTTGCTTCTCAGGTGGCGGTAGCAACATCTGCCTCGGGGATAGCAACTGGCAAGAGCGGCACAGCAGCTGTCCATTCCGCAGCGGCGGCCTTAGCCATGATGGAGGCCGCCCACGACCATTTCAAGGCCGCCCACGCCCAGCTTATGGCGGTCACCGCACAAATCGAACGAAGCTTCTCCGACAATGGTAGGCAACCCATGGCCAAAGAGTTGGCAATCGCCGAGAGCGTTCGAGCAGCCGTCCGTTCCTCCGTCGTATACCTTACGATGACGGAACCCATCCAAGCCCAGATCACGGCCGCCCACGCCCAGCTCGTGGCGGCCTTTTCCAAAGAGATGGCGAACGCGGATGGCGAGATGCTTGCCGAGTATGGTGCGATGGATGCCATGGAGCCCCTTCCCCAGGAGACCGTAGGGCACGAGCTGGACATGGTGGCGGTGGCAGAGATCGACGAGCAACAACCGTAGTAGTACTCTTTGTTTGGTTTAATTAAGTGCACCGGTCTTTAAATTTTCATAGTAATGTTCAGGTCAGCTAGCTCTGTTTAATTGCTGAACTTGCATGATTAAGAAGTGTGGGTGTGCTGTAGTCTCCTTTGTGTACCCAAATTATGCAACGACGTGGATGACCACTGTAACCAGGGAAATTCGAACCAAATTTTTTGACGTTCAAACTCATCACACATGGGTTAAGCTATCTGAATTTTTTGTGATGTTCACATATCGTACACAGTTCTGAATAAGGGACCGTGTATGATGACACTTTGCGCGCCCGTTTTTTCGATGAAGCGATTCCAAATATTTGGCTTCCGCAAAAATATCTACCTCCCTTCCCCTTCAGGACCCACACGTATAGGGGATCAATTGTAGCTCTTTTTGATAATTAAGAGTGCCGAACCCAACAAGTAGCAGAAGGAAATGACAAGTAGTTTTCAGTAAGGTAATATCTGCAAGTGCTGAAATTGTAAGTAGCAGAGTAGTTTGATACCAAGATAATTTGTAACGAGCAAGTAGCGATAGTAGTAACAAAAGTGCAGCAAGGTAGCTCAATCCTTTTGATGCAAAGGACACACCAAAATGGTCTCTTATGATAAGCAAAGCGTTCTTGAGGGTACATGGGAATTTCATCTAGTCACTTTCATCATGTTGGTTTAATTCGTGATCGGTACTTTAATAATTCGATATGTGGGTGGACCGGTGCTTAGGTGCTGTTCTTACTTCAACAAACCTCCTACTTATGATTAACCCTCCCGCAAGCATCCTCAACTACGAGAAAAGTATTAAGAATAAATTCTAACCATAGCATTAAACTTTTGGATCCAATTGGTCCCTTGCGGAATAGCGCATAAACAGGGGTTTAAGCTTCCGTCACTCTCGCAACCCATCATCTAATTGCTACTCCACAATGCATTCCCTTAGGCCCAAATATGGTGAAGTGTCATGTAGTCGGCGTTCACATGACACCACTAAAGGAATCACAACATACATACTATCAAAATATTGAACACATATCAAGTTCACATGATTACTTGCAACAAAATTTCTCCCGTGACCTCAAGAACAAAAGTAACTACTCACAAATGATAATCATGCTCATGATCAGAGGGGTATTAAATAGCATATTGGATCTGAACATATAATCTTCCACCAAATAAACCATTTAGTAATCAACTACAAGATGTAATCAACACTCCTAGTCACCCACAAGCACCAATCGATAGTTCATGTAACAAGATTGAACACAAGAGATGAACTAGGGTTTGAGATGAGATGGTGTTGTTGAAGATGTTGATGGACATTGCCCTCCCCAAGATGGGATAGTTGTTGGTGATGATGATGACGATGATTTCCCCCTCTGGGAGGGAAGTTCCCCCGACGGAATCGCTTCGCCGGAGGGCAACGCTCCGCCTCGAGACGGCGGCGCTCCATCCCGAAAGTCCTCTCCTTATTTTTTCTAGGTCAAAATGACCTATATACCAGAAGATGGGCAACGGAGGTGGGCCTGGGTGATCACAACCACCAGGGCACGCATGGGCTCCCTGGCGCCCCAGGTGGGTTGTGCCCACTTGGTGGGCCCCCTCTGGTAGTTATTTGGTCCAATATTTCTCAAATATTTCATAAAAAATCTCCTTGAAGTTTCAGCTTGTTTGGAGATGTGCAGAATAGGTAGCCTGACGTAGCTTTTCCAGGTTCAGATTTCCAGCTGCCGGAATTCTCCCTCATTGTGTATACCTTTCATATTATAAGAGAAAAGGCATAAGAATTACTCCAAAAAGCATTATTATGGATAAAAACATTATAAATAACAGTAAGAAAACATGATGCAAAATGGACGTGTCAACTCCCCCTAGCTTAGACCTCGCTTGTCCTCAAGCGAAAACCGAAATCGAAAAACATGTCCAGATGCTTTGAGACAGAGGTGTCGATAAAAACAAAATACGAACATAGAAGCATCATGTTGATTATTATAGCAGCAACAAAATTAAACATAATACTTTTATCGTAGGACTTCTATCATATACTTCTGATGAATAAGTAACAATTCATCACAAAATTGAAGTATAGGGCAAAAAATCTACTAAAAACCAACAAACTATGTTCTCAGTCAACTTTGCAACTACAATTCATCATATTTTCAGGAAGGGTCACATATTGGAGCCTTTAGGAAAGTCCACATACTCAACCATCATATAGCTAGTCTTCTATGATTGCTAACACTCACCGCGTACACATGAGCAAAACCTTTCAACCGGACACATAGAAAGATAGGGGCTTATAGTTTCGCCTCCCAACATATTCACCTCAAGGGTGATGTCAACGATAATAACTCATTATATCTATATTCAACTGGACATATGTGCCTAGATCTTTCCTCACCACATGATGCTTGCCAAAGGATAGAAATTAAAAGGAACAGAAGGAAACTTTGACTCTTTACATAAAAGTAAAAGATATGCCCTTCGCAGAGGGAAGCAGAGGTTAACATGCGCTTATTTGTTTGTATGCTCAACCCCTTAGTGCAAAATAATGTCAAGTTGCATTGCCCCTTGTGATAGCAACCTCTATTATGCAGTCTGTCGCTTTTATTCTTCACCATCACAAGTTCGTGCAACACTCAATTTTCTCTTACACTAAATGATCTAACACTTTTAGAAGCAATTTTTATTGCCCTTTTGCACCGATGACAAAATACTTGAGGGATCTTGCTCAATCCCTAGGTAGGTATGGTGGACACTTGAAAGTAAGATTTGGGTTTAAGGGTTTTTGGATGCACAAGTAATATCTCTACTTAGTGCGGAATTTTTGGCTAGCAAAGATCGGGGCAAGCACCACATTTTGAAGGACCTATGACAATATGACTTCTATGTGAATATAAACAAACATAAACCATTAAGTTGTCTTCCTTGTCCAACGTCAACATTTTTGCATATAATATTTTGATGAGGGCTCACAATCACAAAAGATTTCTAGGATAGTATATTTATATGTGAATCTTCTCTTCCCTTATTAATTCTTTCATGAGTTGCATCATTGACTAATGCTATGTTTGTCAATCTCTAATAAAATTTTCTACTTATAATTTTCCTTATGTGGTGTCATCTGATACGTCTCCAACGTATGTAAAATTTATGAAGTATTCATGCCATGTTTACAACAATTTTATATGGTTTTGGTATGATTTGCATGGAACTAACCCGAACTGACGTTGTTTTCAGCAGAACTACCGTGGTGTTTTTTTTGTGCAGAAATGAAAGTTCTCCAAGTGAGCCGAAACTTTTTGACGATTTTTTTGGAACAAAAGAGACGCCCGAAGCTTCATGGAAGGACCAGAAGGTGAAGGAGTATGGCACAAGACACCAGGGCGCGCCTGGGCCCTTGCCCGTGCCCCACTACTAGGAAAAAGGCTATAGATGGGATGGACACTAATGGCGCACTGTACATGTGGTGCGCCATTACTAAATACTAATGGCGCATCACATCCCACGGTGCACCATTAGTAAAAAAAATTAATTTTTTCAAAACTACTAATGGCGCACCGTGGGAGTGGTGCGCCATTACTAGTTCTAGTAATGGCGCACCACTCCCACGGTGCGCCATTGCTATGTGCTGCACCGACCAGTCCTGATTCGAGAGAATCCAATCCAACCAAAGCAACACAACACAACACAACGCTTCCTCCTCCTATCCCCTCGAATCGATCCCCTCCAAACCCGCCGCCGCCGCCGTGGACCTCCTATCCCCATCCCCACCGGCGTTCTCGTCTCCTCTAGCCTCACCGTCGACCTGCCGCCTGCCTGCATCCCGTCGCCGGCGCCCCCACCCTCTCCCCTCTCTGTCTCTTCCTAGGAGGGAGCAAGGCCTCAGATCCACAGGCCGCGGCAACCACCGCCACCGCGTCCTACTCCTTCCACCCCACCTAGCCGCCCTCCGCCTCCACAGCTCTCCGTCCCTCCCTCCCTCCTCGCGCCCGCAGCCATGTCAACTGAGCTCAGGACCTCTCTCCTCCAAGACCAAAACGCAGGCAGCAGGCCAGGGCGACTTCAGCGCCCCCACAACCGGAGAGGAGGGGAGAGGAGGCGGAGATGCTGCTGCTGCACGGGCTGACGGGGAAGAACAAGCAGGCGCGGAAGGAGGGCAAGATCCACGGCACGGCGGTGCTGGTCAAGAGCGGCGTGCTCGACCTCGGCGACTTCAACTCATCCGTCCTCGACGGCGTCCACAAGATCCTCGACGGCCAAGGACGATGGCGTCTCCTTCCATCTCGTCAGCGCCACCGCACCCAACCCCCGTAAGCAGTCGCCTCCTCTCCCTTCCTCTCACCCCCGCCCTGCATCTCTGAATTCACCACGCCGTCTCCTTCCCTACACTGCATGCGTTTCAGTTTTCCTCTTGGCCTTGTCCCTGCAATCTGTATTGTTGATTTCAATCCAAAATAAAAGAACAAGAAGTGCAGATTTGGTTCCTTTTCTTTTCTTGTCAGAGCCAATATTTGTAATTTATACAGTTTTTATATTTCCAAAAGGGAGATGCAATCAACGATGGCAGGGGAGTCAGTTTTTCCGGGTCACGTTTGAGTGGTCGAACGACTCACAGGGCATCACCAGCGCCATTCCGAGTTCTTCCTCAAGACGCCCACCCTCGACGGCGTTCTCGCAACAAGAGTTCTCGCGTGTGTTTCAGTTTTCCTCTGGAGTTCTCGCGACAATCTGTACTAGCTGCCATATGTATTGATTTCAGTTTTTTTAAAAAGACGATCTGTATTGATTTTGATTCGTTTCCTTTTCTTGGTGGATGCACGACCTGTTTCCTATGTATGTATAGGTACACTTACTATGTTTTCAAAGTTGGCTGGCACAGAGCAAAGTCATCAACCAATGCCATCTTCCAGTCATTCTGTGTTTATCTGAATCACTCACTGTAATTTGTAGTACTTGGAAATTTACTTGTGGCAGTATGAAGCTTTATTTTAGTAATATACTTGGAGAATTCCAAATTCATTTTGGGAGCAGACCATGTTGATAAACTATAGCACTTCGTCTTGTCGTTCCTACTCAGACCCCCCCCCCCTGCTGACCTGCTTCCTTTTACTAATCTAATCAGGGATTGAAGGTTGTCAACAAAGAAAGGAAGAAAGAAAGAAAGATCCATTTCTCCATGGAAGGAGGAAGGGACATCTTGATCGCAAGTGACTGACTGGAAGCAACTGAGGGAGGTAAGATGCATGCATATTCAACTTGCTGGTTTTCCAAGTTTTTGTTTAATCTACTTGTGGGTCGACATGGCCGGCGTTGCTGGATGGCATGGCATGTCACACCCGCGCCTGCAGGTCCTGTGTGTAGCAATGGCACAACTTAGTGGATCCTTTTAATTTAGGATCTATTCTCCTACTCTCTGAATATTGTTTCCATAAGCTCCATTTTATCTTCAGTTACCTCAACTTGTACAATGTTAAGTGAGTTATCAAAATGGTGAATTACTGTATTTTGTACAATGTTGGTTAACACTTAACTTGACTATTCTTCATTTTGAAACATTAGCCGGCAACCTCTCCGACATGCTGCTCATGACCACCTCCCCAACCAGATGCTGTTGGTAAGCTCTCTCTGCTCCCCCTCCATCTATTTGCTATGCACACATGTATGCAAGATGGAAATCCATCTATTTAACTCGATTTTGCTGAAAAATGTTTCTTCTTATCCTGTTGGATGTGTAGGCAGTAGAGGAAGTATGGATGGTAATTTTTTTTCACTCAATAAAATCCTTGTGTGTGCTAATTATGCATTGCAGTAGGCAGTAGACTTAGCCATTTGTCGAGATGAGGACCCTACGGCACAATGAGCCGCCTTTGGACGGTGGCGCAATGCATGAGATACTGAACTTAAACTCCTTCATCGTCACATCAATCACAACGTTTATGTCACTAAATAGTTAATTTCTTAGGAATAGAGCATGTCTCCTTGGGCTAAACTGTAACAAAGTTTAGAATATTAAAGTTTAGATTATTAACCTTAACTTTCATTTATCAAAGATCTGCACACTTTGTTTTGGATCCACACACCTAGGCTCGTCTAATGTGATCGGATCTGGCCAGATTCCTTTTGATGCATCTCCTGTTTCTCTTTTCGGTGAATTATGTTAGTAGTAATCTTGGTCAGCTAGTTGCATGTGTGTTGTTAGCAGGATTAGCATGGTCGTAGCTTAGGTCAACTGGTCAAGCATGTACCTTATGTTTTGTCTCATGTAAAAAGCTTAGGACTGTGTTTACTGAATAATTAAGTTCTTCTGACAGGGAACTATGCATCCTGAATGGCATAGACTCTTGGCTTCATGAAATGACCCATGTTTATGATTCAAGGTATCTTAGATCTTCGATGTCGGATGCAAATAATTGCTCAATTTCACTTCTCTGCAATGTTCATTCTCACATATTTCCATCATTCTTTGCAGGGATAAAGTAAGGAAAAAGAAGAAAAGATTACTAGAAGATTAGTTTTAGAATTTTCTTTTATTTCCTTGTAATTTTTATTTTATTGGATACTTGTAAAGACATTGTAATATTCTTACTATAATAAAAATTATGATTCTATTTCATTTTTTGTTTTTAAATTATTTTTCCTTATAGGTTGTTTTCTGTAAATTTGGATTTTTTTTGTTTTCCAAATACATTACTAGTGGCGCATTTCAGCCATTATTAGTGGCGCACCTTCCTTTGTTACTAGTGGCGCACCTATAAGGCTATTAGTGGCGCACCTAGAGGGAATACTAGTGGAGCACCTAAGGGTTAGTAGTGGCGCATCAGAGGTGCGCCATTAGTATCTGGTATACTAATGGCGCACCTGTGGTGCGCCATTAGTAAAAAATACTAGTGGCGTGGTACTAATGGCGCACCAGTAGTGCGCCATTAGTAGGCAAAACTGGTGCGCCATTAGTAGGACTTTTCCTAGTAGTGCCCCGATGGGTTGTGCTCACCTCGAGGCCCATCTTAGCATGAAACCAACGCCAAAAATTCCTATAAATACAGAAACCCCCAAATGTAACCCTAGATCAGAAGTTCTGCCGCCGCAGGCCTCTATAGCCACCAAAAACCAATCTAGACCCTTTCCGGCACCCTGCCGGAGGGGGGAATCATCTCCGGTGGCCATCTTCGTCATCCCGGCGGCCACCACGATGAGGAGGGAGTAGTCCACCCTCGGGCTGAGGGTTTGTACCAGTAGCTATGTGTTTAATCTCTCTCTCTCTCTCTCTCTCTCTCTCTCTCTCTCTCGTGTTTTTGAGATGTCACGATCTTGATGTATCGCAGGCTTTGTTAATATAGTCGGATCATATGGTGTTTTCCCCTCTCTATCTTGTTGTGATGAATTGAGTTTTTCCCTTTGAGATTTCGTTGTTATCGGATGAATACTTTTATGGATTTGAGAGCACTTGATATATGTCTTGCATATGAATGCACGTGGTGACAATGGGGTATCATATTGATTCACTTGATATGTGTCTTGTATAAATGATGAGCATGATTGCAATGTTGTTAGTATGAATTCATTGAATATCCATGATGCTAATGATATGCAAATCCATAAGCTTGGGGATGCTATGTTTGATGAATATGATATCTTTAGTCCCCAAAGATTTGATGTGCAAATTTGTTATAATGATTGCATGCCTCCTATTTATGATGATTATAATTATGAAAGTGGATTTGGAGAGGTCATGACTTTATTTAGTGATGAACCCACCATTTTGGATGAGGTTGCAATTGATTATGACAACAAAGTTGCTATCTATGATGATAATGGTGATGACATGTATGCTATATCGAACAATGATAACCATGAAACTTGTCATCCTGATTTTAATTTTCAATCCCATGATAGTTATTTTGTTGAGTTTGCTCCCACTACTATTCATGATAATCAATTTGCTTATGTGGAGAGTGAGGAAATTTCTATGCTAATGTGTCATGAAAAGAATGCTTTATGTGATAGATATTTTGTTGAATTCATTCATGATGCTACTGAAAATTATTATGAGAGGGGAACTTATGCTTGTAGGAATTTCAATAATATCAAGTTTCCTCTCTATGTGTTGAAAATCTTGAAGTTATGCATGTTTTGCCTTCCTATGCTAGTTGATTCTTGTTCCCACAAGTTGTTTGCTCACAAATCCCTATGCATAGGAAGTGGGTTAGACTTAAATGTTCTAGTCATATGCTTCATGATGCTCTCTTTATGTTTCAATTCTTATCTTTTATGCGAGCATCATTGAAATCATCATGCCTAGCTTAAAAGGCATTAAATAAAAGCGCTTGTTTGGAGACAACCCAACACTTTTACCTACTGTTTTTGTGTGTTCACATGATTATGCTACTGTATTGATCATGTTTTATTGCTTTTGTTTCAATAAAGTGCCAAGTAAAGCCTTTGGGATCATGTTGGGTGATAGTTGATTTGATCTTGCTGAAAAACAGAAACTTTTGCGCTCACGAAAATAATAATTATTTTTAACAGAAGAGTTTTTTTGAGTCGATTCTTCCTGCAGAAGTTTAATATACAAATTTCTCACGTGGTCCTAATTTTTCATGATTTTTGGAGTAGCAGAAGTATGGTAGTTATCCAGATCATTACAGATTGTTCTGTTTTTGACAGATTCTGTTTTCAATGCATAGTTTGCTTGTTTTCTAGTTTCTATGCCTTATATTTCTCATTATAAATTATGGAAATTATATGCTACAGTAGGAATTGTGTGGAAACAATTATGAATCTTGTATTCGACAATACCAAAGTGAAATGGTTTGCTCTTTATCATACTAACCTATCTCACGAAGTTCCGTTAAGTTTTGTGTGATTGAATTTCCCAAGCCACCCCAAGGTAATATTCAAGTAAGATCCAAGCAACTAAGCTTGGGGATGCTCCGGAAGGCATCCCCTCTTTTGTCTCCAACATTATCGGTAACCTCACTTGGAGCTATGTTTTCACTCGTCACATGATATGTGTTTTGCTTGGAGCATCAATTTATTTTGTTAGGATTTGCTTTCTGTTATTTATAATAATGTTTTGCATTTTACTTTTCAATAAAAATGTCAAGTATAGCCTTTACTATGCTTATTTTGCAAGTCTACATGTTGCTGTTTGAATACAGAAAGTTTACCGCTGTCGCAAAACTTACCTAGAAAATTCAGAATGTGATAAAATGTTGAATTTTTTTGCAAAATGAGATCTGATAAATTTGCTATAGTGTGTAAAATTTTAAGAATTTTTTTATTTTAATAAGTATTGATACTCTTGCATTCTTTACAGACTGTACTGTTTTGGCAGATTGCTGTTACTTTTGCATTGTTTGCATATGTTTGCTTGTTTAATGATTCTATTTGAGGATAGGAGTATTAAATATGTAGATGAATTTAGTATGCAATGTTGAATAATAATTTTAGTGATTTGATACAGTAGAGAATGATAAGGTTTTTGCATTGGTTTATACTAACTTATCTCACGAGTTCTTGTTGAGTTTTGTGTGGATGAAGCTTTTGAGATTTAGGAAAACCGTGATATAAAAGGAACTAAGGAGACACAAAAGCTCAAGCTTGGGGATGCCCAAGGAACCCCAAAATAATATTTTAAGAAGTCTCAAGCATCTAAGCTTTGGGATGCCCCGGTAAGCATCCCACCTTTTTTTCTTTAACAACTATCGGTTAGTATCGATTGAGCCTAAGTTTTTGCTTCTTCACATGATGTGTGCTATTCTTAGAATGTCATTTTATTTTGTTTTGCGTTATGTTTTAATAATGTACTTATCTGAAAGTTTTTAAATAAAATAGAGTCCTCAGGTAGTTACCCGGGAGGCTAGGTAAGCGACATTCACATCCCGTCAACGAAGCTCCTTTCTATGGAATTGCTCTAGTGCTTCACTTATATCTTTTTGAGCATGGTGTGCTTTAGTATTTTGAAGAAATTCTCTCTTGCTTCACTTAAATTAATTTGAGAGAAAGAAATATTATGCTCATGATCTTCACTTACGTCTTTTTGGAGTAGCTTGTCATTTACTCTTGTGCTTCACTTTTATCCTATGAGTAAATTGTTGAATGAATTGAATATCATGAAGTTGAAATTATATCATGCCTAGTGGTAGATTCACATTGGGTTTAGAAAGTGAAATCTTTTGAGGCTTCATAATTCATAATATTGGTCATACAAGCAATTCACGAATAATTAGTATCAGGAAGAGAACCTTCACATGCAAATACACTATCTTGAAAAACTTTTGTGATTGTGAGCCCCCATCAAAATATTATATGCCAAAATTGTTGACGTTGGACAAGCAAGAAAACGTAATGATTTATGTTTGTTCATATTCACATAGAAGGTATATTGTCATAGATCTTTCAACATGTGGTGCTTGCCCCCCATCTTTGCTAGCCAAAAATTCCGCACTAATTAGAGATACTACTTGTGCATCCAAAAAACCCTTAAACCCAAATCTTATCCTCAAGAGTCCACCATACCTACCTAAGGATTGAGCAAGATCCTTCAAGTAAGTTGTCATCGGTGCAAAGAGGCAATAAAAATTGCTTCTAAAAGTGTTAGACCATTTAGTGTAAGAGAAAATTGAGCGTTGTACAAACTTGTGATGGCAAAGAATAAAAGCGATAGACTGCATAATAAAGGTTGCTATCATAAGGGGCAATATAACATGACGTTCTGTTGCACTAAGGGGTTGAGCATACAAACAAATAAGCGCATGGCAACCTCTGCTTCCCTCTGCGAAGGGCCTATCTTTTACTATTATGTATTTACTTTTATATAAGAGTCAAAGTTTTTCTCCCTATTCCTTTTTATTTTCTCCTTTGGCAAGCATCATGTGGTGAGGAAAGATCTAGGCACATATGTCCAGTTGGATATGGGTGGCATGAGTTATTATTGTTGACATCACCCTTGAGGTGAATACGTTGGGAGGCGAAAGTATAAGCCCCTATCTTTCTATGTGTCCGGTTGAAATGTTTTGCTCATGTGTATGGAGTGAGTGTTAGCAATCATAGAAGACTATATGATGGTTGAGTATGTGGAGCTCTTACTCAGACTCTGTTGAATAAGTTGAATTGCAATTGTTTGGTGACTAAGAGCATAGGTTGTTGAGTTTCAAGAGACTTCATTATTTGAACCTTAACATGTGAATTGTTGCTACTTTAACATGAGAAGTTTTATAAGAAAGAGTTGTTGTTATGATGCTAGGAAAACTGATTGAAATTATCATTGATCAAACTTATGCACTTTGCTAGCATTCACACTTCATAAATTATTTCTTTTATCATTTACCTAGTCGAGGACGAGTAGGAATTAAGCTTGGGGATGCTGATACGTCTCCAACGTATGTATAATTTATGAAGTATTCATGCCATGTTTACAACAATTTTATATGGTTTTGGTATGATTTGCATGGAACTAACCCGGACTGATGTTGTTTTCAGCAGAACTATCGTGGTGTTGTTTTTTGTGCAGAAATGAAAGTTCTCCAAGTGAGCTGAAACTTTTTGATGATTTTTTTGGAACAAAAGAGACCCCCGAAGCTTCGTGGAAGGACCAGAAGGTGAAAGAGTAGGGCACACGACACTGGGTCCTGGCTGGGCCCTTGCCCATGCCCCGGTGGGTTGTGCTCACCTCGAGGCCCATCTTAGCATGAAACCAACGCCAAAAATTCCTATAAATACAGAACCCCCCAAATGTAACCCTAGATCGGAAGTTCCGCCACCGCAGGCCTCTGTAGCCACCGAAAACCAATCTAGACCCTTTCAGGCACCCTGCCGGAGGGGGGAATCATCTTCGGTGGCCATCTTCATCATCCCGGCGACCACCACGATGAGGAGGGAGTAGTCCACCCTCAGGGTTGAGGGTTTGTACCAGTAGCTATGTATTTAATCTCTCTCTCTCTCCCGTGTTCTTGAGATGTCACGATCTTGATGTATCGCGGGCTTTGTTAATATAGTCAGATCATATGGTGTTTTCCCCTCTCTATCTTATTGTGATGAATTGAGTTTTTCCCTTATGAGATTTTGTTGTTATCGGATTGAATACTTTTATGGATTTGAGAGAACTTGATATATGACTTGCATATGAATACTCGTGGTGACAATGGGGTATCATATTGATTCACTTGATATGTGTTTTGGCACTCAACTTGCGGATTTTCGCGGTGACATTGGGGTAATCTATGCATAGGGGTTGATGCACGTTCTCATCTTTTGTTTCTCCAATAGAATTCTTGGACCACTCTTTGAAGTTCTTTGTGTTGGATTGAGTATTATGAATCTGAATTTGCTTTGGTGTTATTTTAGTACGAACTCTTGATAGATCGATTGGAAAGAATAACTTGGTGTTATTTTAGTATGAACTCTAGATAGATCGATCGGAAAGAATAACTTGGTGTTATTTTACTACGAATTCTTGGATAGATTGATCGAAAGAATAGCTACAAACAATTCTTCTTATGTTCTCCGCTAGATAGGAACTTTGGAGTGATTCTTCATCGCACTTTGAGGGATGGTTATGTGATCCAATTATATTAGCATCGTTGAGAGATTGCACTACCGAAAGTATGGACCCTATGCCTCATTTTCAAGCATTACAACACCGTTTTTGTGCCCGTTTACTATTTGCTACCTTTCTGTTTCTATTTATTCAGATTATAAAAATATATTTCTACCATCCATATTACACTTTTATCACCATCTCTTCGCTGAACTAGTGCTCCTATACAATTTGCCATTGTATTGGGTGTGTTGGGGACACATGAGATTTCTTGTATTTGGTTGCAGGGTTGTTTGAAAGAGACCATCTTCATCCTACGCCTCCCACAGATTGATAAACCTTAGAGTCATCCATCCACTTGAGGGAAAATTTCCACTGTCCTACAAAACTCTGCGCTTGGAGGCCCAACACGTGTCTACAAGAATAAAGTTGCATAGTAGACATCCTCATCACCTACCATAGGATTAGTATATGATCTTATTGATTTATTTCCTTTCTTTTATTTATTTCCTTTCTCTTTTTCTCTTCCTTATTTCTTTTCTTTATTTTGAACATGAAAGTAAAGAAAGCAAAAAATCAAACTAAACTTTATTATATAACTTGCACACGATTACAAGGAAAGATCACTAAGCAAACTCTCAAAGAAGAAAGTATCAAACTAAACTTTTATTCATCTAAAGAAAAAGATCGAACTAAAATAAGTAAAAGAAAAAAGATAGTGGGATTATATGATACTGGGGCACCTCCCCCAAGCTTGGCGGAAGCCAAGGGGAGTGCCCATACCCGATACTCAATTCTCCTTTGGTGGTGAAGAAGATGGTGGTGGTGGTGACAATTGTGCCTTCAAATTTTTCATATTGTAGTTGAGGAGAGCAATTTCCTCCTTTAAATCCTCGACTTCCAACTCCAGCTTCAAGATCTTGTCACATAAATCCCCTTTGCTTTTCTGCCTAAGACGAGAAGGAATAGATTGATTTTTAGACCGGTTAACTCTCTTAGGGAGACTTGACTTCTTGAACTCCACGTGCATATCCCCAGGTTGAGGTAGAGGAACATCCTCCTCCTCCGAGCTTGAATCATCGATCCTCATCAAGTGAGCATCCTCCTCATCATCCATAGTC
Organism: Aegilops longissima; assembly: GCA_021605205.1. Taxonomy (NCBI): domain Eukaryota; kingdom Viridiplantae; phylum Streptophyta; class Magnoliopsida; order Poales; family Poaceae; genus Aegilops; species Aegilops longissima. The sequence goes on along the minus strand of CM038679.1, from coordinate 533,862,921 downwards.
AGGCCATAAGGAGATAGATCCCCATAGGTCTTTGGGTCAGCAATGAGATGTGAGACATAGCTCTCTCCATCGGAGTCTTGGGATGACATATTTTCAAAACCACGCAGAAAACAGCAAGAAAAGAGAATAGAGGATTTCCCCGCGTTATGGTGGTTAATAGGTTCGGGAAGTATATATAGATTTTTTATCTTGGGGGACAAGCAAGTTGTAGAAAAATGGAGTCCGGAAGGTGTCCCAGGTGGGGCGCGCCAGGCTGGTGTGTTGTGCCCACCAGGGTACGCTTCCTGGAAGTTTCTTTATTTCCTAATTTTTTAAATATTCCAAAACTGATAGAAAATATTTTTGCTGATTTTTTGGAGTCCGGTTACTTACCGTATCACGCACCTCCTTATTTTCACAATTCTGGAGTGTTCCGGAAGGACTCTTTTATGTGTTCTTCCGGTGTCAAAGTTTGGATAATATTTCTTTCAACATTAATGGGCGTACTTGAGATATAATGTTTTATTCATTGCCCATTGACAACCTTCGGGTTAGTACCTTCGGCATTATTTATTTTGATGGCTCCAAACCAATAAACCTCCTCGATAACATATGGGCCTTCCCATTTTGAGAGGAGTTTTCCTGCAAAGAATATGAGACGGGAGTTGTACAAAAGAACATATTCTCCGACTTTAAACTCACGATTTTGGATTCTTTTGTCATGCCATCTTTTAACTTTTTATTTGAATAATTTTGCATTTTCATAAGCTTGGGTTCTCCATTCGTCTAATGAACTAATATCAAATAACATCTTTTCACCGGCAAGTTTGAAATCATAATTGAGTTCTTTGACTGCCCAGTATGCTTTATGTTCTAACTCAAGAGGCAAATGACAAGCTTTTCCATAAACCATTTTATAAGGAGATATACCCATAGGATTTTTATATGTTGTTATATAAGCCCAAAGTGCATCATCTAATTTCTTAGAACAATTCTTCCTGCACCTATTGACAGTCTTTTGCAAAACTAATTTCATTTCTCTATTGCTAAGTTCAACTTGACCACTAGACTGAGGATGATAGGGTGATGCAATTCTATGGTTAACATCATACTTGGAAAGCATTTTCCTTAAGCATTTTAATAGAGGTGTTGTGATCAGCACTACTAGTTGGAATAGCTTCTACCCATTTAGTAACATAATCAACAGCAACCAAAATATGTGTATACCCATTAGAGGAAGGAAAAGGTCCCATGTAACCAAATCCCCAAACATCAAATGGTTAAACACCAACTGGATAATTCATAGGCATTTCTTGATGCTTACTGATATTACCTATTCTTTGACATTCATCGCAAGATAAGACGAACTTACGGGCATCCTTGAAGAGAGTAGGCCAATAAAATCCAGACTATAATACCTTGTGAGCAGTTCTATCTCCAGCATGATGCCCTCCATAAGCTTCGGGGTGACATTTCCGTAGGATTTGTCCTTGTTCATGCTCAGGTACACAACATCTAATAATACCATCTACTCCTTCTTTATAAAGATGTGGGTCATCCCAAAAGTAATGTCTTAAATCATAGAAGAATTTTTTCTTTTGTTGGTAAGTAAAGCAAGGTGGTAAATATTTAGCTACAATGTAATTTGCATAATCAGCATACCAAGGAATACTGTGAGCAACATTTATTGTGGCTAACTGCTAGCAGGAAAACTATCATCAATAGGTAGTGGGTCATCAGGCACATTTTCAAGCCTAGATAAGTTATCAGCTACGAGGTTCTCAGCTCCTTATCTATCAATGATATGTAAATCCAAGTCTTGTAACAAGAGAACCCATCGAATAAGTATAGGTTTAGCATCTTTCTTTTCCATAAGATATTTAATAGCAGCATGGTCTGTGTGAACAGTTACTTTGGAATCAACAATATAAGGTCTAAATTTATCACAAGCAAACACCACTTCTAAGAATTCTTTTTCAGTAGTGGCATAATTTCTTTGAGCGATGTCTAGATTTTTACTAGCATAATGAATTACATTAAGTTCTTATCAAATCTTTGCCCTGGAATAGCACCACCAACATAATCACTAGCATCACACATAATTTCAAAAGGCAAGTTCCAATCAGGTGGTTGAACAATAGGTGCAAAAATTAAGGCTTTCTTGAGTGTTTCAAAGGCTTCTAAACAATCATCATAAAAAAAGGAATATCTTTTTGCAAAAGACTCATAAGAGGCCTAGAAATTTTAGAAAAGTCTTTGATAAATCTCCTATAGAAACCTGCATGACCTAAGAAACAACAAATACCTTTTATATCTTTAGGACATGGCATTTTCTCAATTGCATCAACCTTAGCTTTGTCCACTACAATACCACTTTCAGAAAATTTATGACCCAAGACAATGCCTTCATTAACCATAAAGTGGCACTTCTCCCAATTCAAGACAAGATTTGTTTGTTTACATCTCTGCAAAACATGATCAAGATTGCTTAAACAATCATCAAAAGACTTCCCAAAAACAGAGAAATCGTCCATGAAAACCTCAACAATCTTTTCACAAAAGTCAGAGAATATAACAGTCATACATCTTTGAAAGGTAGCAGGTGCATTACATAAACCAAAAGGCATACGTCTATAAGCATAAGTTCCAAAGGGACAAGTAAAAGTGGTCTTTTCTTGATCAGGTTGAGAAACAGGTATTTGTGAAAAACCAGAATATCCATCAAAGAAGCAAAAGTGTATGTGCTTAGATAATTTTTCAAGCATTTGATCAATAAAAGGCAAAGGGTAATGATTTTTTTCTAGTTGCTTTGTTAAATTTTCTAAAATCAATTACCATTCTATAGCCTGTAACAATTCTTTATGGAATAAGTTCATTCTTATCATTAGGAACAACAGTTATAACTCCTTTCTTAGGGAGACAATGAAAAAGACTTACCCATCTACTATCAGCTATAGGATAGATTATACCTGCTTCCAGAAGTTCTAATATTTCCTTTCTTACCACTTCTTTCATCTTCGGATTTTATCGATATTAGTGATCAACAACGGGTTTAGCATCAGGTTCCATATTAATTTTGTGCTGACATAGAGTGGGAATAATGTCCTTTAAATCATCAAGAGTATATCCAATAGCAGCTTGGTGCTTCCTTAGAACTTTCAATAATCTTTCTTCTTCATGTTCTGAAAGGTTAGTAATGATAATAACAAGATATATCTTCTTTTCATCAAGATAAGCATATTTCAAAGTGTCTCGCAATTGTTTTAATTCAAACACAAGATCACCTTTAGGTGGAGGTGGACCTCCTAGAGTTTCAATAGGAAAATTGTGTTTAAGCAGAGGACGTTGTTCAAAGAAAATCTTATCTATTTCATTTCTTTCATGCATATGAAAATCATTTTCATGGTCTAGCAAATATTGTTCTAAAGGATCAGTAGGTGGTACAGCAATAGAAGCAAGACCAATTAATTCACACTTACTAGGCAATTCTTTTTCATGAAGCTTTCTACTAAACTTGGAAAAATTAAACTCATGAGACTCATCACAAAAACTAACACCGACAGTTTGTTTCTCACAGTTTATTTTAGCATTAACGGTGTTCAAGAAAGGTCTACCAAAGATAATGGGACAAAAGTCATCTTGTGGGGAACCAAGAACAAGAAAATCAGTAGGGTACTTTATTTTCCCACACAAGACTTCAACATCTCTAACAATCCCAATTGGTGATATAGTGTCTCTATTAGCAAGTTTAATAGTAACATCTATGTCTTCTATCTCTGCGGGTGCTATGTCATTCATAATTTGTTGATATAAGGAATAAGGAATAGCACCCACACTAGCACCTATGTCACATAAACCATGATAACAGTGATCTCCTATTTTAACTGAGATAACGGGCATGCCAACAACAGGTCTGTGTTTATCCTTTTTATCAGGTTTGGCAATTCTAGCAACTTCTTCACAGAAGTAAATAACATGCCCATCCATATCTTCTTCCAAGAGATCTTTAACCATAGCAATACTAGGTTCTACTTTAATTTGTTCATCAGGTTTAGGTGTTATAATATAGGTTTTGTTAACCACCATTGAAACTTTAGCATGTTCCTTTATCCTAACAGGGAAAGGTGGTTTCTCTATATAAGCAGAAGGAACAACTGGATCAACATTATAAAGTATAGTTTATTCTTTAACTGGTACCGGTTCCTTAGTTTCTTATTTAATAGGTGGGTGATATTTAAACCACTTCTCTTTAGGGAGATCAACATGAGTAGCAAATGATTCACAAAAGGAGGCTACTATCTCAGAGTAGAGTCCATATTTAGTGCTAAACTTTTGAAAAGCATTGGTATCCATAAAAGATTTAACACAATCATACTTAAGTTTAATACCTGACTCTTTACCTTCGTCGAGTCCCCAATCTTCAGAGTTGCGTTTAATTCTTTCCAAAAGGTCCCACTGGACTTCAATAGTCTTCTTCATAAAAGAACCAGCACAAGAAGTATCAAGCATGGTTTGATCATTACGAGAAGGCCCAGCATAAAAATTCTGAATAATAATTTCTCTTGTGAGCTCATGATTGGGTCATGAATATAACATTGACTTAAGCCTCCACCAAGCTAGAGCGATACTTTCTCCTTCACGAGACCAAAAATTATATATATAATTCCGATCACGATGAACTAGATGCATAGGATAATTTTTTTGTGGAACTCAAATTTCAATTGATTCCAATTCCAAGATCCAATATCATCGCATAGCCTATACCATGCCAATGCTTTTCCCTTCAAATATAAAGGAAAAACCTTTTTCATAACTTCATCTCCGGGTAAACCTGCAAGCTTGAACAATCCACAAATTTGTTCCACATATATCGAGTGCATATCAGGATGTTCGGTTCCATCTCCTGCATAAGGATTAGCTAGCAGCTGTTCTATCATACCCGAAGAATTTAATATTCAATATTTTCAGTAGGTGCAGTAGGTTGAGGGGTAGCTAATTGTGGTTCCGGTCGAGGTGAAGATACCCCGAACAAACCCCTCAAAGGATTGTTTTCCGTAGTAATAAGTGACAATAAATTACAGCACACTATATACATGTTTCCTTACCAAAGACGCTTCACTCCCCGGCAACTGCGCCAGAAAATAGCCTTGATGACCCACAAGTATAGGGATCAATTGTAGCTCTTTTTGATAAGTAAGAGTGTCGAACCCAACGAGGAGCGGAAGGAAATGACAAGTAGTTTTCAGTAAGGTAATGTCTGCAAGTGTTGAAATTGTAAGTAGCAGAGTAGTTTGATAGCAAGATAATTTGTAATGAGCAAGTAACGATAATAGTAACAAAAGTGCAGCAAGGTAGCCCAATCCTTTTGAGGCAAAGGACAGGCCAAAACGGTCTCTTATGATAAGCAAAGCGTTCTTGAGGGTACATGGGAATTTCATCTAGTCACTTTCATCATGTTGGTTTAATTCGTGTTCGGTACTTTGATAATTTGATACGTGGGTGGACCAGTGCTTAGGTGTTGTTATTACTTGGACAAACCTCCTACTTATGATTAACCCTCCCGCAAGCATCTGCAACTACAAGAAAAGTATTAATAATAAATTCTAACCATAGCATTAAACTTTTGGATCCAATCGGTCCCTTACGGAATAGCGCATAAACTGCGGTTTCCAATCGGCCCATCATCTAATTGCTACTCCACAATGCATTCCCTTAGGCCCAAATATGGTGAAGTGTCATGTAGTAGACGTTCACATGACACCACTAAGGGAATCACAACATACATACTATCAAAATATCGACCACATATCAAGTTCACATGATCACTTGCAACATGATTTCTCCCGTGACCTCAAGAACAAAAGTAACTACTCACAAATGATAATCATGCTCATGATCAGAGGGCTATTAAATAGAATATTGGATCTGAACATATAATCTTCCACCAAATAAACCATATAGTAATCAACTACAAGATGTAATCAACACTACTTGTCTCCCACAAGCACCAACCTATAGTTCCGGTACAAGATTGAACACAAGAGATGAACTAGGGTTTGAGATGAGATTGTGTTGTTGAAGATGTTGATGAAGATTGCCCTCCCCAAGATGAGAGAGTTGTTGGTGATGATGATGACGATGATTTCCCCCTCCTGGAGGGAAGTTCCCCCGGAGGGCAAAAATGCTCCTGCCCAAGTTCCGCCTCGAGACGGCGGCGCTCCATCCCGAAAGTCCTCTCCTTATTTTTTTTTCTAGGTCAAAATGACCTATATACCAGAAGATGGGCACCAGAGGTGGGTCTGGGTGAGCACAACCTACTAGGGCGCGCCTGGGCTCCCTGGCGCGCCCAGGTGGGTTGTGCCCACTGATACGTCTCCAACGTATCTATAATTTTTGATTGCTCCATGCTACTTTATCTACTGTTTTGGACTATATTGGGCTTTATTTTCCACTTTTATATTATTTTTGGGACTAACCTATTAACCGGAGGCCCAGCCCAGAATTGCTGTTTTTTTCCTATTTCCGTGTTTCGAAGAAACGGAATATCAAACGGAGTCCAAACGGAACGAAACCTTCGGAAACATGATTTTCTCACCGAACGTGATCCAGGAGACTTGGACCCTACTCCAAGGAACAAAAGAGGCGGTCACGAGGGTGGGGGGCGCCCCCCTAGGGCACGCCCCTGCCTCGTGGGCCCCCTGTTGCTCCACGAACGTACTCCTTCCTCCTATATATACCTACGCACCCCAAACGATCGAACGGGGCCAAAACCTAATTCCACCGCCGCAACTTCCTGTATCCACGAGATCCCATCTTGGGGCCTGTTCCGAGAGCTCACGAGGGGGCATCCACCATGGAGGGCTTCTACATCATCACCATAGCCCCTCCGATGAAGTGTGAGTAGTTTACTTCAGACCTTCGGGTCCATAGCCAGTAGCTAGATGGCTTGTTCTCTCTTTTTGGATATCAATACAATGTTCTCCCCCTCTCTCGTGGAGATCTATTCGATGTAATCTTGTTTTTGTGGTGTGTTTGTTGAGACCGATGAATTGTGGGTTTATGATCCAGCTTATCTATGAATAATATTTGAATCTTCTCTAAATTCTTTTATGTATGATTGGCTATCTTTGCAAGTCTCTTTGAATTACCGTTTGGTTTGGCCAACAAGATTGGTAGTTCTTGCAATGGGAGAAGTGTTTAGCTTTGGGTTCAATCTTGCGGTGTCCTTACCCAGTGACAGAAAGGGTTGCAAGGCACGTATTTTATTGTTGCCATCGAGGATAACCAGATGGGGTATTTATCATATTGCATGAATTTATTCCTCTACATCATGTCATCTTGCTTAAGGCGTTACTCTGTTTTTAACTTAATACTCTAGATGCATGCTGGATAGCGGTCGATGAGTGGAGTAATAGTAGTAGATGCAGAATCGTTTCGATCTACTTGTCTCGGACGTGATGCCTATATACATGATCATACCTAGATATACTCATAATTATGCTCAATTCTGTCAATTGCTCAACAGTAATTTGTTCACCCACCGTAGAATACTTATGCTCTTGAGAGAAGCCACTAGTGAAACCTATGGCCCCCGGGTCTATTCTCATCATATCAATCTCCATCACTTTAATACTTGATTTGTTTTACTTTGCCTTTTACTTTTTTACTTTGCATCTATATAACAAAAATACCAAAAATATTATTTATCATCTCTATCAGATATCACTCTCATAAGTGATCGTGAAGGGATTGATAACCCCTAATCGCGTTGGTTGCGAGGAGCTATCGTTTTGTGCAGGTACGAGGGACTTGTGCGTGGCCTCCTACTGGATTGATACCTTGGTTCTCAAAAACTGAGGGAAATACTTACGCTACTTTGCTGCATCATCCTCTCCTCTTCGGGGAAATCCAACGCAGTGCTCAAGAGGTAGCAAGAAGAATTTCTGGCACCATTTTCGGGGAGGCTCACACAAGAGCAAGTCAACCATACCAAGTACCCATCACAATCCCTGTCTCCCTCATTACATTATTTGCCTTTTGCCTCTCGTTTTCCTCTCCCCCACTTCACCCTTGCCGTTTTATTCGCCCTCTCTTTCCCAATCTCGTCCTATTTTTCCCGTTTGCCTTTTTCTCGCTTGCCTTTTGTTTGCTCGTGTGTTGGATTTCTTGTTTGTCGCCATGGCTCTACCTAGATTTGGTGATCTTCACCTTAAAAGGTTAGAAGAAATCGAAACCAATGTCAGGAAATTTATTATTCTGCAATTTGAGCATACTAATTTCTTTGGAAACGAGCTTAAGGAACAAAATGGTTTTATGAGTTATATGAATAAAGAGCTCGATGATATGTCTAAAGAATTTGATGGTATAAGATCCCAAATTGCTCGTCTTGAAAAGTTGGCCGCTGAAATTTCGGATATGCAAGCTACCTTAGTCATTAGATGGCCGCTAAACCGAATTCCTATGAAAATCAAGATGAAGATCTAAAAGTTATTGATGTGTCCCCCATTAAATCTTTGTTTCGCAATATGAATCTTGATGAAACTGAATATGATCTTCCTTTACCTAGAAGGCGTTCTAAGAATTCAGAATTTTTAGATCTTGATGATGAAATTGATAAATGTGGGATTGAAAGAAATAAAAACCTAGATGTTGCTAAACCCACTATATTGGATCTCAAGGAATTTAATTATGAAAATTGGTCTTTAATTGATTGTGTTTCCTTGTTGCAATCCGTGCTAAATTCTCCTCATGCTTATAGTCAAAATAATGCCTTTACCGAACACATTGTTGATGCCTTAATGCAATCTTATGAAGAAAAACTTGACTTGAAAGTCTCTATCCCTAGAAAAATCTATGATGAGTGGGAACCTAATATTAAAATTAAAATTAGAAATTATGAGTTTCATGCTTTGTGTGATTTGGGTGCTAGTGTCTCCACTATTCCCAAAACTTTGTGTGATTTGCTAGATTTCCGTGACTTTGGTGATTGCTCTCTAAATTTGCATCTTGCGGATTCCACTATTAAAAAGCATATGGGAATAATTAATGATGTTCTTATTGTTGCAAATAGGAATTATGTGCCGTAGATTTTATCGTTCTTGATATAGATTGCAATCCTTCATGCCCTATTATTCTTGGTAGACCTTTCCTTAGAACGATTGGTGCAATTATTGATATGAAGGAAGGGAATATTAGATTCCAATTTACCTTAAAGAAAGGCATGGAACACTTTCCTAGAAAGAAAATAAAATTACCATATGAATCTATCATGAGAGCCACATATGGATTGCCTACCAAAGATGGCAATACCTAGATCTATCCTTGCTTTTATGCCTAGCTAGGGGCGTTAAACGATAGCATTTGTTGGGAGGCAACCCAATTTTTTTTGTTTCTTTTTTGCTTCTGTTTAGGAATAAATAATCCATCTAGCCTCTTTTTAGATGTGGTTTTATGTTTGAATTAGTGTTTGTGCCAAGCTAGACCTATTGGATCTTCTTGGATGATAGTTATTTGATCTTGCTGTAATTTCCAGAAACTTTGTGCTCAGTGCCCGAATTATTAAAAATCACCAGAAAGTGATAAAATACTGATTCCAATTGCTGCTGATCAATAAACAAAGTGTCTAGGTCGTCTAATTTTGGTAGATTTTTTGGAGTTCCAGAAGTTTGCGTTAGTTACAGATTACTACAGACTGTTCTGTTTTTGACAGATTCTGTTTTTCGTGTGTTGTTTGCTTATTTTGATGAATCTATGGCTAGTAAAATAGTTTATGATCCATAGAGAAGTTGGAATATAGTAGGTTTAACTCCAATATAAATAAATAATGAGTTCATTACAGTACCTTACAGTAGACTTTTGTTTTCTTTCTCTAAGGGAGCTCACGAGATTTCTATTGAGTTTTGTGTTGTGAAGTTTTCAAATTTTGGGTAAATTCTTTTGATGGATTATGGAACAAGGAGTGGCAAGAACCTAAGCTTGGGGATGCCCATGGAACCCCCAAGATAATCCAAGGACACCAAAAAGTCAAAGCTTGGGGATGCCCCGGAAGGCATCCCCTCTTTCGTCTACTTCCATCGGTAATTTACTAGGAGCTATATTTTTATTCACCACATGAAATGTGTTTTGCTTGGAGCGTCTTGTATTATTTGCGTCTTTGCTTGTTAGTTTACCACAATCATCCTTGCTGTACACACCTTTTGAGAGAGCCATACATGAATTGGAATTTGATAAAATACTCTATGTGCTTCACTTATATATTTTGAGCGTGATAATTTTTGCTCTAGTGCTTCACTTAGATCTTTTAGAGCACGGTGGTGGATTTGTTTTTGTAGCGACCCGACCCGAATGGGTCAAGTCTCTGTGCTTAAGTGTCAACCCTGGATCGGTATGCTGACACACAGAGTACTCGAGGATTTATAACAGAGGTAAATCACATGTATGAATAACGTAAATACTATTAACTCAATCCAAAATAGCGGAAGTAACAAGGTTGTGGATTCCCATCAACACCAACGGCAAAGTTGAGGGTATAAATCGTAACCCTAACGTATCACTTACTCGTCATCTGAAAAGTCTGCAACATGAAAAGTTGCAGCCCGAGAACGGGTCAGCACATGGAATATGCTGGCAATGTAACACATAGAGAGTAATGAAAGAATAAGCCTATACTACATGCATATATGGCTGGTGGAAAAGCTCTATGGTTATAATGGTTTTGCGAAAAGCCAATTTTTCCCTACTGCAAAGGAATAAATTTATTTAACTATCATGATGGTTGTTAAGCATTGAGAATGGTTGACAACACTATCAATCCCAATTAAAGTACTCATTAAAAACCCAACAATATTAATTAGAGTAACATGATGAGATCAACAGGATAATCCAAGTACTAGATACTCAAGATGTCCATAACCAGGGACACGGCTAACCATGATTAGTTTATACACTCTGTAGAGGTTTGCGCACTTTTCCCCACAAGACTTGATCGCCTCCGTTGGATTTCTCGCACTACATGATGTTTGAGAAACGGATGACCGAGACATAGTCTTTCAGAAGCACTAGCACCTTACTTGTGCGTAGACAGGTACACCTACTTTCCCCTACATCTGCTAGTCTACCCGTAAGAATTCGCATAACTTAATCAACTATGACAGAGCCCATAATGGCTTGTGGCTGCACACGGAAGTTTCTAGTTTGAATAATCTCATGATCCCTTTGAGCCTGGGTGGCGGTCCGAAGAAATACAGGCAAGTCCTGATAGAAACCAGGTGCTTCAATCCACCCAGATGTGTGTTTAAGTTGCCACCTTAAATAAACCATTAAATAACAATCTCACATCTGTCATGGATACACTCACCCAATCCACGTCTACTAGCATAGCATGGCATAATAAGCACACGTAGAAGTAACTCCCAAGGGTTTGATAATAAAACAGGTAATAGGTACTACCTCAATCTACTTCCCAAACCCACAATTTAATTAGATCCTAATCATGCAATGTTTGAGGATAGATCTAATGCATAAAAACTGGGTATGAGGAGAGGTATGATCAAAGTGTTACTTGCCTGCAATGTTGATGAAGATGATTCGCACTCAAACCCTGGATAGGTCTACTCGGCGCACTCCGGTCAATCTATCGTAATCAAGCAATAGTAGCCACACATAAGCAATCACTCAAAACATCGGGCAGAACGAAGAAAACGATTCGGAAAACATCAAAAAACCAAGCAAATAACTCTTGCAACATAAAACAATTTCTAACAGTACCAAAATTATGTGAATTTGGCCTTATCAGAAAGTTTAGGTCAAGAGCTTCGATTTGCAAAAAGAATCAACTAAATCGGAGTTACGAAACTCAAGTGATGATCAAACGAAGTTCAAATACAAATCTGTTTGAATTCAAATTTTAAAACTTTCAAAAACATGTTTGAGTTGGATTACTGGAAAGAGGGGATCGTAACGAAGAAGTGGGCGTTGGTTTCGTCTAATTCCGACTAACGAGCAAAAAGTAGTGAGGGTTTAAAGGTTAGGGACTAATCTGTAAATAAAATATCTACAAAGAAGTCCCTGGCCGAAAACTAGAATAAAAAGAAAAGTCTAAAAGGCGAACGTTCGTTACCAAACACTAACCAGCGAAATTCGTTCGCTCCAGAGCCTAAACTAACGAACGCTCTCTAAATAATTAAACCCTAACAAAACCGGTTTATAAAAAAAAGTCCAAGGGTTTTTCGAAAAGAAACCAGAGTGGTTTATTACCGGTTCGGTTTTTTTGACGAAAACCTGAGTCGCGGCTATGAACTCCGGCGAGTCCGACGTCGGGCGTGGTCGCCGGCGGTGCTCTGGTGGCCGAGGGCAACGGAGAGGGGCGAGGGCTGGGAGGTGGCGGTGTTGCGCGGGGTGGAGGCGCGGTGAGGTGGTGGCGCAGAACAGCGGCGGTGGCGGCAGTTGGCAACGGCGGCGGCGGCAGATCTGGTGAGGGGCGGCGGCGCGAGGCGAGAGGAGGCGAGGCGGCACGAGAAAAGAGAGAGAGGGGCCCGGGGCTGCGGCTTAAATAGGCGGGGAGGAGGTGTGGTGGCGTGGAGGAGCGGCAGGAGGAGGTCGGGGACGGTACAGCGGCGGCGGCGATGCCGTGGTGGCTCGGGACTCCGTCCCGAGCTCGGGGACGAGCGGCGCGGCTGGGCTGGGCCGCGGCCAGTTGGGCTGGCCCAGTTCGGCGGCGGAGGGGAGAGTTTTTTTTAAACATTTTTTTAAACAGAGACAAACGAAAAATAATAAAATCAAAGAAATAAAAATATTATATAGGCATATAATATATCAAAATTTTCAGAAAAAGATTTTCTACAACATGAACATTATTTTAGCTTCAAAAAAGTATACACAATTTCAAATAAAACAAAGAGTGCTTCTGCTACAATAAAACCTCATAAAAGTCATTTTAAAAATACCAAAATTAATTCAAATTTATTTCTCTCCATTTTTCTGATGTAGGGAATCATGTTACCCTATTTTCCATATAATTTATTTTTGGAGAAAATAATTTGAATAAAACTCAAATAACTCCAAATTGAAAATAAATTCAAAAGAACTTTAAATTAAATTCTTTGAAACTCCCAACTCATATTTCATATGTTTTGAAGAAGTCATTTTATCTTCGCTCGTGAAAATCATTGAGTTGCATAAAGTTTCAGAATTGGAAATATTTTCCAAATGAAATTCAAATATTTTCAACACCCCTTGTCATTTAAATAAATGGAAGAAGTCATGTCATCTTCTCTCGAGGGTTTTGTGGTGAAAAAGAATTTGAATTCACGGAGATCATAAAATGAAAAATGAAAGTTTGGGAAAGTCCTTTTAATCCCTCTCATTTAACCTTCAAAAAGTTTCGAATTTCACTCAACTTCACTCAATCAATCACACAACAATCAAACAAACAATCAAATCTATCTATTTATTATAACATTCCAAAATTTAGAATTTTGGGATGTTACAAACTACCACCCTTAAAAGGAATCTCGTCCTCGAGATTCGGAGAGGCTAGAAAGAAATAGGTTAGGGTTTGGGGGTCTTCTCAAAATCCATCGATCGTTTCCGGGATCTGGGGTGCTACCACCCTTAGAAGCATGGTTACGGTTCCAACAAAACTCATATACTCCATCCTTATTGTTGACAATGTCGGTCTTCTCAGATCGTAAGGATAATTCCTTCTCTGGGCTCTTCCGGTAGTGGCATAACCTTTCCTCAATTCTTTTGTCCTTTCCTCTTGGTAAGGTTATCCCGAAACTGGGTCCTCTTAGCTGAAGGGTCTGGCGCCAATTCTAAACAACTAGCGATATCTCATGGTGGTCATCAATTTATGGTTTCTCCTGCAGAAAACGGGTCTGGGTTGAACCTCGCCGTATATCCTACGATTGGCAACAGCTGCCGTGTACAAGGGAAAATACTTATACCATTTTAAGGTTCAAACAAGGTTTTGATCGTCGTCTCTCTACTATAGGTAAGTCACTCAGATTTACCATCCCATATAGCAAAGCGAATAATAAGAGTAAGTCGGTATGGTGATCAATCCATCCCGCACCCAAATCATTACCTTGTACATGGTTTAGCGAATCTCGCATTCTAACACTCGATCATCCTCACAAGCATTGCAGAATTTCTCTTGTCGATGAACCAAGTTCGGATAAATCCATTGATTCTGCAAGCCAAACAAACACCTATCGTTCCTAAACAACTCTCAGGTTTTGCGTTACTCCTATAAATCGTCGGTCGATAAAATCGTAACTACTTCCAGAGTTTTTCCTTCAGCAAGAATGTGCTTGCTTCTTGGTAGGTCCTGGGGCCTGTGGGTTATGACCCATCTCATCACTTGTAGTCCTTGAACTTATCCTCGGGCTTCTGATCATTATCCCAACATCCAACTTCCTGGCATACTTAAATCCATCCAATTGTACTATCTTCCTTCCTTCTATTGGCACCAAACTGGGACATGATTACTCAGACTCATCATGGAATTTCCATTGATCCATATTTCCAACATCATACCTCCTTTATATCCAATAGTAATTCATCTCTTCATCCTTGTGGGATGTCCCACATACTGAGATAAAAACTTATACTTATGAAGTCCATACTCCACTTCGTGGAACATCATTATCCTTTCCAGGGTCAAGCGTCCTTACAGGGGAATATTGGCCATTTCTGCATGTCACTTCTTCAACTGGAATACGTGAAACACCTCATGAACTCCTAACAGTCCTTCGGGTGACTCCAATTTGTTGGCCACTTCTTCCATACGCTCCAAAACTCGGTATGGTCCTACAAATCTCGGGGCTAACTTTCCCTTAACTCCAAATCGTTTAACTCCTCGCAGAGGTGGCACACAAAGATATGCTCTATCTCCGTTTTCATAGACTACCTCCTTGTGTTTTTGAGTATGCATAACTATTCTGCCTGGGCTGAGCTACCTTCAGTCTATCTCGAATCAACTTAACATTCTCTTCTGACTCCTTGATCACATTTGGTCCAAACAGCTGACGCCTCCAACTTCATCCCACATCAACGGTGTCTGGCTCCTTCTCCCATACAAAGCTTTAAAAGGGGCCATCTTTAAACTGGCTTTGGTAACTGTTGTTGTATGAGAACTCCGGGTAAGTAGATTATCATCACTACTTGATCCATAATCTAGCGCATACGCTCTCAACATGTCCTCCAGAATCTGATTGACTCTCTAGATTTATCCATCTGTCTGCGGGTGAAAGGCTGTACTGAACTCTAGCCTAGTACCCAAGTCTGGTGCAACTGATTCCAAAACTTTCGGGTAAACTGTGTTCCTCTACGATGGTCCTCGGAACTCCATGCAGACATACGATCCTGGTCAAATATATCTTGGCCAACTTCGCACTTGTATAGGTGGTTTTCACTGGGATAAAGTGAGCCACTTTGGTCAAGCGAATCAACTACTAACCAGATAGAATCATGTCCCGTTCGGGTTCTGGGAAATCCGGTAATGAAATCCATGCCAAGCTTATCCTGCTTCCATTCGGGTATCGGCATAGGCTGTAGTAATCCAACTGGCTTCTGATGCTCTGCCTTTACTCTCTGGCATACATCACCTATGACTACACACTCCGCAATATCCTTCTTCATACCAGTCCACCAGAAACACTCCTTCAAATCCAAATACATCTTTGGTGTTTCCAGGGCGAATCGAGTATGGTGAGTCATGAGCGTCCTGAAGTATTTACTTCCTGATCTTTGCATTATTGGGAACATATACACGGTCCTCGAACCATAAGGTGTCGTGCTCATCCTTACGAAAACCTTTGGCCTTTCCTTTGCTCATCCTCTCTTTTACCTCAGCAATCTCTTTGTCATCCTTCTGAGCTTCACGGATCTTTCTCAACAATGTAGACTGAACTTCCATTGCTGCAACAAAACCTTTGGGAACAATCTCCAACCGAAGTTCCTTGAGATCCTCGGCTAACTCCTTTGGTAATCCTCCGATTATGAGGGTATTCGTCCTTGTTTTCTTTATGGTTGTGTCCTATTTCTCCACAAAGCCTGTATGCACAAGGTTTCTTCATATCCTTTCCATAAGGCCTCAACTTCTGGGACACAAACCGAGACTTTGGCAAACTCAACTTAAATTCCTTCCAAGTGGTTACTCCTTGCAATCCATTGATGGTTTGGTACATCCTCCACCAAGTAGCAGCACCTCTTTCAAAACACTTAAGAGCATGCTGGGCCATATCCTTTCTGACTATAGGGTTGTTCTTCATGTGACCCTCCATGTTCTGAATCCATTTGTCTATTTCCAATTGACGCATTGGTCCAGACAATACAAGCTCATCTCCATTCATCCTCTATGGGGTCCATGGGTTTTGGGGTGGGATAAGAGAGATAGAGAGGGATACACACAATACAAACAAATTTTTTTGAAAAGACATATTTTATTGTGGCTGTCGGAAAACATCAAACAAATGACAGCTCACAATCGTCGCATCTAACACAGATATATAATAGGTTTTGGGCTTCTAAAGGTCAATAAATCTTCCAAGTCATCAAACTCTTCAAGTCTTGTTCATGTCTCCAACGGCTTCTTCTGGTCGTGCTTGACCTACTCAAGTTCTTTTGCCAGATCATCTCTGTTGACGCGAAGTCTCTCATGCCATCCTTTAATATTTCTGGAGTTGCATTCCAAACTTCTGGTTTCAACTTCCTTGACATGGACCATGATCCTACTGTCCTTCAGTTCCTGACGAATCTCTGATGTCTCAAGGTTTTGCTCCTCTAGCTTGGCTACTTTCAGTTTCTGGGTCCTGAGTTCTTCACGAAATACTTCTTTGTCGAATATAGCTTCCTGCAGATCCACCCTAAACTTCTTGATGTAATACTCCAGATCCTGGTGATGCACCAGCTATGTTAAAACTGCATCCTTCGCTGACAGATGCTCTTTCAGCCTTCTACCATCCAATTCTTCCATGCATCTGCATGCTTAACTTCGCATGGTGACAATAGCATGAGCTGGCAATAACACCATGGTCAGCCGTGTCTATGCCCATGTTACTACCATGAGCTTTTATTCCATAATTGATACCTCCTGTCTTAGGGTTTCCTTGACAAAAACTTTGAGTCCTAATTCTCCATGTTCCCGTCTTACTCCAATACACCTTGATCTTGAGTATTGATAACTTCCATAGTCTGTCAAATTCCATAAGCGTAACCTTCCTAGGTCATAAAAATCTGGGAATTCTTCAGAGCCTTCAAATTCACCTAGTCTTCGGAGTCTTCAACAGTTGTAGTTTCCATTTACACGGTAAAATCCTCTTCATTCCAAATGGTCTTAGTTGTCCGATATCTTATCTCCTTGGAGTGGTCTCATCGGTCGAATCTTCGAGTGGTCAAAAGGGAAAAGGGGTATGGTCTCTCTAAAAGGGAATATTTGAATAAGCTCAGAAGAGAAGAGAGGTAAAAGATCTTGTTGAAAATGAAGTTTTAGAGAAAAATATTTCCTATGGGCTTTCCAGTTTCTAGGGTCACGTTCTATAGTCAACATGTGCTCTGATACCATCTTGTAGCGACCCGACCCGAATGGGTCAAGTCTCTGTGCTTAAGTGTCATCCCTGGATCGGTATGCTGACACACACAGTACTCGAGGATTTATAACAGAGGTAAATCACATGTATGAATAACATAAATACTATTACCTCAATCCAAAATAGCGGAAGTAACAAGGTTGTGGATTCCCATCAACACCAACGACAAAGTTGAGTGTAGAAATCGTAACCCTAACGTATCACTTACTCGTCGTCTGAAAAGTCTGCAACATGAAAAGTTGCAGCCCGAAAACGGGTCAGCACATGGAATATGCTGGCAATGTAACACATAGAGAGTAATGAAAGAATAAGCCTATACTACATGCATATATGGCTGGTGGAAAAGCTCTATGGTTATAATGGTTTTGCAAAAAGCCAATTTTTCCCTACTGCAAAGGAATAAATTTATTTAACTATCATGGTGGTTGTTAAACATTGAGAATGGTTGACAGCATTCTCAATCCCAATTAAAGTACTCATTAAAAACCCAACAATATTAATTAGAGGAACATGATGAGATCAACAGGATAATCCAAGTACTAGATACTCAAGATGTCCATAACCGGGGACACGGCTAACCATGATTAGTTTATACACTCTGCAGAGGTTTGCGCACTTTTCCCCACAAGTCTCGATAGCCTCCGTTGGATTTCTCGCACTACATGATGTTTGAGAAATGGATGACCGAGACATAGTCTTTCAGAAGCACTAGCACCTTACTTGTGGGTAGACCGGTACACCTACTTTCCCCTACATCTGCTAGTCTACCCGTAAGAGTTCGCACAACTTAATCAACTATGCCAGAGCCCATAATGGCTTGTGGCTGCACACGGAAGTTTCTAGTTTGAATACTCTCATGATCCCTTTGAGCCTGGGTGGTGGTCCGAAGAAATACAGGAAAGTCCTGATAGAAACCAGGTGCCTCAATCCACCCAGATGTGTGTTTAAGTTGCCACCTTAAATAAACCATTAAATAACAATCTCACATCTGTCATGGATACACTAACCCAATCCACGTCTACTAGCATAGCATGGCATAATAGGAAAATGTAGAAGTAACTCCCAAGGGTTTGATAGTAAAACAGGTAATAGGTACTACCTCAATCTACTTCCCAAACCCACAATTTAATCAGATCCTAATCATGCAATGTTTGAGGATAGATCTAATGCATAAAAACTGGGTATGAGGAGAGGTAAGATCAAAGTGTTACTTGCCTGCAATGTTGATGAAGATGATTCACACTCAAACTCTGGATAGGTCTACCCGGCGCACTCCGGTCAATCTATCGTAATCAAGCAATAGTAGCCACACATAAGCAATCACTCAAAACATCGGGCCGAACGAAGAAAACGATTCGGAAAACATCAAAACCAAGAAAATAACTCTTGCAACATAAAACAATTTCTAACAGTACCAAAATTATGTTAATTTGGCCTTATCAGAAAGTTTAGGTCAAGAGCTTCGATTTGCAAAAAGAATCAACTAAATCGGAGTTACGAAACTCAAGTTATGATCAAACGAAGTTCAAATACAAATCTATTTGAATTCAAATTTTAAAACTTTCAAAAACATGTTTGAGTTGGATTACTGGAAAGAGGCGATCGTAACAAAGAAGTGGGCGTTGGTTTCGTCTAATTCAGACTAACGAGCAAAAAGTAGTGAGGGTTTAAAGATTAGGGACTAATCTATAAATAAAATATCTACAAAGAAGTCCCTGGATGAAAACTAGAATAAAAAGAAAAGTCTAAAAGGGAACGTTCGTTACCGAACGCTAACCAGCAAAATTCGTTCGCTCCAGAGCCTAAACTAACGAACGCTCTCTAAATAATTAAACCCTAACAAAACCGGTTTATAAAAAAAAGTCCAAGGGTTTTTCGAAAAGAAACCAGAGTGGTTTATTACCGGTTCGGTTTTTTTTTACGAAAACCGGAGTCGCGGCTATGAACTCCGGCGAGTCCGACGTCGGGCGTGGTCGCCGGCGGTGCTCCGGTGGCCGAGGGCAACAGAGAGGATGGCAATCCCTACTCCTCATGAATTCTAAATAATTTGAATAAAACTCAAATAACTCCAAATTGAAAATAAATTCAAAAGAACTTTGAATTAAATTCTTTGAAACTCCCAACTCATATTTCATATGTTTTGAAGAAGTCATTTTATCTTCGCTCGTGAAAATCATTGAGTTGCATAAAGTTTCAGAATTGGAAATATTTTCCAAATGAAATTCAAATATTTTCAACACCCCTTGTCATTTAAATAAATGGAAGAAGTCATGTCATCTTCTCTCCAGGGTTTTGTGGTGAAAAAGAATTTGAATTCACGGAGATCATAAAATGAAAAATGAAAGTTTGGGAAAGTCCTTTTATTCCCTCTCATTTAACTTTCAAAAAGTTTCGAATTTCACTCAACTTCTCTCAATCAATCACACAACAATCAAACAAATTATCAAATCTATCTATTTATTATAACATTCCAAAATTTAGAATTTTGGGATGTTACAGTTTTAAAGAAACTCTTGATCTCTCATGCTTCACTTAGATTATTTTGAGAGTCGTTAATAGCATGGTAATTTGCTTAATATTAATATACTGGGTATTCAAGATATGTGAAACTTTATTTTGAGTGCGTTGAATACTAACAAAAGTTTGATGCTTGATAATTGTTTTTAGATATGAAGATGGTGATATTAGAGTCATGCTAGTTGAGTAGTTGTGAATTTAAAGAATACTTGTGTTGAAGTTTGTGATTCCCGTAGCATGCACGTATGGTGAACCGTTATGTGATGAACTTGGAGCATGATTTATTTATTGATTGTCTTCCTTATGAGTGGCGGTCGGAGACGAGCGATGGTCTTTTCCTACCAATCTATCCCCCTAGGAGCATGTGCGTAATACATTGCTTTGATAACTTCTAGATTTTTGCAATAAGTATATGAGTTTTTTATGACTAATGTTGAGTCCATGGATTATACACACTTTTTCCCATCCTTCCACCATTGCTAGCCTCTCTAATACCGCGCACTTTTTGCCGGTATCATACACCCACCATAAACCTTCCTCAAAACAGCCACCATACCTACCTATCATGGCATTTCCATAGCCATTCCGAGATATATTGCCATGCAACTTTCCACCGTTCCGTTTATTATGACACACTTCATCATTGTCATATTGCTTAGCATGATCATGTAGTTGACATCGTATTTGTGGCAAAGCCACCATGCATTATTTTTCATACATGTCACTCTTGATTCATTGCACCATCCCGGTACACCGTCGGAGGCATTCATATAAAGTCATATTTTGTTCTAAGTTTCGAGTTGTAATTGTTGAGTTGTAAGAAAAATAAAAGTGTGATGATGATCATTATTAGAGCATTGTCCCAAGTGAGGAAAGGATGATGGAGACTATGATTCCCCCATAAGTCGGGATGAGACTCCAGACGAAAAAAAATAGGCCAAAAATAAGAGAGAAAAGGCCCATATAAAAAAATGAGAGAAAAAGAGAGAAGGGACAATGCTACTATCCTTTTACCACACTTGTGCTTCAAAGTAGCACCTTGTTCTTCATGTAGTGAGTCTCATATATCGTGCTTCAAAGTAGCACCTTGTTCTTCATGTAGTGAGTCTCATATATTGTGCTTCAAAGTAGCACTAAGATCTTCATAATAGAGAGTCTCTCATTTTGTCACTTTCATATACTAGTGGGAATTTTTCATTATAGAACTTGGCTTGTATATTCCAATGATGGGCTTCCTCAAAGTGCCCTAGGTCTTCGTGAGCAAGCAAGTTGGATGCACACCCACTTAGTTTCTTTTGTAGAGCTTTCATATACTTACAGCTCTAGTGCATCCGTTGCATGGCAATCCCTACTCCTCATGTTGACATCAATTGATGGGCATCTCCATAGCCCGTTGATTATCCTCGTTAATATGAGACTTTCTCCTTTTTTGTCTTCTCCACACAATCCCCATCATCATATTCTATTCCACCCATAGTGCTATATCCATGGCTTGCGCTCATGTATTGCGTGAAGGTTGAAAAAGTTTGAGATTATTTAAGTATGAAACAATTGCTTGGCTTGTCATCGGGGGTATAGAAGTTGGGAACATCTTTGTGTGACGAAAATGAAGCATAGCCTAACTATATGATTTTGTAGGGATGAACTTTCTTTGGCTATGTTATTTTGAGATGAGATAATTGCTTTCATTAGTATGCTTGAAGTATTATTATTTTTGTGTCAATATGAACTTTTGTCTTAAATCTTTCGGATCTGAATATTCATATCACAAGTAAGAAGATTTATATTGAAATTACGCCAAAGTATCACTCCGCATCAAAAATTATCTTTTTTATCATTTACCTACTCGAGGACGAGCAGGAATTAAGCTTGGGGATGCTTGATACGCCTCCAACGTATCTATAATTTTTGATTGCTCCATGCTACTTTATCTACTGTTTTAGGCAATATTGGGCTTTATTATCCACTTTTATATTATTTTGGGACTAACCTATTAACCCGAGGCCCAACCTGATTTGTTGTTTTATGCCTATTTCAGTGTTTGAGGAAAAGGAATATCGACGGAGTCAAAACAGAACAAAATCAATCGGAGAAGTTATTCTTGGAAGGAAACCCACCGATGGACTTGGACTCCACGTCGAAGATACGGAGGTGCTCACGAGGGTGGGGTCGCGCCCACCCCAGGCGCGCCCCCGCCTCGTGGGGCCCCGTAGCTCCACCGACGTACTCCTTTCACCCATATATACCGTCGTACCCTAAAACTTCCAGAACAGAAGTTAGATCGGGAGTTCCACCGCCGCAAGCCTCAAGAGCCACCAAAAACCAATCGGGACCCTGTTCCGGCACCCTGCCGGAGGGGGATCCCATCACCGGTGGCCATCTTCATCATCCCGGCGCTCTCCATGACGAGGAGGGAGTAGTTCACCCTCGAGGCTGAGGATATGTACTAGTAGCTATGTGTTTGATCTCTCTCTCTCTCTCTCGTGTTCTCGACTTCACACGATCTTGATGTATCGCGAGCTTTGCTATTATAGTTGGATCTTATGTTTCTTCTCCCCCTCTTATCTCTTGTAATGGATTGAGATTCCCCTTTGAAGTTATGTTATCGGATTGAGTCTTTAAATATTTGAGAACACTTGATGTATGTCTTGGTGATCAACTTGCGGGTTTCGTGACATTGGGAACCTATGCATAGGGGTTGGCACACGTTTTCGTCGTGATTCTCCGGTAGAAACTTTGGGGCACTCTTTGAAGTACTTTTATGTTGGTTGGATAAATCTGAAATTGTGTGATGCATATCGTATAATCATGCCCACGGATACTTGAGGTGACAATGGAGTATCTAGGTGACATTAGGGTTTTGGTTGATTTGTATCTTAAGGTGTTATTCTAGTACGAACTCTAGGGCTGTTTGTGACACTTATAGGAATGGCCCAACGGATTGATTGGAAAGAATAACTTTGAGGTGGTTTCGTACCCTACCATAATCTCTACGTTTGTTCTCCGCTATTAGTGGCTTTGGAGTGACTCTTTGTTGCATGTTGAGGGATTGTTATATGATCTATCTATGTTATTATTATTGAGAGAACTTGCACTAGTGAAAGTATGAACCCTAGGCCTTGTTTCCTATCATTGCAATACCGTTTACGCTCACTTTTACCACTTGTTACCATGCTGTTTTTATATTTTCAGATTACAAAAACCTATATCTACCATCCATATTGCACTTGTATCACCATCTCTTCGCCGAACTAGTGCACCTATACAATTTACCATTGTATTGGGTGTGTTGTGGACACAAGAGACTCTTTGTTATTTGGTTATAGGGTTGCTTGAGAGAGACCATCTTCATCCTACGCCTCCCACGGATTGATAAACCTTAGGTCATCCACTTGAGGGAAATTTGCTACTGTCCTACAAACCTGTGCACTTGCAGGCCCAACAACGTCTACAAGGAGAAGGTTGTGTAGTAGACATCACATAGCCAGACTATATGATTTTGTAGGGATAACTTTCTTTGGCCATGTTATTTTGAGAAGACATAATTTCTTAGTTAGTATGCTTGAAGTATTATTATTTTTATGTCAATATGAAATTTTGTCTTGAATCTTTCGGATCTGAATATAAAAATCACAATTAAGAAGATTTACATTGAAATTATGCCAAAGTATCACTCCGCATCAAAATTCTCTTTTATCATTTACCTACTCGAGGACGAGCAGGAATTAAGCTTGGGGATGCCCGATCGTCTCCAACGTATCTATAATTTTGATTGCTCCATGCTACTTTATCTACTGTTTTGGACTATATTGGGCTTTATTTTCCATTTTATATTATTTTGGGACTAACCTATTAACCGGAGGCCCAGCCCAGAATTGTTGTTTTTTGCCTATTTCAGTGTTTCGAAGAAACGGAATATCAAACGGAGTCCAAATGGAATGAAACCTTCGGAAACGTGATTTTCTCACCGAACGTGATCCAGGAGACTTGGACCCTACTCCAAGGAACAAAAGAGGCGGTCACGAGGGTGGGTGGCGCCCCCCTGCCTCGTGGGCCCCCTGTTGCTCCACCGACGTACTCCTTCCTCCTATATATACCTACGTACCCCCAAACGATCAGAACAGGAGCCAAAAACCTAATTCCACCGCTGCAACTTCCTGTATCCACGAGATCCCATCTTGGGGCCTTTTCCGGAGCTCCACCGGAGGGGGCATCCATCATGAAGGGCTTCTACATCATCACCATAGCCCCTCCGATGAAGTGTGAGTAGTTTATTTCAGACCTTCGGGTCCATAGCTAGTAGCTAGATGGCTTCTTCTCTCTTTTTGCATCTCAATACAATGTTCTCCCCCTCTCTCGTGGAGATCTATTCGATGTAATCTTCTTTTCACGATGTGTTTGTTGAGACCAATGAATTGTGGGTTTATGATCCAGCTTATCTATGAATAATATTTGAATCTTCTCTAAATTCTTTTATGTATGATTGGTTATCTTTGCAAGTCTCTTTGAATTACCGTTTGGTTTGGCCAACAAGATTGGTAGTTCTTGCAATGGGAGAAGTGTTTAGCTTTGGGTTCAATCTTGCGGTGTCCTTACCCAGTGACAGAAAGGGTTGCAAGGCACGTATTGTATTGTTGCCATCGAGGATAACCAGATGGGGTATTTATCATATTGCATGAATTTATTCCTCTACATCATGTCATCTTGCTTAAGGCGTTACTCTATTTTTAACTTAATACTCTAGATGCATGCTGGATAGCGGTCGATGAGTGGAGTAATAGTAGTAGATGCAGAATCGTTTCGGTCTACTTGTCTCGGACGTGATGCCTATATACATGATCATACCTAGATATACTCATAATTATGCTCAATTCTGTCAATTGCTCAACAGTAATTTGTTCACCCATCGTAGAATACTTATGCTCTTGAGAGAAGCCGCTTGTGAAACCCATGGCCCCCGGGTCTATTCTCACCATATCAATCTCCATCACTTTAATACTTGCTTTGTTTTACTTTGCCTTTTACTTTTTTACTTTCCATCTATATACCAAAAATACCAAAAATATTATTTATCATCTCTATCAGATCTCACTCTCGTAAGTGACCGTGAACGGATTGACAACCCCTAATCGCGTTGGTTGCGAGGAGCTATCGTTTTGTGCAGGTACGAGGGACTTGTGCGTGGCCTCCTACTGGATTGATACCTTGGTTCTCAAAAACTGAGGGAAATACTTACGCTACTTTGCTGCATCATCCTCTCCTCTTCGGGGAAATCCAACGCAGTGCTCAAGAGGTAGCACCCACCTGGTGGGCCCCCTCTGGTAGTTATTTGCTGCAATATTCCTCAAATATTTCATAAAAAATCTCCGTGAAGTTTCAACTTGTTTGTAGTTGTGCAGAATAGGTGCCTGACGTAGCTTTTCCAGGTCCAGATTTCCAACTGACGGAATTCTCCCTCTTTGTGTATACCTTGCATATTATAAGAGAAAAGGCATTAGGATTACTCCAAAAAGCATTATTATGGATAAAAACATTATAAATAACAGTAAGAAAACATGATGCAAAATGGACGTATCACTCATCCCCCACATTTCTTCTGTTTCCGCCTTCCTTCCAAGTTGAAACCTTCACTCCTTGCTTGTAGAGCCGCCTCCTCGCCGGCGACCCTCCTTCACGCCGCTCAGCCTCGTCTAACCAAGAAGGTAATCCTCACCCGACCCCCATCCTCCTTCTCCTTCCATATCCCACATGCCCCGACCGTCGGAGCGAGCGACACACCTTCTACCCAAATCACCGACCCCTACACCAAATAAGCGCCGCCCTAAGCCATGGTGCACGCAGTATAGCCAGGATCTCAAGGAGCATTTGGTAGTGGAGAAGCAAATCATGGCCTCCCACGCGGATGAGGTTGCGATGGCTGCCATTCGTGCCGACCCCCAGATCTTGGAGGAGCACCTTGCCATTTGCCAGCTACGCCGGTTAAGCATGCTCGGTTTACCCACTGCATGTGCTGCTCCTGCCTTTCCTTCACAAATTCTAGTGAATTGTGCTATCTAATTTTATCATGCAATCTGTTGATCTAGTGTATATGTTCTATATGTCATGCAGTGTGGTGCTCACTTATTAACTGTTTTGTTAATTAGTTGTCGTCTTCATTTAACTGTTTGGTTCAATTCTGCAAATGCGATGTTCAATTCTTCAGGCTGCAATTTTGTATTGTCTTCCATGTGAGAAATAAATCGAATTTATCTTTACAAAATACATGAGAAACAAATACAATTGCTATATTTTCAAGTTGTCAAGAATGCTTGGTTTGGTTATACATTGTGAAATGTGGTGCTCAGTTAAGTTTGGTTCATTTGTGTTCTGGTGTTTAGTTAACTATTTTGTTCAATTCTGCAATGCGATGTTCAATAGATGTGGGTGCATTCTTTTATTGTATACCATGTGAGGAATAAATTGAATTTGGCTGTACTAAATACATGAGAAACAAATAAAATTGCTATATTTTGAAGTTGTTAAGCATGCTTGGTTTGGTTAACTGTCTGATCTTCTATTAGGAGTATGTTATATTGTGCAATGTGGTGCTCAGTTAATGTTTGGTTCATTTGTTGTGGTGTTTAGTTAACTGCTTGGTTCAATTCTGCAATGCGATGTCCAATTGTCGTGGGTAGAATTTTGTATTGTTTTGCATGTGAGGAATAAATCGAATTTGGTTGCACTTAATAGATGAGAAACATATACAAGTGCTATATTTCCTAGTTCTTAATCATGCTTGGTTTGGATAAATGTGTTTTCCATGTGGCTTGAATTAATTTGATGAATTTGCAATGTGCTTATATTTCATCAACATATTTCACTAATAGCATGCGAACCCTTACTTAACCCGATGACTAACTACCTTATATGTGTTGCAGGGAAACAATGGGAAGCACTGAGGTTGACAACCGAGCTTAGCGCGTGCATGGTCCATTGCCTAATAGCACATTATTGTGCAATTGCAGGAACCATTCTAATATTTAGGTTTTTAACAATTTGGTCTTGCACATATAGGTCCTGCTGTCAGAGGTTTTGACCCACTGTTCGACCCTTCTTGCATATGGGGAAATGAGTTGTCCATGAATATCAATCAAGTCAAGAAACTCGGAAAGATTGTTAGGATAAAGAAATTAGCGACAAAAAACAACAAGATCTTTGTCTGCACAATGAAGGAGACATCGGTTCACTACAAGATGGAACTAAATATTATACCTTGCCTTTTTTATTCCTTTGCCCCATTTCCAATATAGAGAAGATATTTATGCACATCCTTGTTTACAGGCCTTTCCAAAGCAGTTCACTAATGATTACCTCTCAAACCACCTCTATGGTCAGGAGGCGAGGAAGGTTTTCATACAACACCCGCGGTTCAATATTGAAGTGTTCCTGAAGAGGACGGACGGTCAATCATCCACAGGCACTGGCCTAAAGTTACAAAGGCCTTGAACATGAATGAAGGCTCAATATTCGCCTTCCGGTTCAACAGTTTTCCAGATGAGATGCATCTGTCTATATACCGTCTATGATGCTAATTTCGAAAGATTCTACATGTTGCATGGGAAACTTGGTGCTGGTGCAGTTGTGTAATGGGGTAGCTGAGTGCTGAAGCTATATCATGTTGTACTCTGATGTATTTCAATTATGAAATCATGCTTCCTTAATATGGAAATGAAATATATTATGTGCTTAATATGAATGTCAATTAGATTAATAAGTGGATTATTAATAATAGGGCAATTAGCCTGCTAATTGGCTTTTGCTATTGCAAATGGTTATTCAGAAGTGGGCGATGACCTCAGGCAATGCACACAGTTTCTAGGAATGAACCGTGCTGGATCAATGAACAATCACGCATGACCTCCTCTTGAAAACTGTTTGCGTTAGGCCACCTTGCGCAAATCTTTACCACATAAAAACTATGTGTGCTGACAGCCTTTGCCACACAGTTTCTTCTATGCACCGTGTGTGATGCATTGAATAACAGAAACGATAAAATTGTTAATATCGTGTGCAATGGCAACGCTATCACAAACGATTTAACGGGGAAAAGGTGTGTGATGTACCTGTGAACGGAAACGTTTTCCTTGGAGCGACTATGTGGGATGTACATACGAACGAAAACATTTATCGGGGACTGACTGTGTGGGATGTACTTGCGACCGGAAACAGTTTCGCCTTTATAATTGTATTTTTTAGCTCTACTGTATGTATTACCATATTTGAGCGCTCGCCGGTCGCACACGACCTCATTTTGCCGAGCGTGTGTGCCAGGAGGGCACATCCCCGACGGTTTCTGGGTCGTGTGGGAAGGACCCCCCTATCACCGTCACTCAATAGGCGACGGTTCCAAAAGCCGTCGCAGAAAGGGTTAAAAACCGTTTGTATAGCACCAACGCGTACTAGTGGTAGTTTACCATAGACCTACGGGTCCATAGCTAGTAGCTAGATGGCTTCTTCTCTCTCTTTGATTCTCAATACCATGTTTCTCCTCGATGTTCTTGGAGATCTATCCAATGTAATCTTCTTTTGCGGCGTGTTTGTCGAGATCCGATGAATTGTGGATTTATGATCAGCTTATCTATGAATATTTTTTGAATCTTCTCTGAATTCTTATATGCATCATTTGATATCTTTGTAAGTCTCTTCGAATTATCGGTTTCGTTTGGCCAACTAGATTGGTTTTTCTTGCAATGGGAGAAGTGCTTAGCTTTGGGCTCAATCTTGCGGTGTCCTTTCCCAGTGATAGTACGGGCATGAAGGCACTTATTGTATTGTTGCCATCGAGGATAAAAATATGGGGTTTTCATCATATTGTTTGGGTTAATTCCTCTACATCATGTCATCTTAATTACTTAATGCGTTACTCTGTTCTTCATGAACTTAATACCCTAGATGCAGGCAGGAGTCGGTCGATGTGTGGAGTAATAGTAGTAGATGCATAATCATTTCGGTCTACTTGGCACAGACATGATGCCTATATTTCATAATCATTGCCTTAGATATCATCATAAATTTGCGCTTTTCTATCAATTGCTCGATAGTAATTTGTTCACCCACAATATTATTTTCTATCTTGAGAGAAGCCTCTAGTGAAACCTAAGGCCCCTGGGTCTATTTTCCATCATATAAGTTTCCGATCTACTATTTTGCAATCTTTTACTTTCCGATCTATAAACCAGAAAAACCCAAAAATATTTACTTTATCTTTTGTTTAGTTTCATCTATCTCTACCAGATCTCACTTTTGCAAATAACCGTGAAGGGATTGGCAGCCCCTTTATCGCGTTGG
Organism: Aegilops longissima; assembly: GCA_021605205.1. Taxonomy (NCBI): domain Eukaryota; kingdom Viridiplantae; phylum Streptophyta; class Magnoliopsida; order Poales; family Poaceae; genus Aegilops; species Aegilops longissima. The sequence continues at coordinate 533,833,507 of CM038679.1, read as the reverse complement.
GTGCAAGTTGTTTGGTTGTTTGTGCAGGTATTGGTGATTTGTGCGTTGTCTCCTACTGGATTGATACCTTGGTTCTCTAATTGAGGAAAATACTTATCTCTACTTTGCTGCATCACCCTTTCCTCTTCAAGGGAAAAACCAACGCAAACTCAAGAAGTAGCACTCGTCAGTGTCCCAGTTGGATCCAATGGTTATCAAGCCGGGGTAAGTATGCATGTGAACAAGTCATGTTTCTTTGACCAAGTTTGAATGTATCTTGATATTGTTGTAAACCCGGTGAATTTGTAGGGCTAAGGCAAAGAAAAGGAAGACTGGCAAGTCGTGCTTGTCATCAGGGCCGATCGAGGCTCATGAATAAACTACTAAGGACCAAACTGAGGAAACTCATGAGGTCTTTGAACAGGATTACCCGCCGCCAGGTGAAGGTGCGGACACAAAGGCTGAAGATGTCGATAATCAACCGGAAGTTAACCCGTCAACTCCTGCTCGTGAGCTGTGGTCGAAAGTGGCGGCTGATGAAGTGACAACTCCTCCTCCCTAGGATGACCTTACCATTACCAGAACTGAGTTCAAGACTCCTGAGCCATCACGGACTTTGGCGAAAGTGCCATCCAAGGGCGGGTCACAAGCTTCGGCTAAAGGGAAAGAGAAACTTGAGCTGCTAGACTTGGAGGAGCTGAATGCCGCAGAGCTTCATGAAGCATATTTGACTCGGCTATCTGAGAGCAGGAACATGGAAGCCAACATGGTCCACATGCTTATACGAAAACATGAGGTATGTCTTGAGCCTTGAGAGTTTGTCACTTATATCATTATATCTTAGTAGCCGCCCAATCCTGTATACAAACAAGACACTGCTATTTGTGTGTAGGATTGTGATAGTGTAGTCTTTAGAAATATAGTAGCCCCCAAGGGCCGACTTACTTCTTCAGAAGCAGCCGGGTCTTTGTAGTATTTAAAAAGCTACTTGTGTAGCCCCAAGGGCCGGCCGGCTTGCTTCTATGAAATAGCCGGGTCTTTGTATTATTTAAAAAGATGCTTGTGTAGCCCCCAAGGGCTGGCTTCCTTCTCTAAAACAGTCGGGTCTTTAAGTAACCTTTCCTGATATGCTTCTAGAAAAGAGCAATTTGATAGTCGCCAAGGGTCGGTTCATCATGCCAATGTGGGCCGGCTCTTGTTGTCGATAGATTATATTTCGAAAGTGCATTAGCCCCCAAGTGACATGTAGAGTACTAGTAGTCTGCTTGGGACTTTCATAGTGTTTACTCCATGTAATTTTGTGTGTACATGGGTTGCTGTCTGAAGCACAAGGCAAATTGACCAGTTGCCAAGAAACCCTGAAGGGCGAGCAAAAGCTGTAGGCAGACGCCGAATCAGCCGCTGCTGACCGAGATAAGGCAGCGTCTGTGGTGGATGAAAAACTTAAGTCCCAGCTTGCAGAACATGAAAAAGAGAAGAAATCTCTTATAAGGCGTGCTCAGGACGCAGAAGGACGGATCAAGTTCGTAATAGAGGAGCTTACCAGGTTGAAGCATATTTTCCAGATGACTCAAGCTGTTTTTGGTAATACGCCATGTCCTTTGTCCTTGTGATGTTTATAATGATATGAAAATGGTGAAACTGACTTGAATGTTCTCTTCCTTGTAGGCAAGAGAAGTGTGAGCCTGAAAAAGAGCCCCTTGTGTAGTTGAAGGCGGCTTATACCTTCCTTGAGCAGCTATACACTGGAAGTCTGCATACCATCCGCTATGTAGTGGGCGCAGCAGATATGCCAAAGACGATCAAGGAGACGCTCAATGTTCTGTCAACCTTGCCAAGTCAAGTAGGAGAGCTGAAAAGGTCACCTGCTCGCATAGCCGCCATGTATGCGCTGACTCGGGCCAAGGCATATAATGAAGATATGGACGTGTCTGAATTAGCCGACGGCTTTCCAGAGTTCAACTTTGATGTTAAAGAATTTACACCAGGGACAATTAAACCCATATGCGGAAGGAGACCCGGTCCGTGGCTACCAAACTTGCGCATGAAGTTAATCTGGATAGGTACCAGGCGGGTTTTCACGAGGTGGGTAAACGCATAAACCAAGCCGGCTTCAAGACAGTCAGCCTGATCCCTGTCGGACGTAAGGATTGTTTTGCCCCTGACGTTGAACCCTCCAATCTTATTGAAGAGGGTGATTTCTTTGAGGCTTTACCAACCATTGATTGGGATGCTGATGATGTTTAGATCACCGAAGCAACAAAGACGGTGCAGGGTGAAGAAGAAGCGGCTCAAAAGTAGACCGACTTGGCGGGTAAAGCTGCCGTTGGCACAAGCTCGAAGTAGAAACTTCTGAAATATTTTGAGATCCCTTCTGTGGCAATGTAATAGGATAGTAAAAACCTTTGGTCATGCCATCGTGCACATTGCTGATGACTGTTGAACGTGACGTGGTTAACTTGCCTGATTGCCCTTGTGTAAAGGGTTCCTATTTGAATGAAATCCTTTTGCGAAACAGGGCGGTTTAGGACCAATGCTTTAAACTCCTATGACAAGGTTGTATGAACCAAGCGTGTTAAGTGCTGATAATGGTCATAGATACATATCATGGCAACTTAACCTGGAATAAGGAATCTTGTAAATGTTTGAGATGTAACCGGTGTAGTGGGGAACTGGTGGCTCATGGCCAATCATAAACATTGAAGATAACCTGTAACAGAAAATCACAGAAAATTTAAATGTTAAGTCGGCTTTCGAGGCTCGACAGACTTTGCTTTTGGGGCTTAAGTCTCACTCCAAGGAAGTGTTTGATGTGATAGCCCTTGGAGTATCCTCGCTGCTGTAAACTGGCTCTCACACGACATAACCGATGGTTGAACTTTGCAAAGTCATAGTGAGTAACTTGGCAAGAGTACGGCGGGTCATATGATCAGAGAAGCAGCAAGTAAACAAGCAGGTTTAACCAAGAAGGGGTGGCGTTTGCGTGCCGGTCAAGAGGGTGAGATGGATAAACTCGTGGAGTTGGAATCCCCCAAGTGACCTCTGATCAGAAAAAAACAACTAAAGACTCATGCACAATGATTGAGATGAAACGACAGAGACCCCGAGTTTCGGGGGTGCCGGCTTTATTTATTGATCATAAGAGAGTATATATACACATAGGTATGTATAAAGGGAACCTGATCCAGAGCTCTAGGCGTAATAAGGCCTTAGTTGAGCTATGTTCCAAGGCTTGTTGATCTCCTCCTCGGATGTGCGAGATTCCTTTTCAGGACGAAGATCAACCAAGTAGTAAGATCCATTGTGAAGATTCTCACTGATGACGAAGGGCCCTTCCCAAGGAGGTGAAATCTTATGCAGATTGGACTGATCTTGAATCAGCCGGAGCACTATGTAGCCCTCCTGAAAAGTGCGGCTTCGAACTCTACGGTTATGATAGCAGCGTAGGTCTTGTTGATATATGGCAGAGTGGGCTGCAGCTAAGTCACGCTCCTCCTCCAGTGCACCCAAAGAATCTTGACGACCTTGTTCGTTGTCAGCTTCTGTAGCGACCAGACCCGAATGGATCAAGTCTCTGTGCTCAGGTGTCATCCCTGGATCAGTAATGCTGACACCACACAATACTTCGAAGGATTTATAGCAGAGTAGCAATCACACACTTATTACATCGTTGTCCACAAGGGAACTTATTACAATAATATGGCTTAAGGCCATCTAATAATAACAGCGGAAGGCTTGGAAGATAAGTGAGTCCATTAACTCCATCGGCATCACTAAGAATAGAACCACGACCTAACACCTTACTCATCGTCTGAAAAGTCTGCAACATGAAAGTTGCAGCCCGAAAACGGGTCAGCACATGGAATATGCTGGCAATGTAACACATAGAGAGCAATGAAGGAATAAGCCTATACTACATGCATATATGGTTGGTGGAAAAGCTCTATGGTTACATTTTTGCATAAAGCTAATTTTTCCCTACAACAAAGGAATAATTTTATTTAACTATCATGGTGGTTGTTAAACATAGAGAATGGTTGACAGCATCCTCAATCGCAATTAAAAGTACTCATCAAAACCCAATAACATTTATTAGAAGTAACATGTTGAGATTCACATGATATTCAAGTACCAGATACTCAAAACGTCCATAACCGGGGACACGGCTAATCATGATTAGTTTATACACTCTGCAGAGGTTTGCGCACTTTTCCCCACAAGACTCGATCGCCTCCGCTTGGTTCTCGCACTACATGGTGTTTGAGAAACGGATGACCGAGACATAGTCTTTCAGAAGCACTAGCACCTTACATGTGGGTAGACCGTACCAACTTACATCCCCTACATCAGCTAGCCTACCCGTAAGAGTTCGCACAACTTAGTCAACTACGCCAGAGCCCATAATTGGCTTGTGGCTGCACACGGAAGTTTCCAGTTTGAATAATCTTATGATCCCTTAGAGCACGGGTGGCGGTCCAAGAAATACAGCAAGTCTGATAGAAACCAGTGCCTCAATCCACCCAGATGTGTGTTTAGGTTGCCACCTTAGATAAACCATTAATTAATAATCTCACATCTGTCATGGATATTCACTCACCCAATCCACGTCTACTAGCATAGCATGCAATAAAAAGCAAACGTAGAAGTAACTCCCAAGGTTTCATAAGAAAACAGGTAATAGGTACTACCTCAATCTACTTCCCATCCCACAATTTAAGCTGATCCTAAACATGCAAGTGTTTGAGGGTTTGATCTAATGCAATAAAACTGGGTAGTAGAAAAGGTATGATCAAGTGTTACTTGCCTTGCTGATGATCCGCGACACCTAGAGATTCGAAGTAACAAGCGGCGCACTCCGGGTGATCTAACGCAGACAAACAACAAGCATACAATAAGTACTCATCTAATGCACGGGGAAATCTCGAATAAAAGATCTAACTAGAGAGTTCAACTTAAGAACCCTGGTTGCAAAAGAATCAAATCAAAATAAGCAACGAAAATCGAAAGTCGAGAGAGAACGACTCATTTTTTGCAATTTGAAACTAGGTCAAAATTTTACAGTAGCAAAACTTTGTTTAAGTAGGTTAGTCGGAACGGCGGTTTCGTAACGAAACTCCAGGCGCTTGAATCACCTGATTCCGATAAACGAGCGAGAAAATAAACATATTTGAAAATTGAATCGGAAATCGAAATCGGAAAATAACGGATTAAATCCGATTAAAAGAAAAACAACGAACAGTTAAAATGACAGACGTTCGTTAACAGATCTAATCCGACGAACACGTTCATTAAAACGAACGGGTCGGTGAACGTTCACTAATTAATAAAACCGAAAAAAATAAACCAATCTAGGGTTTTTTTTTAAACCGAACAACGCGAGAAAACCGGATCGGGTTTTGACAAAACTGACCGGGCGGCGAGGTCGACTACCTCCGCGAAGTCGCCGGCGGGGCTCCGCGGCTCCGGGGGGTCGGGCGACGGGCGGGGTGGCGGCGGGTCGGCGGGGGCGGCGGGCGGCGGCGGGCGACGGCAGCAGCGGCGGCGGCCTTCAAGGGCGCGGCGGCGGCTCGGGTGGAGGCGGCGGGCGGGCGGGATGAGGAGAGAGAGGGGGGGCGGCGGTAAATAGGAGGGGGCTCCGTGCCTTGGGAGGGGGCAGCGCGGGGGCCAGCGGGTCCGAGCCGGACTCGGCGGCGTCTTGGCGACGGGCTCCTCCAGCGAAGCCTGCGAGGAGGAGGGGCGGTTGGGCTGGGCCCTAGGCCCAAAGCGCGCGCGTTTTTTAAACAAAACTTAAACGAATTTAAAATAAAACCAAACGAACTCCAAATTAAATAAAATTAATTTTCCCGACTCCTAAAAATGAGTCGAACAAAATGAATTTTAAACGGGCAAAATGCATATTTTAAAATACTCATTTTTTCCCTAAAGCAAATAAACTTTCGAAAACCAAAATTTGATTTACTCATTAAATCTTCATTTTTCCTAAATGTTGGGAAAGTCATATTATTCCCTCTCTTAATTTTTTATCGGAAAAACTTTTGAAGATAAATAAATAAATCAAATGATCTTATTTTCAAAATTTGAGAAATCCCAAATATGAAAATAATGAAATCTCAACTCTCTCCGAGGGTCCTTGAGTTGCGTGAAATTTTCTAGGATCGGAAAATGCGAGAAAATATGATATGCATGATGACCTAATGTATAACATTCCAAATTGAAAATTTGGGATGTTACAAACCTACCCCCTTAAGATGAATCTCGCCCTCGAGATTCGGGTTGGCTAGAAAATAGGTGAGGGTGGTCCTTGAGCAAAACTTCCTCTCTTTCCCAGGTGGCTTCATCTTCAGTGTGGTGGCTCCACTGAACCTTGCAAAACTTGATAACCTTGCTGCGAGTAACTCTGCTGGCATAGTCGAGAATCTTAACCGGTTTTTCCTCATATGTTAAATCATCCTTCAACTGAATTGCTTCCAGTGGCACTGTGTCTCTTAACGGTATCTCTGCTATCTCGGGGTGACATTTCTTCAACTGAGAAACATGGAATACATCATGAACTCCTGACAGTCCTTCTGGCAATTCCAGCTTATAAGCAACTTCTCCCATGCGTTGCAAAATCTTATACGGTCCAACGAAACGTGGTGCTAACTTTCCTTTATCTCCAAAACGCTTAACTCCTCGAAGCGGGGATACTCTAAGATATACCCTGTCTCCGACTTTATATTCAATCGCCTTGCGCTTTGAATCGGCATAGCTCTTCTGTCTGGACTGGGCTACCTTGAGCCTATCTCGAATCAATTTAACCTTCTGCTCAGACTCCTTAATCAAATCTGGTCCAAACAATCGGCGATCTCGGTTTAGTCCCATGACAACGGTGTCCTGCATCTTCTTCCATACAGAGCCTCGAAAGGTGCCATCTTCAAGCTGGTTTGGTAACTGTTGTTATAAGAAAATTCTGCATACGGCAAATTATCATCCCAACTAGATCCATAATCTAGTGCACAAGCTCTCAAAGATATCCTCTAGAATCTGATTGACTCTCTCGATCATCCATCGATCTCTGTGGGTGGAAAGCTGTACTGAATTCCAATCGGGTTCCCAATGTTTCGTGCAACTGGTTCCAAAATTTCAAGGTAAATTGGGTTCCTCTATCTGATACAATGCTCCTCGGAACTCCGTGTAAACACATAATTCTGGTCATGTATATCTTTGCCAACTTAGCACTGCTATAGGTAGTCTTGACTGGAATGAAATGAGCTACCTTCGTCAAGCGGTCGACTATAACCCAAATCGAGTCATATCCTGAACGGGTCTTTGGCAAACCTGTGATGAAATCCATGCCTAGTTTATCCCACTTCCATTCGGGTATCGGCAACGGTTGTAACAATCCTGTTGGCTTCTGATGCTCTGCCTTTACTTTCTGACATACATCGCAAACTGCTACATACTCCGCAATATCCTTCTTCATTCCGGTCCACCAGAAAGTATTCTTCAAATCCAAATACATCTTGGTATTTCCTGGGTGAATCGAATAGGGTGAATCATGTGCTTCTTGCAAAATCAACTTCCTTATCTCCGGGTTATTGGGCACATAAACACGGTCTTCAAACCATAGGGTATCGTGCTCATCCTCACGAAATCCTTTATCTTTTCCTTTGCTCATTTTCTCCTTTATAGAAACAACTTCCTTATCTGCCTTTTGGGCTTCTCTGATTTTGTCCATCAGTGTTGACTGAATCTCCAATGCTGTTACATAGCCTCTCGGAACTATTTCCAAACATAGCTCTCGAAGGTCCTCGGCTAACACATTGGGTATCCCTCCCATCATTAGGGTATTGACGTGGCTCTTACGGCTCAATGCGTCTGCTACGACATTAGCCTTTCTGGGGTGATAATGCAATCTCATATCATAATCCTTGATAAGCTCTAACCATCTCCTCTGTCTGAGATTCAATTCCTTCTGTGTGAAGATGTATTTCAAACTCTTATGATCCGTGTATACTTCACAATGATTTCCAATGAGAAAATGTCTCCATGTCTTTAAAGCATGCACAACGGCTGCTAATTCTAAATCATGCGTGGCATAATTTAACTCATGGGGCTTAAGTTGTCGTGAAGCATACGAAACAACTCTTCCTTCCTGCATAAGCACTGCTCCAAGTCCTCGACGTGAAGCGTCGCAATACACCTCATAATCCTTGGTTTGATCCGGCAATATTAAAACTGGTGAGGTAACCAATCTTTTCTTCAACTCCTGAAAACTTGCCTCACAGTCCTCAGTCCATATGAATTTGTTATCCTTCTTCAACAATTCAGTCATAGGCTTGGCAATCCTTGAGAAATTCTCAATGAATCTTCGGTAGTATCCTGCGACTCCAAGGAAACTCCGAATCTCTCCAACTGTCGTTGGTGCTTCCCATTTGGTTACGGTCTCAACCTTTGTGGGGTCAACTGCTATTCCTTCTCCGGATATAACATGTCCGAGAAATCCAACTTCCTTTAACCAAAACTCACATTTGCTGAACTTGGCATATAACTGATGTTCCCTTAGTTTCTCCAAAACCAATCGCAAATGTTCCTTGTGTTCTTCTTCATTCTTCGAGAAAATCAAAATGTCATCAATGAACACCACGACGAACTTATCCAAAAACTCCATAAACACTTTGTTCATCAGGTTCATGAAATAGGCTGGTGCGTTAGTCAGTCCAAATGACATAACGGTATACTCATACAGTCCATATCTCGTGGTAAACGCTGTCTTGGGTATGTCCTGCTCCCGAATCTTCAACTGATGGTACCCTGATCGCAAGTCGATCTTGGAAAACACTTTAGCTCCTTGCAAACGATCAAACAGATCATTTATCATAGGTAGTGGGTACTTGTTCTTGATTGTTACTTCATTCAATCCACGATAATCAACAACCATTCTTAACGATCCATCCTTCTTCTCCACTAACAATACGGGTGATCCCCAAGGTGAAGAACTTGGGCGAATAAAACCTTTATCCAATAGTTCCTTAATCTGCTTCTTGATTTCCGCCAAATCCTGTGCGGGCATCCCAGACGGTCGCTTCGATATCGGGCCTGTTCACGCAACAGCTCGATCAAAACTCAATGTCTCTATCCGTGGCATTCACGGCAATTCTTCCCGAAATACATCAGGAAAATCCTTCACCATGGTACTTCTTCCTGCACCACTCACGATAAGCAATTTACTTGCGCTCTCCTCGCTCGTGCCGTGATACATACTTGATCCTTCTTCCTTCTGGTGTGGTGAGCAAAATTGACTTTGTGGTGCAATCTATGTTCCCTCCATACTTTGATAACCAATCCATTCCTAATATCACATCCAATCCTTGGGATTCCAGAACTATTAGGTCTGAGGGGAAAACATAGTGTCCAATCCTTAATGGCAGTCGATCACACCATTTACTAGCCATGTATTCTGCTCCGGGTGAGGTTACTAGCATGGGTGACCTAAGGGCTTGGGTCGGAAATTTGTACTTATCCACAAATCCCCTTGATATGTATGAATGCGATGCACCAAGATGTCGAAAAGAACAACCGCAGAGATGACTTAACCAAAAACTTACCGATTCTCGCATCGGGCTGATCTTCAACCTCCTCCACATCAATGTGGTTCACCGTCCCCTGTTGAAAGGGTTGGGCTTCTTTCCGAGCTTCCATTGCCATTTCCATTCGCCTTCGGGATAGTCATTGGCATAATGCCCAGTCTTGCGGCACTTAAAACAAGTGATGTGACCTGTGTCTACCTTGGATGGTGTTGACGGGTTGGTGCGGTTCATCCATTGCTTCCTCCATTCCGCTTCCCATTCTTAGTGCCATTATGGTTGTGCGGATTACCTCCTCCATGGGTATGCTGAAACTGAATTCCTGATTTAGGGTATAACGAGGCTTCACTGGGCTCTAGAGTTATACTTTCCCTGTCCATACTTCCTCTTGCGGTTCTCAATTTGTCTGCTGCTTTCCTTCAATCATGAGGGCTCGGTCTACCAACTCCTGGTAGTTGTTGAAACTTGCTACCATCAACGGCATGTTGAACTCATCATTCAGTCCTTCTAGAAACTTCTCCCGCTTAGCAGATCTCAGTAGCAACGCTCATCCGGGGCATAACGTGCTAACTTATCAAATCATCCACATACCGCCAACAGTCCTTCCTCCTTGGCGTAAGTTGCGAAACTCACGCTTCTTCATGGCCATGGCTCCTGCTGAAACATGGGCAGTGCGAAAAGCTTGCTGAAACTGATCCCAGGTGACAGTGTCTATGGGGTAAGTGGCTGTAAAATTCTCCCACCATGCTGCTGCGGGTCCTTCAAGCTGGTGTGCTGCAAACTTCACTCTTTCTCCATCTGTACATCCTGCAGTGGTCAACTCCCTCCCTACCTTACGGAGCCAATCATCTGCTACTATCGGCTCGGTGCTACTAGAAAACACCGGCGGGTTCAGCCTTAAGAAACGTGTCAAGTGGTCCGCGGGTGGTGGTGGTGGTGGGTTGTTGTTGTTGTTGTTGTTGTTGTGGTTGTTGCCCTGGTTCTGGACCAATGTTTGAATCAGGGTGTTCTGCTGCTGAATCAATTGGGTGATCTCTGGCGGGAAAACGAACCCGGGGTCGCGTCTCGGAGGCATCTGATGGGTTTAGAAGAGACGAGAAATTAAGAGTAGAATGGGGTCTAAGGGGAATCACTACCCAATTGCACATGAGCAAATGCACACAAAATCACTTCATTCAATCAAACAAAGGGCTTACAACGATCTAACTATCGCAAAAGTGCGTGTACTATAAGGTTTACATGGAGGGAATACTACTAATATGTGGGGGACTTCTACTAATTTGAACCGGTGGAAGACTCCATGATGTCTGCTCCAGCTTCGTCTTCAAAGTCGGGTTCACTTGGATCCGAATCGGTGTCGTCGATATTGATGTAGTCGCTTGGGCAACCGACATACTGGTCTTCATTCCTGAGCGCCAACTTCTTCTTGAGTTCTTCGATCTCGTACTTAAGATCGTTATTGTGTCTTGCTAGAGCTACAATCTCGTCCATGTAGTCCTTGCGTGTAGTCTTTAGTTCTTCTTCAAGTTCGATGATCCTTCCTTTGCATTCGCAACTCCAACATATCATTGCACATCTGGTTCTCCTGGCGTCGAATGTGCTGGTTTAACTCCTGGATGAAAGCTGCAATGGATCTATCCTTCTTGGTGCTGACTATGTCCAATTTTTCATCTCGGCGTCCGCAAATCTGGTAGATAGTGTCCTTGAGGTCTTCTTGATAAACTTCCCCAATGCGTCCCATGGTGATGTGAGCTGCCATGCTCTTTCCCAGACTCCAAGTTGGTGCACTGAAAACACTATCTATAGGCTTGGTGATTGGGGCGAATGTCCTTCCTGGAACATGAGCTTGAATCTTCCAGCGCTCCTCTTCAGGCAGAGTGGCGTTGAAAGTTCCGGTGAAGCTGGGTAGTCCAATGTTCAGGTACTTGGTGACTTCCTTCAAGTGAAATCCAAAAGGTGTGCCTTCATCTGGTTGGGTGTACTCGATCTTCGCGTCCGTCATCCTAAAGAGTAGAAAAGATGAGAAGTTAGAAAATGGGAAGAGAGTAGTGATCTATGGCTTTAACTTAGTGGTCGTGTCCTACGGTCAGCTTGTGCTCTGATACCATCTCTATAGCGACCAGACCCGAATGGATCAAGTCTCGTGCTCGTGTCATCCCCGGATCAAGAATGCCGACACCACACAAGATTTCAAGGATTTATAGCAGAGTAGCAATCACACACTTATTACATCGTTGTCCACAAGGGAACTTTTTACAATAATATGGCTTAAGGCCATCTAATAATAACAGCGGAAGGCTTGGAAGATAAGTGAGTCCATCAACTCCATCGGCATCACTGAGAATAGAACCACGACCTAACACCTTACTCATCGTCTGAAAAGTCTGCAACATGAAAGTTGCAGCCCGAAAACGGGTCAGCACATGGAATATGCTGGCAATGTAACACATAGAGAGCAATGAAGGAATAAGCCTATACTACATGCATATATGGTTGGTGGAAAAGCTCTATGGTTACATTTTTGCATAAAGCTAATTTTTCCCTACAACAAAGGAATAATTTTATTTAACTATCATGGTGGTTGTTAAACATTGAGAATGGTTGACAGCATCCTCAATCGCAATTAAAAGTACTCATCAAAACCCAATAACATTTATTAGAAGTAACATGTTGAGATTCACATGATATTCAAGTACCAGATACTCAAAACGTCCATAACCGGGGACACGGCTAATCATGATTAGTTTATACACTCTGCAGAGGTTTATGACTTTTCCCCACAAGACTCGATCGCCTCCGCTTGGTTCTCGTGACTACATGGTGTTTGAGAAACGGATGACCGAGACATAGTCTTCGTAAGCACTAGCACCTTACATGTGGGTAGACCGTACCAACCTACATCCCCTACATCAGCTAGCCTACCCGTAAGAGTTCGCACAACTTAGTCAACTACGCCAGAGCCCATAATTGGCTTGTGGCTGCACACGGAAGTTTCCAGTTTGAATAATCTTATGATCCCTTAGAGCCCAGGTGGCGGTCCAAGAAATACAGCAAGTCTGATAGAAACCAGTGCCTCAATCCACCCAGATGTGTGTTTAGGTTGCCACCTTAGATAAACCATTAATTAATAATCTCACATCTGTCATGGATATTCACTCACCCAATCCACGTCTACTAGCATAGCATGGCATAAAAAGCAAACATAGAAGTAACTCCCAAGGTTTCATAAGAAAACAGGTAATAGGTACTACCTCAATCTACTTCCCATCCCACAATTTAAGCTGATCCTAAACATGCAAGTGTTTGAGGGTTTGATGTAATGCAATAAAACTGGGTAGTAGAAAAGGTATGATCAAGTGTTACTTGCCTTGCTGATGATCCGCGACACCTAGAGATTCGAAGTAACAAGCGGCGCACTCCGGGTGATCTAACGCAGACAAACAACAAGCATACAATAAGTACTCATCTAATGCACGGGGAAATCTCGAATAAAAGATCTAACCAGAGAGTTCAACTTAAGAACCCTGGTTGCAAAGGAATCAAATCAAAATAAGCAACGAAAATCGAAAGTCGAGAGAGAACGACTCGTTTTTTGCAATTTGAAACTAGGTCAAAATTTACAGTAGCAAAACTTTGTTTAAGTAGGTTAGTCGGAATGGCGGTTTCGTAACGAAACTCCAGGCGCTTGAATCACCTGATTCCGATAAACGAGCGAGAAAATAAACATATTTGAAAATTGAATCGGAAATCGAAATCGGAAAATAACGGATTAAATCCGATTAAAAGAAAAACGACGAACAGTTAAAACGACGGACGTTCGTTAACAGATCTAATCCGACGAACACGTTCATTAAAACGAACGGGTCGGTGAACGTTCACTAATTAATAAAACCAAAAAAAATAAACCAATCTAGGGTTTTTTTAAAAAAAAAACCGAACAACGCGAGAAAAACCGGATCGGGTTTTGACAAAACCGGACCGGGGGCGGCGAGGTCGGCTACCTCCGTGAGTCGCCGGGGCTCCGCTCCGGCTCCGGGAGGTCAGGCGACGGGCGGGGTGGCGGCGGGTCGGCGGGGTGGCGAGGGGCGTTGTCGGTGGCGGCGCTTGGCGAGCGCGGCGGCTCGGTGGAGGGCGGCGGCGGGCGGGGGGATGAGAGAGGCGGTATAAATAGGAGGGGAGGGGCCCGTGCCTTGGGAGGGGGCACGCGGCGGGGCGGGCGGTCCGAGCCGGACTCGGCGGCGGGCGACGGGCTCCTCCAGGCCGCGAGGGAGGGGAGGCGGCTGGTCAGGCGGTTGGGCTGGGCCCTTGGCCCAGGCGGGCGGCGCGTTTTTTTTTAAACAAAACTTAAACGAATTTAAAATAAAACCAAACGAACTCCAAATTAAATAAAATTAATTTTCCCGACTCCTAAAATGAGTCTAACAAAATGAATTTTAAAACGGGCAAAATGCATATTTTTAAAATACTCATTTTTTTCCCTAAAGCAAATAAACTTTCGAAAAACCAAAATTTGATTTACTCATTAAATCTTCATTTTTCCTAAATGTTGGGAAAGTCATATTATTCCCTCTCTTAATTTTTTTTATCGGAAAAACTTTTGAAGATAAATAAATAAATCCAAATGATCTTATTTTCAAAATTTGAGAAATCCCAAATATGAAAATAATGAAATCTCCAACTCTCTCCGAGGGTCCTTGAGTTGCGTGCAATTTTCTAGGATCGGAAAAATGCGAGAAAATATGATATGCATGATGACCTAATGTATAACATTCCAAATTGAAAATTTGGGATGTTACAGCTTCAATGTATGCTGTAACCCGGGGCGAGTCATGACGTATGTCACTTGGTAAGACGGCTTTTGCACCATAAACCATGAAGAAAGGTGTAAATCCTGTTGATCTGTTGGGGGTAGTCCGTATGCTCCATAATACAGAGGGAAGCTCCTCAACCCAACAACCCGGCGTGCGTTGGAGAGGAACCAAAAGCCGGGGTTTGATACCTTGTAATATCTCTTGATTAGCATGCTCGGCTTGACCATTGGATTGAGGGTGCGCAACAGACGCCACATCGAGCCGGATGTGTTCTCTTTGATAGAACTGCTCCATAGCTCCCTTAGAGAGGTTTGTACCATTGTTATTAATGATGTTGTGTGGAAAGCCAAATCGGAAGATTAACTTCTTGAGGAACTTGACTGCCGTGGCTGCATCACAATTGCTGATAGGTTCTGCTTCAAACCACTTGGTGAACTTGTCGATAGCGACCAAGAGGTGAGTATTTTTATCTTGGGACGGTTTAAACGGACCAACCAGATCGAGTCCGTAGACCGCAAATGGCCAGGTGATTGGAATCGTCCTAAGTTCTTGAGCCGGCACGTGAGCCTGACGTGCAAAATTTTGACATCCATCACACTTTTTGACTATGTCCTCAGAGTTAGCATGAGCCGTGAGCCAAAAGAAGCCATGACGAAAAGCCTTTGCCACCAAGGACTTTGAGTCGGCATGGTGGCCACAGTCGCTAGAGTGAATCTCATTGAGTATCTCACGGCCTTCCCTAGGTGAAACACAACGTTGAAAAACTCATGTGATGCTTCTCTTGTGTAACTCGCCGTTGACAACAGACATAGACTTGGAACGTCAGACGATCATCCGAGCCATAGGTTCATCATCAGGCAGCACACCACGGGATAAGTAGTCCAAGTAAGGGACTGTCCAATCTGGAATAGCATGTAGAGCCGCCATGAGTTGAGCCTCCAGGTCAGGAATAGCAAGATCCTCTTCCGATGACAACTTGACTGACGAGTTATGAAGGACATCGAGAAAAACATTGGGAGGGACCAGCTTGTGCTGTGAGCCTAGGCGTGACAAATAATTAGCTACATCGTTCTATCGTTGATCGATGTGATCCACCTGGTACCCCTTGAAGTGATCAGCAACATTGGTGACTGCTTGTCGATAAGCCGCCATGGGGGGATCTCTTGAGTCCCAAGTGCCAGAAACTTGTTGATCCACCAGGTCTGAGTCGCCCAGGCATATGACTCGGTTGAGGTTCATCTCCTTAGCAATTTGGAGGCCGTGAGTAAGGGCCTCCTACCTAGCTGCATTCTTAGTACAAGGAAACATAATCCTCAACACATAACAGAATTTGTCACCTCGAGGGGAAGATAAGATGACTCCAGCCCCCGAGCCCTCAAGCTGCCTGGATCCATCATCAAAGTGTATAGTCCAATACGTATTGTCTGGTTTCTCTTCAGGGGCCTGGAGTTCAGTCCAGTCATTGATGAAATCCACTAGTGCTTGAGATTTGATAGCTGTGCGAGGAACATACTTGATGTTATGTGGACCAAGTTCAATAGCCCACTTGGCGAACCAGCCTGTTGGTTCCCTGTTGTGGATGATATCGCCTAAGGGAGATGAGCTAACCACTATGATAGGATGTTCCAGGAAGTAATGCCTCAGCTTCTGACTTGCCATAAATACGCCAAAAACCAGTTTCTGCCAGTGAGGATACCGTTGCTTGGATTTTGTCAAGACCTCGCTGACATAATATACTGGCCTCTGAACTGGGTACTCTTTACCCGCCTCCTTCCTTTCCACCACAACTGCCACGCTAACTGCTTTGTTATTGGCAGCAATATACACGAGCATACGCTCTTTGGTGATTGGAGCAGCAAGGACGGGCGGCTCAGCTAATTGCTTCTTGAGGGCTTCAAAGGCGTCGTTTGCAGCAGTACTCCACTAGAAGTTGTCTTCTTTCTTCAGCATCTGATACAGAGGGATCGCTTTCTCACTGAGGCGGCTTATGAACCGACTCAAGGCTGCAATTCGACCCGCCAGGCGCTGAACGTCATTGAGATTCTTTGGCTCAGTAAGTGAAGTGATTGCCTTGATATTCTGTCGGTTGGCTTCAATGCCATGCCCTGAGACCAGGAAACCAAGTAACTTGCCAGCAGGAACACCGAAGACACACTTGTCCAGGTTAAGCTTCATATGATATGTGTGAATATTTGCAAAGGTCTCCTTGCGGTCATCCAGTAGAGTCGCCTTCTTTGCTGATTTGACTACAATGTCATCAACATGGGCATGAACGTTGCATCCAATCTGATTGTGGAAATAATTCTGAACATAGCACTGATAAGTCGCCCCCGCGCTCTTAAGCCCAAAGGGCATGGAGACATAGCAAAAAGCTCCAAAGGGGGTGATGAAAGCCGTCTTCTCTTGGTCCTCGACGACCATCTTGATCTGATGATAGCTGGAGTAAGCATCCAAGAAACAGAGGGTGTCGCAGCCTGTTGTGGCATCAATGATTTGATCAATGTGTGGGAGGGTGAACGGGTCATTGGGACAGACTTTGTTGAGGTCTATGTAGTCATTACACATGCGGCAAGTGCCGTTTTTATTGAGAACAAGCACCGGGTTAGCCAGCCACTCAAGATGAAAAACTTCAATGATGAACCAAGCAGCTAGGAGCCGGGCCACCTCTTCACCAATTGCTTTGCGTCTCTCCTTGTTAAAACGACAGAGGTACTGCTTGACTGGTTTGAATATGGGATCCACATTAAGGCGGTGCTCGGCGAGTTTTCTCGGTACACCTGGCATGTCAGAAGGTTTCCATGCAAAGATGTCCCGATTCTCAGGATAAACTTGACGAGCGCGCTTTCCTATTTGGGGTCCATGTCGGCCCCAATAGTGAACTTCATGGATGGGTCTCCAGAGACGAACTCAATATCTTTGGTATCCTCGGCTGATTTGAACTTGAGCGGCAGGTCAACTTCAATGGTGGGTTTTTTGAGAGGTGTCATATCAGTCGGGTCTACATTGTCGGTGTAGTACTTAAGCTCGTCCGTGGCGCAAGCTGTCTCAGTGTATGCGGCATCACCTTCTTCGCACTCCATGGCAATCTTCCTGTCGCCATTGACCATAATGGTGCCACGAGGGTCAGGCATTTTGAGCTTAAGGTAAATGTAGCAGGGTGATACGTCCATTTTGCATCATGTTTTCCTACTGTTATTTATAAAATTTTTATTCATAGTAATGCTTTTTTCGAGAATTCCGGCAGCTGGAAGTCTGGACCTGAAAAAGCTATGTCAGGCTACCTATTCTGCACAACTCCAAATGAGCTGAAACTTCATGAGGAAATTTTATGGAATAAATAAGAATTATTGGAGCGAATAACTACCAAAGGGGACCACCAGGTGGGCACAACCCACCTGGGCACGCCAGGGAGCCCAGGCGCGCCCTGGTGGGTTGTGCCCTCCTCGGCCCACCTCTGGTGCCCACCTTCTAGTATATAAGTCATTTTGACATAGAAAAAAAATAAGGTGAGGACTTTCGGGACGAAGCGCCGCCGTCTCGAGGCGGAACTTGGGTAGGAGCACTTTTGCCCTCCGGCGGAGCGATTCCGCCGGGGGAACTTCCCTCCCGGAGGGGGAAATCATCGTCATCATCACCACTAACAACTCTCCCATCTTGAGGAGGGAAATCTCCATCATCATCTTCAACAGCACCATCTCCTCTCAAACCCTAGTTCATCTCTTGTGTTCAATCTTTGTACCGAAACTATAGATTGGTGCTTGTAGGTGACTAGTAGTGTTGATTACCTCTTGTAGTTAATTACTATATGGTTTATTTGGTGGAAGATTATATGTTCAGATTCAATATGCTATTTAATATCCCTCTGATCTTGAGCATGATTATCATTTGTGAGTAATTACTTTTTTCTTGAGGTCACGGGAGAAATCTTGTTGCAAGTAATCATGTGAACTTGATATGTGTTCGATATTTTGATGGTATGTATGTTGTGATTCCCTTAGTGGTGTCATGTGAATGTAGATTAAATGAAACTTCACCATATTCCGGCCTAAGGGAATGCATTGCGGATTATTTATTAGATGATGGGTTTCTAGAGTGACAGAAGGTTAAACCCTAGTTTATGCGCTATTCCGTAAGGTACCGATTTGGATCCAAAAGTTTAATGCTATGGTTATAATTTATTCTTAATACTTTTCTCGTAGTTGCGGATGCTTGTGAGAGGGTTAATCATAAGTAGGAGGTCTGTTCCAGCAATAACAACACCTACGCATCGGTCCACCCACATATCAAATTATCAAAGTAGCGCACAAATCAAACCAACATGATGAAAGTGACTAGATGGAATTCCCGTGTACCCTCAAGAACGCTTTGCTTATTATAAGAGACCGCTTTTGGCCTGTCCTTTGCCTCAAAAGGATTGGGCTACCTTGCTGCACTTTTGTTACCATTACCTTTACTTGCTCGTTACAAATTATCTTGCTACCAAACTACTCGTTACTTACAATTTCAGTGCTTGCAGACATTACCTTGCTGGAAACCGCTCGTCATTTCCTTCTGCTCCTCGTTGGGTTCGACACTCTTACTTATCGAAAGGACTACGATTGGTCCATATACTTGTGGGTCATCAAGGCTATTTTCTGGCACTGTTGCAAGGGAGTCAAGCGCTCTTGGTAAGTGGAATTTGGTAAGGAAAAATTATTTCTACGTGCTGAAATTTATTGTCACTTGTTACTATGGAGAACAATCCTTTGAGGGGTTTGTTTGGGGTATCTTCGCCCCGGCTGGAACCACAATTAGTTGCCCCTCAACCCATTGCACCTACTGAAAATATTGAATATGAAATTCCTTCTAGTATGATAGAACAACTGCTAGCTAATCCTTATGCAGGAGATGGAACCGAACATCCTCATATGCACTTGATATATGTGGAAGAAATTTGTGGATTATTTAAGCATGTAGGTTTAAACGGAGATGAAGCTAAGAAGAAGGTTTTCCCTTTATATTTGAAGGGAAAGGCATTGGCATGGTATAGGCTATGCGATGATATTGGATCTTGGAATTGGAATCGATTGAAATTGGAGTTTCATCAAAAAAACTATCCTATGCATCTAGTTCATCGTGATTGAATTTTATATATATATATATATATATATATATATATATATATATATATATATATATATATATATATATATATAAATATAATTTTTGGCCTCATGAAGGAGAAAGTATGGCTCTAGCTTGGGGGAGGCTTAAGTCCATGTTATATTCATGCCCCAATCATGAGCTCTCGAGAGAAATTATCATTCAAAACTTCTATGCTCAGCTTCTTGTAATGATCAATCCATGCTCGATACTTCTTGTATCGGTTCTTTTATAAAGAAGACTATTGAATTCCGGTTGGATCTTTAAGAAAGAATTAAACGCAACTCCTAAGATTGGGAACTCGACGAAGGTAAAGAGTCGGGTATTAAGCTTAAGTTTGATTGTGTTAAATCTTTTATGAATGTCGATGCTTTTCAAAAGTTTATCACTAAATATGGACTTGATTCTGAGATAGTAGCCTATTTCTGTGAATCTTTAGATACTCATGTTGATCTCTCTAAAGAGAAGTGGTTTAAATATCATCCCCCTATTAAAGAAGAAACTATCATCTACAATGTTGATCCAGTTGTTCCTATTGCTTACATTGAGAAACCACCTTTTCCTGTTAAGATAAAAGAACATGCTAAGGTTTCAAATGTGGTCCGTAGAAGTAATATAAAAGTACCTAAACCCCTTAAGCAAATTAAAGTAGAAACTAGTGTTGCTATGGTTAAGGATCTCTTGGTCGATAATATTGATGGGCATGTTCCACCGAAATGACTCAACTGTTCCATTCTGACATTCCAGTTAAACAGCACAAAAGTCACTTCTTTTAAGAAGTGTTTTGTGCAGTGCACCAAAAGGTCACAACAGCAACCTGGTGAAATGGATATCCCTGTTTGCACAAAAAGCTACAATGGAAATAGTCAGAGTCTCAAACAATTATAGGCAAAAACATTTGGCTAAACTTGTCATGGCTTATAACAGTGGCATGGCTTCATTTTACCAGGGGCATTAGATTAAGAACAACTAAATATTTGGTATAAGGGCATGGGATAGTGGGGCACCAGCAGTCCAGCACCATGTACCTAAACAAGGGCATAAAGTGGTGATTCAGAGTTTGTTGCCCCGAGAAACAAACATCCAAGAAACATATCTGGGTTGGTCCCATTTTTGTTCACTCTAGCCACCTACCCCTATGTGTGAATAGCAAATCTAGTCCTGGTCATATCAGTGTGTACAACGTTACCCAGATATTTCCCTTTTTGACCAAGAGACCGGTTGGATGACCAGTCTGTACTACTTTCACCCCCTTTCCTTCCTGTTTGTACCAAGTCCGATGTACATACTAAATTCGCCCACCCCCACTTTATTTCTTGTTTGAACCAAGTACAAGATTCGACTCCATGAAGTAGCTTTACCTCTAATAATAGAAAAGATATAGGTGTCGTTGGACCATCCGATCGAGGGGGGCTGAGAGGCAGAAAATGATGCACATGCATCAACGTAGCGAGCTGGGGAAGTAGAGCTAAGGCAGTTTCGAAGGAAGATATACCTGAAGGTTGTCGGGATGTGGATAGGTGGGCGGCAGGAGGCCGGATCCGCCCACACTAGGGCAATGACGAAGCGATCGAAGGACCTCCCACGCCGGTGCTCGGCTAGAGATAGCGGTGCGGTCGGCAGTGGGTCTCCTCCCTCGCTGTCGATGACGGCCTAAACATTGCCCCTCCTCCCCTTCACCGGCGGAGGGGGATACGTCCGGATCTGTAACCAGCGGTGAGGATAGAAAGATAGTGTTATTTGAAGGGAGAAAGACAGTGTTACCACCGCTATCTTGTTTAGATCTGGAGAGGATGAGTGTGTGTGAATGGAGCAAGCCTAGCAAGGAAGCGCGGAGGCTCCGGCCTATATATACGTAGTGGGGTAGTTTTCCTTTTTCACTCCATCAAAACAATCATTTAAAATTGTGTACGTGCCAGGTCGCCGTTTTTTAGTTGTTGATTGTTTTTTCAGATAGCTACCCGCTTATTCCAAGTGGTGTTACGGTGTGACAGGTCGCACTTTGTATCGTTCAAGTCAGGTACAAGACCCTCCATTAAATGAACAACCACCCCCTCATAAAAATTGTGAACAAGCCCACGGCTAAAATTATCGGAAACGTGGGCTGCCCCAATATGCATTATTATTTATATTTTTTACTCCCTCCGTTCCTAAATATAAGTCTTTTTAGACATTTCAAATGGACTACAACATACGGATATATATAGACATATTTTAAAGTATGGATTCATTCATTCTGCTCCGTATGTAGTCACTTGTTAGAATCTCTAAAAAGACTTATATTTTGGAACGGATGGAGTATGTGGGAGTATCCTCAAAACAAAATGTGAGAGTACAATATTTATTGGGCCCCTTTGTAATTGGTGCTAAATTTTGACCAAAGATTTAACTGACAAAATGTTAGTGCATGGTAACAAAAAATTATATCGTTTGATTCGTATTTGAACATAGTTTTCAATGATGTAGGGTCTGCTTGGTTTCTAGCCACATATTGCCACACTTTGCCACACCTCACCATAGGCAAATTTGACCAAGTTAGGTGGGTGTTTGGTTCTAGCCACACCTAAGACAAGAATTTTTCTATTAGCAGTGAACCCCACATGTCATAGACACAAAAAGTGTGGCAAGATTCCCTTAGGCAAGCCAAAGTGGGTCTAACAATTTGAGCAACTCAAGTTAGGCAAGTGTGGCAAGTGTGGCAAAAATAATGTGGCAACATAAGACAAACATAGTCACAATCCAAACAGCCCCGTAATTTTTTGTGCCATGCATGAACATTTGGTTAGTTAAATTTATAGTCAAAATTTAGCAAGGTGCATCAAATCGACACATGCAAGTATCAAAAGGAAAGTCATGGCATGCATGCATGCGTTGTACTCCCTCCGTTTCCAAATATAAGTCTTTTTAGAGATTGCAACAAGTGACTACATACGAAGCAAAATGAGTGAATCTACACTCTAAAATATGTCTACATACATCCGTATGTTGTAATCCATTTGAAATGTCTAAAAAGACTTATATTTAGGAACGGAGGGAGTAACTAATGCATCGGTAAACGCAAATTATTGAAATATATCGAGTGCAGTGCTTTGATGTGTCGCGTCAACTCGTACAAGACCGAGAAGTTTGATTACTACAAGGCCCTCTCTCCTTAACCGCACCTGCCTTTGGCTGCATGACAGGTGGGCCACCCACCTCTTGGGCCCACCTGTCATAGACCCAAAGGCATGAGCAGTAAGTCAATGAAGCTGTGTCCCTCCCTCGCCCATGAGCGTGGTGGCTGGCAGGACTAGGAGAAGCTTTCGTTCACTACACGCTCTCCCTCCCGCGCGCGGTGGACACGCAGCAGTTCAATCGGTGTCAGATGGCCATAAGTATACTGTAGTACTCCTCCACTGGAGTAGTACACCATCATTTTTCGACTTCCCGAAGAGGCACAAGTGCCAAGCGCAGCCCGGACGCTCGTGTGGCAGTTTCATGTGTAGAGTAGTCTAGGATAGCGTGTACTATGCCTGTAAGCTTAAAATCGTTGGGGTCGGCTCCATGCTTTCTTTTTTTGATTAAAATAATCTTTTGGCCCTACCTGTCATCCTCGTGATTCTAGTTTGCACGCTCATCTGGTCAAGACAGGAATATATATTTTAATTTTTGGTGGGGTAAATATTAGAGGTTGCAGCAAATGGAGTATTGTACACTGCGTGTCTTTCAGCCAAGTTTACAGGCAACCATGTGGGGCCAGTACTATGATGTGTCGCGTCAACTCGTACAACAAGGAGAAGCTTGATTTTACTACTACACGCCTTCTCCCTCGCCCATGCGCGCGGTGCCTTTCTAGAGATTTCAACAAGTGACTACACCGCGTGCAGTACTGGCTCAAATCTCAAATCTCATCAACCAAGGCATTTTGTGATTGGAGGAATGTATCTCGTACTTTACAAAACTACCCTAATTAAACTCATGCATTAATTACGTAGTTCTCTCATTTTCCTCTCCGCCTTGGTCGCGGTTCACAATATTGAGCACTCCTATATGACTTGTCGCTCTATCTACATGCGGGACATCAAAGCATCCGGGCCCGCGTGCCATCCACCAAATCACAGTGAGGTGCTACAGTCGAGAATCATCGATCACCCAGTTGTGGCCGTCATTGTCAGGACCCCGATCCTAAGTCACACCGATCTAGCATGTAACACATCATATCACTTTGCGGCCTCACGCACGGTATTCTAACGGGTGTCGCCTTACCATGGCCCGGGACCGCTTATGCTTTTGGCTCACGATATGATAGTGTCGCCAAGATCCATATGACAAAGAACCCGGCCGACATGGCTAGTCGTGAACCCAAAGCGGCGCTTAACCCATGGGGACAGGCATACATGAATCACATCGAGCATGTCGGTCATCAACGTATGTATTCGGCTATAGCACTGGCTAACAGACTCCGTATTCCGGCTGTAGCAGGCTAGGCAGACTCGAATACCACCGCGTGACATTTCCCGAAGATGATATAGAACGAAGTGAGACACATGCCGACCAGTCAAGTGTCCAAGCAGTAGTGTGGGCTAGCAGGACTCGTGAACCGGCTGTAGCGGACTACTATCGCCGTAAGCACGAGACTACATTTCCCCATATGAGAGGCTGCCAAGGATAAACAACTAGTTTGTCGGATCCCACACATACCAAGCATTTCAAACATACACACATTATGCTCAATATGCGAGATACAACATGGCATCACAACATAACTCTACGACTCAAAATATTATTCATTAGGCTCAAGAGCGAGATATTACAAACATGGGTCTCATGACCCAACACTCGTGAGCATACAAGTCAAAGCACAAGCGAAGCTAAACATGTCCGGGTACGCATAACTATAACTGAAAAAGGCTGAAGCCTCGACTATCTACTGAGATCTGCCGAGGGCACAAGATCGTAGCTGAGGTAACAAGCTAAACGTCGAAGTCCACGTGGAACTACTAGCGAGACTGACGTCTCTCTGCAAAACATAAAATAAGCAAACGTGAGTACAATTGTACTCAGCAAGACTTACATCAGATCTAACTACATATGCATCATTATCAAAAGGGGTGGTGGAGTTTGACTGCAGCAAGCCAGCTTTGACTCGGTGGCTATCCTGAACTACGACTGCAAGTAACTCTTTTGAGGTGGCGCACACGAGTCCACATATTCACCATGGCAATACACCACTATGGACCCGCTCCCGTCTCCCTACGAGAACGCCATCCATAGCACTCACGCTTATCTTGCGATTTTAGAGTATCCACTTTCACTTGTCTATGAACTGATATAGGCAACCCGAAGTCCTTCTCCGTGGACACGGCTATTCAATAGATCATATTTAACCCCGCAGGGTGTACTTCTTCACACACGCTCACCACTTATCGTCGCTTACCGACATGTACTGCAACCTTCAAGCGGAAGCCCAACGTGGGTGTCGGCCTCAGCCTACCTAAACACTCAAGTCCCTAGTCCAGGTTTATCGCCTATTCGGTTCCATCCGCAGGAGTCCGCCGAGGTTTCCCATACAGCCCCGAACGATGTGTGCAGGGTTCCCGAGATACCAAACGGGCACACTGCACACCAACACACGGTGCCACCGCAACACAACCCACCCCTAAGGTCAGCGCTATGCGTGCCCCCAAAGATGCTACAAACACCGAAACTACTTGCAACTCCTGACCGAGGACAAGGTGGTTAAGAAGCCGAGAGGGTCAATTAAGGATCCCAATGCGTGGTAGTAACTGTTTCATGGATCACAAACACGTAACTCAGTTCCTCGAGGACGGCTGCAATGAGACAACCCACCATGTACTCCTACATGGCCTCTCACCGCTACCTTTACCAAATCGTGTTCACACACTTAGCTCACACACAATAGGACATGTTCATAACAATTCCAATTCATTCCCGATGAATCAGACCCGACTCAACTCTAAGTAGTAGCAGGCATGACAAACAAGCATAAATGAGTAGGCACATCATGGCTCAAACAATTCCTACTCATGCTAGTGGGTTTCATCTAATTATCGTGGAATGACAGTCATGCAAAGGATCAAGGGGTTCAGCTACCGCAGCAAGTAACACATGAGTCGTTGTTGTCCTAATGCAATAAAATAGAGCAGGAGCGAGAGTGGGATTATATCGAATGAACAAGGGGTTTTGCTTGCTCGGCACTTCAAGATAATATAGTTCTTCATCGGTGTCATCGAACTCATCGTCGGTACGTCGTCTATCGAGAGGGGACAATTACCGGCAAACAAGAGAGAGCACAATCAATGCAATGCACATATATGATGCATGATCATGTTAAGGTACTGAATTCACCTAATGCAATAATAATCCAAGTTAGTTGAAGTGGAATTCAAACAAGGTTGTACTCCAACTCCAAATGCTATTTCATAAGTTACCCTAATCGTGATTCATCCTATTCAGTGATGTTAACTTGTTCAAACATGCATGATCATGGAATAAACAGATTCTTCATATTTTTCTGATCATTTTTCATATATAAATTATTTCCATCCGAGTTATGGTTGAATTTATATGATTTTTAGAAGTTTAGAGGATTTTCTGAAATTTACTGAATTAAATTAAATCCATAAAAGGGTATTATCACGTCACCGACGCCGCAGGACGTCAGCTGGTCAATCGGCGCCCAGGTCAAACCTGACCTGTGGGTCCCGCGTGTCGCTGGCACAACTATTTAATCCAGCTATTTAGCCTTAAGTTAATTTTAACTAGGTTGTTTGTGGGGTCAGCCCACTAGTCGCTGACTAATTAGCTAACTAACCTAGGTTAATTAGTGTTAAGCTAATTCTAACTAAATTGTCGGGGGGCATACGCCGCTGACGCACGGGAGGTCAACCCATGGTCAATCCCGGCCAACTCGCCGGAGTTGACCTGCTGCTCGCCGCCGGAGCCGAGACGGCGGACGGTTATGATTTCCTCCTCCGCGACCAAATGGCCGGCGGAGGGCGCCTATGTGATGCGGGCGCCGTCGCCGAGTAGTGGCAGCGGCTGGGCCTAAGATGGCCGGAGTCGCCACCGGCGCCGACCGTGGTGGTCGCCGGAGCTCGAGCGGCTCGGGTCGACGCCACGGTGGCCGGGGCTCGTGCGAGGCACCTACGTGACCTATGCAGCGCGGGGAGAAGGTTGAGCACGACAGCCGGGCCACTAGGTGGCCGGAGGCACGTCGGCGGCGGACATAGGCGGCGGCGGGTTTCGGTCACGGTGGGAGTGGTAGCTAGAGGGGGAGAATGAGTCGGAGAAAAGGGGGAATCGATTCGGGGCTCACCGTGAGTGCGATGAGGCCGTCGGTGAGCTCGGGGGGGCACCGGAGCCGATGAATTCGACGGCGAAGTCCGGCGGGTACGGAAAAGGGGAAAATGGTGGGGCGGCGCCTCGGGGCGCTCCGGCGTCGGGAGACTCGGTGAGGAGGACGGGGGCGTCACGGCGGAGGCCATGGACACGTCGGCGAGGCGAGGGAGGGCCTGTGGCCGTGGCTACGGCGAGCGGTGGCGACGGCGGCTCTCGGTCGCGTGAGGGAGAGAGAGCAGAGGAAGGGGGAGGGGTCGGGAGAGAGTGAGAGAGAGCCAGGGGGTCGCGTGGCGCTCGGGGAGGCGTCCAGGGCGTCGGGGTGAAGCAGGCAGGTGGAGGTGGCGCGCGCGCGCGGTGCGCTGCCGGGCACGCGCCCGCCCTCCCGGCAGAGGAGGAAGGCGACAGAAGGAGGCGGTGGTGGGCTGGGCACTGGAGGGGCTGTGGGCTGAGAGGTGAGCACCGTAGTCCTCTCTCTCTCTTTCCATTTCTGTTTTCTATTTTGCGTTTGTTTTTGATCCAGCTTTAAAACCAAATCAATTTTATAAATCCTGAAAATATTCACGGGCACTTTCTGAATTATTTCTATGGCCCACAAATATTTCCAACATTATTTGAGCATTTAAATTATTTATAGTGTTTAAATGCCCAAAGTCAAATGGTTTAAGATTTAATTCAAAAATCAGAATGACCTATAAGATATGTTCATCATTTTGGAAGAGGCTTTCACCTTTATCCATTAATTATGAACATTTTCACAGGCATTTTGGGATTATTGAAAATGATTTTATTTGAACCTATTAGAATTCAATTGGTGCTAGGGTTTCAACAATCCCCATTTCAATTTTTATGGAAATTAACATGATGACATGAATGCCTTAATGCAACTAATGTCAAACAATTCTAGGGTTGTGACAGTCATGACCCGACATATCACAAAACCCACCTTTACCAAAGAGCGTAAAGTGGCCTCAAGTGGCCTCGTTGACCGATGAAGCAACCATCATTTCATTGGAATGCTCAAGAAGCCCTTTCTCCCTTTTTAGGAAGAAAACTCACCTGTGCTACTCACTTCTGCCATTTTTCTTCTGTACCGATGAACGAAAGGTGGGCGAATCAGTGATGCTGCTATATTTTCATTCCAAGAATCTTCTTTTTGTGAAGCACTGACCGATCCTCACAGCCTATTCTTTTCCCGTTTTCATTGCAATTATGGTTTCCTTTCGATTCCTTTTTGTTTGTCAGTTCATTGATGGATCCTGGAGCACTAGGAAAAGAGTTGCCAGCGGACAACCCACTGGAGACAGCGATCTCTAGGAAGCGAGCACCGACCAACGAGTTGACCATGTTGGCGGGCCAACCCATGGAGACGAAGAACTCCAAGAAAAAGCACTGGCAAAAGAGTTGACGACGTTGGCGGACGAACTCCTCAAAGAAAGTTGGAAGAACAGCAAGGGCCCCACCGTGCCTACCCAGAAACTTTAATGGCCACCTATGCGAGGCTCAAGGCCGAGTTTGAGGAGATAGTCGCCGCTGAGAAGCAGTATTCCCCTAGCAAGGTGATGGCCCCCATCGAGGACGAGGAGATGGCCCCCGGAGGGATGGGATCCCCCGGTGAGCTGCACAAGGTAAAAAATAATGGCTTACCATAGTTGTGGTTTTTGATTATTTGCAATGTGCTTGCTAATATGTTAGGGTTGTGCAGTGCCGTGGACGCCCTGATGATTCCGATGTCGCGGCCCGTCCTGTGGACAACGCCCCAGAGATCGTTTTCGATGTCACGGTCCGTCCTATTGACATCGCCCCGGAGATCGATTCCGATGCCGCTGTCCATCCTGTGGACATCTCCCAAGAGATCGATTCCGATGTCGCAGTCAGTCGTGTGGACATCGCCCCAGAGATCGATTCCCATGCCGTTGTCCGTGCTGTGGTCATTGCCCGAGAGGTCGATGACAAGAAATAGTTGGTCGCGCTAATCCTTCAGGGTAGTTTGCATTGCCCTGTGTTT
The DNA here is from genome assembly GCA_021605205.1 of Aegilops longissima. Lineage (NCBI taxonomy): Eukaryota > Viridiplantae > Streptophyta > Magnoliopsida > Poales > Poaceae > Aegilops > Aegilops longissima. Next base: position 533,804,663 of record CM038679.1, on the reverse strand, counting down.
AATTACCAGAATGATGCGTGTTATCAAACCATCTTTGGGCTAGTGCACTGTCTTGTGTGGGTGGTACTTGCTACTTTTGCTTGATAGTGAATCATGCGAACCCTCTCCGAGTTATTGAAACAGATGTATCCTCACCAGCTTTTGATGTAATATATCGCATGCATAGATGGAAGTTCGAACTGTTTATCATAGCAGCAGGGCTTGTTTGATGATTCTTGGTGTTAGTAGGCTAGCTACTGTGCCAGCTATAGTAATTGCAAAACACTCACCGAAGAGAAACGTTGGGGCTGATGAGCTCGTGGTACGCTTATACTTATCCATCATTGATCGGCAATTAGCCCAAGCTCCTAAAATTGTAGGCTTAGCGATCGATCAGACAATAGTCGACCCAGATAAATTCAGGCCTCATTTGGTTCATAGGGTAGGAAAATCGTAGCAAAAGTCCAGAGACGTACAACACAAAATCATAGCAAGATAGAGACGCATTCCTCCGCTCCAAAATAGATGACTCAACTTTGTACTACTAACTTTGAAACGGAGGAGTCCAAATCCTAGGCGGCTAGTTTGGCCTAGTGGGTTTCAAGGATATGACGTGGTATAGTGCCATCCAGTCTTCAAGGTGGTAGCAGATTATGGGTACAGTAAGTTTTCTTGAATAAGAGGAATTCAACGAAGTCATGATGGTTCCTTCGTATTTCCAATTTACAGCGGGAAAGGTTGGGCCTGCGCTACGATCGGGGTGGACCAGGATAATTTTGTGCATGACAGGTGGACCAGGATGGTCGACGTCCCACATGTCGGCGAATGGAAAGTATTCTTTTCCGATATAGAGGACGAGCAATGAGTATTCATTGTTTATTTTTGATGAAAGCTATTGTCTCCACTGTTATGACGGAGGAGTGTGAAACACGGCAGCCAGTGAACTTGGCATGTGCACCACTCCCTCCTTCCTCATGTAATACTACCATAGTGTTGACTATAAGGTTGCTATAAAGGTTTCAACTTTTTCTCACTTTCTCTCTATCAATTTACTCTCAAATGTTTTTTACCTTTCTTTTTTCAGACACAATTGTTTTTATGCCTCTTTTTTTAGAATTAGTTTTTTTATACCTAGGAGCACGTGTAGAGACGGGCTCTTGCAGAGCCCACTGGGCTTATAGGCCAGTATTTTACTGGTACTACTTGCTACCACTAAAAAAATACACTTCCGTGATGATACATGTTTGTCACAGTAGGTCATGTTTTCTGTCATGCATGTACATCCATGACAAATTTATGACAGAATCAAGATAGTCATACCTGTGCTATCGTAGAAGTGTTCCATGACATTATGAAAATTATCATCACGGAAGTGTCCACTTCCATGACGATAAATCGCGATCACGTAAGTGCTTTTGTCAAGGGTGACCGACACGCGGTATCCACCGTAACGAACACCGCGTTTATCGGGTCCGGTTTTGATCCGATAACCTGTTATCAGCCCCGACCAATGGGGATTTTCCACATGTAAAATCATCATTGGCTGGAGGAAACACGGTCACCACCGCTGGGGACAGATGTCATCCACTCATTGGACCCAAAGCGCCTATGATACGCCGACACGCAGCACAACACAACAGAGGCCCATTCCTGTGAAAAGGCCGACCCGTTTGACTTGGTCAAAAGATGGCGGGCCGGCCCACGGCGAGCCTGTGAACGACTTGTTCGCATATAGCCCATTTACAGCCCGCTAACCCAGGGACCATTTACGGCCTATCCGAATTAGGCCTAGTAGCGTCATCGGGGCCGTCCAATTTAATTCCAGCCCATTTTAACTTCCAGCCCATGTATGGCCCATGACGTCTTTCAGCCCATATGAGGCCCTTATTACTCTCGGCCCATTAACGGCCCGTGGTAAAACTGGCCCATAATGAACAGTGTATCACTTTATACCCATTAACGGCACGTGGAGAAATCAATCAGAATGAACAAAGGTATCACTTTATACCCATTAACGTGCATTATTCCGCTGGGCCATTTCCAACCCATGTTATCTTTCGCCTTCTCAGGCCCATTTATTCTTGGGCTCATTTCACATTCGCTTACTTACGTCTCACATCGCTATTTTCTCGCTAGGGCCAAATTCAGCCAACGGTTACAATGTCTGCCAGGCCCAATAATATGTTGGGCCGTTTTCATGTCAAAAAAACCCGTTGGGCTGTTTTCATAGAGTTATCAAATACGGCCTATTAAGGGCCCGTTATTGTCCACAAATAGTATGGCCCATAATTGGCGAAATGATGATACGCCCCATAGAAGGCCCATGGATCCTACGGCTCGTAAAAGGCCCATGAATCGTACGACCCGTAGAAGGCCCATGGATCCTACAGCTCGCATAGAAGGCCAATGGATCCTATGGCCCGTAGAAGGCCCATGGATCATACGGCCCGCAGGAGGCCCATGGTTACAACAGTCCGTGCGTTGCCATGATTATTCTGGCCTAGTTTCCAAAGATAGGTTATTGTGGCCACTAGAAAACACAGTAAAAGAACCGCAGGACTACAAGCAAACAACTAAACAAGACAATAAGGAAATAAATAAGCAAGCAATTTACGCTAGCCTATTACCGCTATTACACATATTCCATCTATCGGGCATCAAAGTTCGCCACCAAAGGCAAATATAGGGAACAAAGCAGCATATTACATACACCGCCATCAAAATTGGCCACCAAAGGCAAATAAACGCGGCAGAGAAACAAGAGCATAACTGAAACAACTTCAGAAGAGCTCAAGAAACATGGTATCCACCATGCTGGCAATAAGCTTAACAAGCTTATTAGCTTTGTCCTGTTTAGTGCTAAAATCCTCCAACGCTTGCTGTTGCACCAGAAAGTATGCATCTAAATGCTCCAGGGACTTCCGCAGTCCTTCCGCTTCTTGTCGCAGCACAGCTAATCGATGTCTTTCAGCTTTGTCGGATTTCGGGTTCCGGCAGACCCTCTAGGTTTGAACTCTGGGGTGCACGCGGAGATCTCACCCCTACCTACCCGCACCTCGTCGCCTCGCAAGGATCTAAACTACGCAAAAAGCAACACAAGGGACACAATGTTTATACTGGTTCGGGCCACCATTGTGGTGTAATACCCTACTCTAGTGTGTGGTGTGGTGGATTGCCTCAGGGGCTGATGATGAGCAATACAAGGAAGAACAACCTCGCGAGGGTATGTTCTTGGCTAGTGCGATGAACTGCTAGGGGGAGTTCGGCTCTCTCTCTCTCTCTCTCTCTCTCTCTCTGGATCCAAGGTGGCTCTCTAGCTCTCTTCCAGATTTTGGATCCCTCTACCCTGTGGGAGGCTAGTCCTATTTATAGGCAAAGGCCCTGGGCCTCTTCCCAAATATTGAGCGGGATGGGCGCCAACAATTGGCCATTTTGAAGGGGAACATCTAGTACACTTATCCTGACTAAAGTTGGTCCTCGCCTGCAAAAGGCTCTGATGATGACGCCGGCTTGGGCTCCACGATGACCTCCTTCCTGCTGTTGTGTTGGTCTTGGTCTTGTTGCACTGAAATGGCTGCCTTTGCTTCATGCTCTTGCCTGCGCTTGCCTCCTTTGCACAAAAGAGGAAATGAGGACATCAAGAGTCGGCGCGCCGCGCCTCTTGGTCGTCATGGCTTGCGTTATGGGCACCTCGTGAGGTACCCCGCCTTGATCTCTCCGCATCCTCGTGAGCCAGCCTGACGAGGCCGTGCCTGAGGAGGCTTCCTGTCGTGCGCCCCGCGAGGCTTGGCCCCTCGCGAGGGTCTTGAGCTTGTGCTGATGAAGATGGGTCGTGGCCACCACCTTGAGCCACGCCGCAGCGCAGCAGGCAAGTCCGTACCCCTGCTCCTGTAACGCCGACAAGAGTCTCCGCCCAAGGCGCGCCGACTTGGCTTAGCGGAGAAGTGAAGGGGCAGGCGGTTAGCGCGCGAGGTTCTAACAGCCTGCGGCCTTGGTCGCCAGATGGCTGTTGATTGGACGTATGCCCCTCGTTCCCCACGCCCTTATTTTGGCGCCCACTAGACGGACCCGTGGTTGCACACAGCCATCCTCTTCTCGCCGCCGATCGCCTCCTCGCTTCTTCCTCCTTTCGAGCTCCAGCCTCCGCCTAATCCAATCTCGAACCTCCTTCCTGTCCGCCATGGTCTCCGACGAAGAAGGGAAAGGGAAAAGCCTATGCCTCTCGCCTCACCGGTTGCCGCCGACGGCTCCTACTGCACGATCGGGTCGATCATACTCAACCGAGAAGGCTTGGACAAGGTCAGTTCTGCTCGCCACTATCTTCAACGAAAAGGGAGGACGATGGTCTGGCCCGCGTCTCACTTCTCCATTGATGTAATAGTCACCGAGGTCCCAGATTTAGCCGACGCCTTTGGGCGGGCTGGTTCCCCCCTTTTCCAATTTCTTCAACGCTGTGCTTTCCCATTACCAGATCCATATGATGCATTTGGGTCCTGAATCCATTACTCTGCTTGCCGTTTTTGCCTTTGTCTGCGAGGCGATGATGGGCATCCCTCCTTCAGTTGCCTTGCTGCGCCACTTCTTCTCTTTGCGCCTCATCGATCCCACCCAATACTCGGGGTGCGTGAGCTTCATTGCCGCACTAGAAACAACGGCTTCAGGGATTGATTTCAGCCTTCCTCCGCCCGCGTCTGGGTTCCGCAAGCGGTGGCTGTATGTGGATGTCGGGGTGCCCAGCCCCCTGCTCTCGGAACCAACATTGCCCGCAATCCCCAATTCGGGCTGGGGCCAGGAGACGCTCACGAGCCCCCGGCTCGTCTTCGTTTGGCGTCGCTTCGTGTACTTGAGGGCGCTCGGTGAGGGAGTTCCGGACTAGGGGGTGTTCGGATAGCCCAACTATCATCATCGGCCGGACTCCAAGACTATGAAGATACAAGATTGAAGACTTCGTCCCGTGTCCGGATGGCACTTTCCTTGGCGTGGAAGGCAAGCTTGGCGATACGGATATGTAGATCTCCTACCATTGTAACCGACTCTGTGTAACCCTAACCTATCCGGTGTCTATATAAACCGGAGGGTTTTAGTCCATAGGAACAACAATCATACCATAGGCTAGCTTCTAGGGTTTAGCCTCCTTGATCTCGTGGTAGATCCACTCTTGTAACACACATCATCAATATTAATCAAGCAGGACGTAGGGTTTTACCTCCATCAAGAGGGACCGAACCTGGGTAAAACATCGTGTCCCTTGTCTCCTGTTACCATCCGCCTAGACGCACAGTTCGGGACCCCCTACCCGAGATCCGCCGGTTTTGACACCGACATTGGTGCTTTCATTGAGAGTTCCTCCATGTTGTCACTGATAGGCCCGATGGCTCCTTTGATCATCAACAACGACGCAGTCCAGGGTGAGACCTTTCTCCCCGGACAGATCTTCGTATTCGGCGGCTTTGCATCGGGCCAATTCATGGCCATCCGGAGCAGATCGAAGCTACGCCCGGCCATCAGGTCAGATTTGAAGTTTGAACTATACGGCCGATATCCGCGGAGACTTGATCTTCGACGGATTCGAGCCGCAGCCAAGGCGCCACAATCTGCCTCGATGGGCATGATCTAGCTCGCAGCCTAACGAGGCCTCGAGGCCGCACTGAATCCGCCCGACCCTTAATCCGGAGCCGATTCCCCGATCGAGGACGAGTGGTTGGACACCACCGGGGCTTTAATCTCTACGGCGATCGAGCGAACTCTATCCCTGTCGCTTTGCGAAGACCTCGACTGTGGTGTCGGACTCCTCTCCGGACCAACCTCCGCGCCTTGCTAATCGAATCCGATTGGACGCCCGCATGGAGTTCACGGCGCATGACATCTTTCGCACTTTCGCCTTTGGCGACATCCTGAATTCACTAAAGTACCTCTCGTTATCGAGAGAGCCTGGCCGGATCTGCGGTCGACGGTTGGGATGCGGACGACGAAGAAATTCAAAGCCCACCCACCACCCACTTGGTAGCCGCTGTCGACGATCTAACCGACATGCTAGACTACGACCCCGAAGACATCGACGGTATGGACGACGATGCCGGAGACGAACAAGACTCAGCGCCTACACGACACTGGAAGGCCACCTCGTCATACGACATATATATGGTGGACATCCCAAAAGATGGGAACGACGATGGAAAAACGGAGGACGACCCCTCCAAAAAGCAGCCCAAGCGCCGACATCAGCGGCGCCGCTCTAAATCCCGCCACAGCAAGAATGAAGATTCCGACACCGGAGATAACAATACACCGGACAGTGCCGAAGACAATCCACTCCAAAAAGATCCAAAGACAGAGGATGGAGACGCCAGCCTCACGAGAGAGCGCGAAAGAAGAGGTAGAGGATTATATGCCTCCTCCGGAGATGAAGCAAGCCTCGACGACGATGAATTCGCCATGCCTCGAGGATCCCGTCGAACAAGAGCGCTTTAGACGCAGGCTTATGGCCACGGCGAATAGCCTCAAGAAAAAGCAGCAACAACTTAGAGCTGATCAGATCTGCTAGCCGATGATGGATCAAGTCCTCGCGTCAAAAGCATGAGCTCTAACGCCCCTCCAAAGCTACCCTAAACGCAAGCTGCTCCCCGATTAGAGGAGAAGGCTTACGAACCGCATCACCAGGAGACAATACGGCTGACCGACCACCCGTGGTCGTGACAGAGAGGCCTCTAGGCCCTTCACTAGAACCGCACTCGGCATCGCGCTCAAAAAGCACACGGCCACATGGGAACGCCCGACCTGCAAGATATATTGAGGACAAGGCAAGACAATCAAGATCGATCTATGGATCGCGGGCGCCCACGGTACGTGGATTTACAACAACAGCGCCGGACACAAGAAGTCCGACCGGGCGAACAAAAAGCACAAAGCTCTTTTGAGCTCCGCCGTGATATCGCCCGAGACAGAGCGCCAAGACACCCACTATGCTTCACAGATGAAGTAATGGATCATCAAATCCTCAAGGGTTTAAACCCACAATATTGATTCCTATGATGGCACAACAGACCCTGCGGTTTGGATCAAGACTATCTCCTTCACATCCACATGGCCCGGGTGACGATCTTCACGCCATCAAATACCTCCCCTCAAGCTTAAAGGACCAGCCCGACATTGGCTCAACAGCTTGCCAACAGAGTCAATTGGGAGTGGGAGGACCTGAAGCCGCATTCCTCGATAACTTCCGTGGCACTTATGCGACCACCAGACCCGATGACCTAAGCCACATAATTCAGCAGCTGCACGAATCGCCGCACAATTCTCGACACGGTTCTAACCAAGAAAACCAAATCGCCGACCGTCCGGATGCGGAGGCCCTCGCGCCTTCAAGCATAACATCCGCGACGAGTGGCTTGCCCGCACCTAGGTAGGAAAAGACGAAATCCATGGCAGCCCTCACATCACTCATGACCCGCTTCGCTTGGTGAGGACAGCTGGCTAGCATGCAGCAACAACCTCAGAAAAATTTCGCAGTCCGACTTCAAGGACCAAAATGGCAGGCCGCTGTCGTAACAAAACAAATGCCGCATGCAACAGCGCAAATATTGAGGATACGGCAATCAATGCCGGATTCAGAGGCTCTAAACCCGGTCAGCGGAAAAGCCATTCAAAAGAACTACTGGGTCCGGCCCAATTTGGACCGAATACTCGACCGCTTGTGCGGATACACGGCACTCAAAAGCCAGTTAACCACACCAACAGGACTGTTGGGTATTCAAGAGCAGGCAAGTTAATTGCGAAAACAATGACAAGGCTGTATAGCGATGACGAGGACGACCCAACCGCCCGAACAATAGAGGACATAAGGGTTTCACAAAAGCGGACGGTGAACATGATATACGCAACACACATACCCAAAAGGAGCGGAAGGCACTCGTGGATGTCTACGCCGATGGAGCCAGTTGCCCAAGTTCAATCCATGGTCCTCCTGCCCGATCACTTTTGACCGGGACCAACCCACCAAAGATCCGCCACGGCGGATTCGCCGCACCGGTCTTAGACCCAATCGTCGACGGATTTCACCTAACCGAGTCCCGATGGACGGCGGCAAGAGCCTGAACCTGCTTTACTGTGATACAAGGCGCAAAATGGGCATAGACCCTCAAGGATTAAACCTACCAAAACGACCTTTAAAGGCGCTATACCAGTGTAGAAGCCAATTGTACAGCTCAATTACACCGAAGTGGTCTTCGGATCCCGGATAACTTCCGGCGAGGAGTTAATCTTCGACATAGTCCCGCTCCGCAGCGGCTATCATGCCTTGCTCGAACGCATCGCGTTTGCAAAGTTCAACGCGTGCCGCACCACGCATACCTCAAGCTCAAGATGCCAGCCCTCGAGGAGTCATCACGGTCAACGGAAACATCGAACGCTCTTCCGCACGGAGGAACATACAGCGCTCTCGCGGCGGAAGTGCAATGCAGCCTCTTAAGGCAATTCTCGAGTCCGCCGTTAAGCTGCCGGACACAGCTAAGCGCCGGGAGTAACTTACAACAAGACCACCTGGCACGCTCCGAGCATCGCCAGAAAGGCGGCCCCAACCCCAGCCTGCGAACGTCGAGAAGGTCCTTCGCAGACACCATTATGCTCAAGATACCATGGGCATGGGGAGAGGGCACCACCACGATAAACCCAGATCGTGGCTCAACCACACTAGGGGTTCTCAAGTGTGTCGCCTTTTTCTTTTCTTTTTACCTTTTACTTTTTACCCACAGACTCCGCTTGTCGAAGCCCCGTCCGGCAGCAGACCCGCCAACTCACGATACAACAGCCAGGGAAGGATAAAGGCTACAACGAATATACAGGTGGTCTCCATTACGAGCATTTTTATACACCAATCTGCAGCCTACCCCTGGAGGGGGACATGCTTAACAGTCTCATACCTTTCTTATTGCACTATTTGTGTCGTTCTGCATTCGTAGCAGCACTTATTGAATAAAACAATGTAGCACCTTTTGTTTATAATTGCATTTCTTTTTCATACATATGTTCATTCACGACATGTTGCATCCGTACACTTTGGTAACGCTAATATACACCAGGGGCTTATGTTTCCGCATTATGGTGTGATGAGTCCAACACTTTCACAAGTGCGGCACCTCAACTTATAGCACTATATGCATCGGCTCAATCATGTCTTGGGTCAATAGTTGGGTTTGCCCGCTCCCATGTTTGGGTACCTTACGTTCCGTTATATCGGCTAAGGTAGCACTGGGAGAACCATCGCGATTCGCCTCAGCTTGAGCTGGGTTAACGCCTGGAGAAAGCTAAAACTGACCGCTCATGATGAGGCGAGAGCCGGTCACTGTTCGAGAGGTTTTTACGAGTCCTTAAAGACTTATGCCGCTTAGAGCGAGGAGCGGATACTGTCCGCCAAGGCGTGATAGCGCCCCAAATTCGGCCTTCCAAAGACTAGGGGCTTCACTAAATTTAAAATTATAGAATTCTATGGCTAAGTGAGAGTGTTCAAGCATTATAAGTCTGGTTGCCTTGTTCGCTGTGTTGAGCGCCTCCTAGATGGACCCAAAATGGGAACAAGAGAGCTCAAGTTTATCCCGAACACCCCAGACTCGTGGCATGGGGGCTCAAGCCGACGACTTGCCATCTCTCGATTTGATAAACAGCCGCATGTAAGGTAATATTTTAAATTAACAAGCGCTGCTTAGCGATATGAACTAAGTTTTCAGCGCAGGATAACAAAATGCGAGTCTACTCAAATATTACATCTTTGGAGCACACATCCGCAATAGTGCGGCGCCCTTCAGACACTCTTATAATACATCTCGGCGTGCGATGCTCCTTGCCCTCCGTGGCGAGTCCGTCCACGAGGTTCTGGGCATCCATCTTGCCCCAGCACCTTTGCGGGCAAGGCCCGACGGCACCTCAATACAAGCGAATGCTTGATAACTTCAACCCACGAGCACGCATCCATCAGCCGCCGCACCAGGCCGGTAGCTCCTGTGCATGGCCTCCTTAGGCCACAAACAACTATGAGGCCCTTCATGCCCTGTTTGGCAGCTTTAGGAGCTCGACCAGCTGCTTCAACTGGTCGCTAAGGGCACGGATGTCCGCCTCGGATATTGAGACCGGAAGACCTTCTCCGCCGAGCTCCCTCCTCGGCCCGGTAGAATGCGGCAGCATCGGACACGCTGAGAGGAAGATCTGCGAACGCTCCGGAGAGCTCCCATTCGGGTAAGCAACAGGTAATTAACTCACATGCTTACTTTGCATGAAAAATGCCTTACCGCTGCTATTTTCTTCACCGCCTAAATCTCTGGAAGGCCTTGTAGGCTTCGCCTTAGCGGCTTTGGCACTCTCAAGAGCTGTTGCAAGCTCAGACTCGAAGTTCTGAGTCACGCCCAAGCTCTCATGTTTTTCACGAGATCCTGGAGCTCTTGCTATACCTCCGCCACCCGTGCCTCCTGCTTCTCTCGCTCGGTGCGCCAGCGTCGATTATGTTCCGCCATGCCACCGCCTCCTTCGTGGTCGCCACCTCGTTAGTGGCCCCTACAATACCCATGTTATCCTTGTCATTTTTCTTGCAACCAAATCCTTTTCTGTAAGGTACAATTTTCATAAGGTATTACTCACCTTCTTTTTCCTCGAGCCGCTTCTTGGCATGGCCGAGCTTCGTTCTCGGACCGCCGAGGTTTTCCTTCAAAGTATTGACTGTGCAGTCGGTCGGCGGAGGTCAAAGCAAAGACAGCCTGCAATCCCATATTGACATATTTTTATGACTCCTCGCTTATCTTTCTAAAGATCCTCATCCGCTTTTCTTTCCAACACCGAACCGAGCATCGGGGCCTACCGTCTATGCGGTACCATTTTACATATATTGAAATTCTTACCTCAAAGCCTGTTAGAAGGCTATCAGCAGGCTTCAGTCAGCCCGCCTTGCTGAGCTGAACCTTTCAATCACCGCACTCATAACAGTGCGGTGTTCCTCTTCGATGGAGGCGCCGTTGAGCGCCTCAAGCAAATTATCCGGCGCCTCCGGTTGGACGGAGGCAGCCGGCGTCGCGGTCTTGCCCTTCTTACGAAGGGGTCGCCTGTCGGACTCCGGAGCCACTGTGGCCTCCGGGGCCGAGTCCGGTGCACAGTCCGGGAGGGTGTCCTGCGACACCTCCGGGGCCTCCTCCTCCTGGTAGGTCCCTTTCTGGGATCCCACCTCGGCGTAGTCCGCGGCACGGGGGGTGGAGGCAGTCGGAAGGGAATCCATATCCGACGCACCCAAGGACCCGCTCGACGAAACGGGAAGATCATCCTTGGGCGGACTGCAGGGTTGTATGCGGCATTAGAAAGACATTATGTGGCGAAAAGAAAAAAACCTTGAAGTTATTCGGGAGTCCGGATACTTACGATCTCGCCAGGCTTGGCCCTTGGAGGCCAGTCCTCGTCGCTGCGTCCATGGCGTTGGCGGAGAAGTCCGGGGAAGAGTTTTCTGATTCTTGGACCCTCCCCTTGTTGGGGAGGCCTTCCTTTCTTCCTCCCTTCGCTGGGAAGAGGCTTTTTCTCCTCCTCGCCTTGGTGGGAGGAGTCAGCCTCGATTCATCATCCGATAGCACCTGAAAACAGGAACACTTCCGAGTCCCGTGGCCGCCTTCTTGGCCTTCTTCTCCGCACCACGTGGGTGCCGGAGCCACGAGCCCGTTAGGGCAGGTCCGCTGGATCCTCTCCGCAATGGGGCCGGACAGATGATCCGTTCGGCCTTCGCCAGCCATTCCTGTCAAAGGTAAAGGGAGTTTAGATCCCGCATAGAGCCAAACTATGGAAAACAAGTGGTGAAATCACTTACCTCGTCAGCTGGACGCTGCGAGCAGAATCCGCGATCTTTGGTAGCGGATGCGGGAGCTTCGGCGCCCTTGAACAACACCTTCCAAACATCTTCGTACGTAGTGTCGAAGAGCCCGCTCAGGGTCTGGTGCTGCGCCGATCAAACTCCCACATGTTGAAGCCCGTGCCTTGCACGGGAGAATCCGCGATGAGCATGACTGGACTACGTTGACAAGCTTGAGCTTCTTGTCCACCAGCTTCGGATACAGGCTTGAGTCCGGTCAGCTCCTCCGAATCCCCCAAGTCCGCCACTCTCTTTCCGGAGGTGAGCCGTGTAGGGATGCCGGATCTGAATTTGGGGCGCTGCCCAATCAGGTCACGCTTGGCTCGGTGATGTAGAACCACCCCGATTGCCACCCTTGATGGTTTCCACGAAAGTGCCCTCCAGCCACGTAACGTGGGACATCCTGCCCACCATGGCGCCTCCGCACTCCGCTTGGCTGCCCTTCACAACCTTGACTTGACACTAAAGGTCTTGAGCCACAAACGAAGCGGGGCTGATGCAGAGGAAGGCCTCGCACACGCACGATAAACGCCGAGATGTTGAGGATGAAATTCGGCCGGATCATGGAAATCTAGGCCGAGTAGAACATGAGCCCCGGACAAAGGGATGAAGGGAAGCCCGGTCCATGGAGGAAATGGGGAAGAAACTACTACCTCTCATGGGGCCTGGGGTTGGGATGAGCTCTCCCCTCGTCGGGAGCCGATCGCGCGATGTTGTTTGGACAAATATCCGGCGCCGCAGCAGCTTACAGATCTGCCCCTCCGTGACGGAGGAGGCCATCCACTGCCTCCCGCTCCGGACATAGTTGGAGAAGGTTGAGGTGAGAAGTGCGGACTTGGGAGCTGGAGCTCGAGTTCATGGAGATGGATAAGCCAAGGAGGAAGAAGGCGCAGGTAAAAGGTTGGATCTTTATCCCTTATATGGGCGGACAAAACATGTGTCCCCACCGCCTGGTAAAACTCGCTTATCTCCCAAGCGTCACACTCAATGGCGCGTTGTGTTACCCGTCCGTATTGATGGGAATCCGGAATAAAGGGAACACGATCTCTGCTTCGACAAGGCGTGCCAGGAAACGCCGCTAAGCGCGCTGAGGTGGAACAATAAAACAATTTGAGTAAAGTCTTGGTAGTGGTGCGATGTCACGCCAAAAAATCGTCGGCAGATTGATCTTGTGTAATATTATTCTCTCTACGGTGGTATGTGGAATTTATTTTTCCGGAGCCGGACACTATCCTGGTGTTCACAATCTTCTATAAATTATTCGGAGGAAGAACCCGCCTTGTAATACCGAAGACAATATGCGCGCCGGACTCGTCGTCATTGAAGCCTGGTTCGAGAGCTCTTGAGGAGTTCCGGACTAGGGGTGTCCGGATAGCGAACTATCATCATCCGCGGACTCCAAGACTATGAAGATACAAGATTGAGGACTTCGTCCCGTGTCCGGATGGGACTTTCCTTGGCGTGGAAGGCAAGCTTGGCGATACGGATATGTAGATCTCCTACCATTGTAACCGACTCTGTGTAACCCTAACCTACCCGGTGTCTATATAAACCGGAGGGTTTTAGTCCATAGGAACAACAATCATACCATAGGCTAGCTTCTAGGGTTTAGCCTCCTTGATCTTGTGGTAGATCCACTCTTGTAACACACATCATCAATATTAATCAAGCAGGACGTAGGGTTTTACCTCCATAAAGAGGGCCCGAACCTGGGTAAAACATCGTGTCCCTTGTCTCCTGTTACCATCCGCCTAGACGCACAGTTCGGGACCCCCTACCCGAGATCCGCCGGTTTTGACACCAACACTCGGCGTGACGGCGCCCGGATGTGGGCCTTCGGCGGGTGTGAGGACCGCATGAGGCTCCAGGAGGAGGACCTGACGCCCGAAGTGCTGAGGAAGGTTCTCATGATCCTGACTGGGGACCCTTTCCCTGGCAGCATCCGGCAAGGGGGTGCTCTGCTGTACCTTTGCTCGAACAGGGGTGATTTTGTGAAGAAGATGCCCAGCTTCGATGTATGGGGGCTGCGCCCCACATGCCTCATGTGACCTCGTGAGAACCCAGTATCGTGGTCACTGCCCTTCCAGTTGCCCACGGCGGCCCTTCCTCAAGCGGTGGAGCAGGGAGGCAAGAGCCACCGGGGGCTGAGGGGGCGTCCTCCGGGACGACGATGCCGGACAGCACTCCTGAGGCGGCAGCTCCTGAGGCCCACACTGCTGCGGCTGAAAGCGTTGAGCCGCAGCCCGCGGCTCCCGTGGGAGAGGCCCCTGAGGCCCCGGCTACCCTTCTTGGTAAGGCGATCGTGGCCAGCGCCAGGGGCAGCGCCACGGCGCTGGTCACCTTGGTGCTTCTTCCTCGTCGCAGGATGACCCCTGCGCCGAGCTCCTAGGCCGCTTCTGCGTGGACTTCGAGGCTCTCTGGAAGAGAAGGGAGGCCTTGGGTGATGATTACCCTTGCCTCCTGCTGAAGCGCAGGAAGTATTTCGCCATTGATGAGTAAGCCTTCCCCTTTCCTAGTTCCTTATTTTGCCGTTGCTTCGGCTGATCCTCGCTCCGCAGGGCCCTTCCTGCCGAGCTCACGGAGATGGCTGAGGAGCCATCCCCCCAAGCCTCGCCCTCTCCACCGTCCCCAAGCGCTCCGAGCTCAAGCACTGCCCTTGTGGTGAGGCCGGTCGGAGAGGTGAGCCATCCTATGGCTCATCATGGTTCTGCGCACCACGCGACCCTCCTTCGCGAGCCTACCCGGGGTATAGCCAGCCTGCCTTGGGCTCTTCGACTGGTCGTGGACGGTGATTGGCTGAGGTCGGCCCTTCGTGCTTCGTTTGGGGACAAGCCGGCTCTAGGCCGGGCTTCTGGCGAGGCGTGTCCGGACATCGCGAGGGTGCCAGCCCACAGCCCCCTGCCCAGAGGGGGAGTGCTGATTCGCGGCCCCCCGCGCACACTTGGGGCAGAGGACGGCGCGGAAGATGTGCTCGAGCGCGCCCGGGAGCGCCGTGCCCTTCGCCAAGGGTTTCTCCAGAGGGCGGCTGACGCAGTGAGCCAACTTGGTGTAGAGTTAGTTGATGAAGACGGCGCCTTGAAGCGAAGGGCTTGCGCCTAGCTGAAGAGCGCGCCCGGTGAAGGTGGGCGTTGCCCTTGCGCGCCACCAGCGTGACCTTGACAATGAGAAAGCAAAGTGCGTTGGCGGCTCACGGGAGGCCGTTCCGGAGCCGTCGAGGAGGCCTGGGAGGCTGACCGGCGGCGTGGCGGCGGAGGAGGCGTGGAAGCTCCGGCCTGGAGCAATTCCACTGAGCAGCAGGTGGAGCTGCGTGAGGCGACCCCTTGCATCGATGAAGGGGCTTGATTCGACGGTAGCGGAGCTCGAGGCGTGAGGAGCCTTGTGCTGGAAGCTGCCGGCGCGCGATCTCGAGCAGCAGAGACGAGGGGCGCTTGGTGATGCTGGCGAGAGGATGATGTCATGGCGGGGAGGCTGAGTCCGGAAGAGATTGATCGTCGGGTGGCGGCCAGCTTGAACCTCGGCCTTGAGTTCGAGGAGAGGCTGGGGTTGATCGGGGCGGCGGAAGGCGGGACCGCCGCCACGAGGCCAAGCTGGATGAAGAGGCGGCGGGCTGGCGCTTCCGGGCCGCCCTTGGCGTGGCGCAGGAGGCTGACTTCCTCCAGCGCCGTGGTGCTTCTTCTCGTCGGTGGTGGGCGGCCCGAGGCCGTCGTCATGCGGAACAAGGGCGAGATCGCCCGGGCAGATCTGGAAACGAGCATGGCCCTATGCTCTGCGCTCACGGGAAAAAAGCTAACTTTCTGACCTTGGGCAACATCTGCGGCGGCAGTTGGCGAGCCTCATGCAATGCTATGCTAGTAACCTCCGGTTCTTCACGATGTGGTGGCGCGGCTGGAAGTGCGGTTGGGCGAGCCAACAGGTTGGTGGAGGAGGAGTGGCATACTGCTCGGGCGTGCCTTCTCTCGCGTCTTCAGCCATCTTGGGACATGGATCCCAACCGACTTTGATGCGCCATTGCCCCGGTACCCCAGGCCGTCCGGGGCGACACTGGCGCATGGAGTGGAAGACAACGTGGATGCCCTCGTCGGGGCCGCCGCTCGGCGGCGGCGGGGCGTGGTAAGTGGCGATGAAGGCGGCGTGGTGAACAACCACGACACGGCGGCCAGCGTCACGGAGGGCGATGGCGAGGCTAAGCGGCGCTAGCGGCGATTCAGGAGGTGACCTCGAGGATGCGTTGGGGGATTTATCCGATTGACCGCGTGCTGCTCCTGCTTTCTTATCCTGCACATACAGAGTTCGGGCTTGGCCCAGAAGGTTGTAAGAGCATTTTGGGAGGGGTATCCCCTCGTGTAAAAACTTGGAGTTAGCGTATTAGTAGATGCGATATCACCCGTACGCCTGCTCCAAGTGGCTGGCCTTGCGACGGGCTGGCTGGCTTGTTTACCTTCGACCCGCGTGGGCCCCGAGATAGCCTGCGGAGGGTTGTGGCGCTCCGTGTGCTCCCTGAACGAGCCCATTAAACCTGTGATGAGAACCTCCTGAGGAGGCGCGGTGATGGCGATCCGGTTTGCGCGCATGCTAGGCAGGCCCGGCTCGTGAGGGCTCACGAGGGAGGCAGGCTGAAGAGTGGTAACCTGGCGAGGTGCTCGAGCGAGACTAAACACCTTCCCGAACACCGCAAATCGTAGCTCAAATCCAACAAATCAAAGCGGGGAAAAGCGACGGCGAGAAAAACAAGAAAAGCGAGAAAAAGCGCGTCGGCTCCTAGTCTAGTCTTGGGCGTCTTCTCACCAGCGGCAGAGCTAAGTACTGCCCTTTGGGCGTGGGAGGGAGCCCAGGGCTGAGGCGGCACTCACGAGAGTCCAGGCGTGTACAGCCCACTCATTAATACATGAGAGTGTCACAGGGCGGCGAGCTTCACGAACCTTGGGCCTTGTTCACAGTACCGGCCTTGCTTCATATCACAGACGAGGCCCGCCTTGCGCCACACTCTAGTGCCATCGGCGGCGGCGGAGGCCGAGGGGCGCCGCCGATGGGGTAAGCGGTCTGGCCAGTTCCCAGACGACCATAGGTCCTCTGCGGAGGTAGGCCACAGGCACCTCCCAGCAGAGGGCTACCTCCCGAGGCGCCTTACTCGAGCAGCTGCGGTGGTGATGCGGATCTCGGCCCTCTCCTGCAGCCCGGCGCCCTCCTCTGAGGGTAGGAAGCTGCGGGTGAGGCAGCCTTCATTGCGGCGACCTGTACCTCCTGCGATCCATGGTTAGTGTATGCCTGCTCTGAGAATTAGCGGGACCCGATAATCGTTGCTTCGGCGCGATCGATGGGGCTTTCCGGGGCTCTGGAAGAGCTCAGCTTGGTGCCTCGTCCCCCGGCTTGGGCGAGGAAGCGAGCCATGTTAAGTCCTCTGCGCATGCCCTTGATCCATCATGTGGAGCACGTGCTCTTAGGGGCTGCCATCCCAAATGCTTCACCGTAGTGCCCGTGCACCACCCTGCTTGGCGCCCACACAGGGCGGTAGCGCGATATGCCCAGGGGCCGTGGGCTGTGGCGACTCCTCCTTCCCTGGCGGGGGTGGAGGCAGCGCCACCGCTAACCAGTCTTGTGGCCTGATTCGCGTTGGGTGGCCTTGGAGTCGCTTTCGGAGCTGCTTGTGGCGTGTGTGGGGCCTCCGCGTGGTCCGCCACTGGACTGAGGTGGCGATGGGGTGCAGAAGGGTGAGCCCGATGTGGCGAATCCGGGCTCGCCACCGCTCCAACAACACGTCGCGGCCGCCCTCCGGCCTTTGAATTACGGTAGCTCTCGGGCCACCGTGGCGCGCCTATGGTTCGCTTTGCTCCCGTCGGGTGTCTGGCGCCTTGGCAACTTGACAGCGAGAAACCCTACGCTGCCGGCGCTTGCAGCGGCGTGAGCCCGTTGTTACTGACAGCGTCGCCGCGGCCCTTGCGCCCTCGGACCACAAGCTATGCAGGGCATGGGGTGCCCGGGCGGCGGCTCTGCGTGGGCAGGCCAGGCCGCCCGAGATCGGGGGTTGCCGCTGGTCGCGGACATGATGATGATGATCGGTGGTAGCGAAAGGCGGAAAAGCGGATCGGCGCACCTACTGGCGTAAGCGTCGGTTCGGGTTCCGGCAGACCCTATAGGTTCGAACTCTGGGGTGCGGAGATCTCACCCCTACCTACCTGCACCTCGTCGCCTTACAGGATCTAAACTAAGCAAAGAAACAACACAAGCGACACAATGTTTATCTGGTTGGGCCACCATTGTGGTGTAATACCCTACTCCGGTGTGTGGTGTGGTGGATTGCCTCGAGGCTGATGATGAGCAATACAAGGAAGAACAGCCTCGCGAGTCTGTTCTTGGCGGTCACGATGAACTGCTGGGGAGTTGGTGGCTCTCTCTCTCTCTGGATCAAGGTGGCTCTAGCTCTCTTCCAGTTTTGGATCCCTCTACCTGTGGGGAGGCTATTTATAGGCAAAGGCCACAGGCCTCTTCCCAAATATTGAGCGGGATGGGCGTAACAACAATTGGCCATTTGAAGGAACATCTAGTACACTTATCGACTAAAGTTGGTCCTCGTCTGCGAAGGCTCGATGATGGCGCCAGCTTGGGCTCCACGATGACCTCCTTCCTGCCGTTGTGTTGGTCTTGGTCTTGTTGCACGAAATGGCTGCCTTTGCTTGATGCTCTCGCTGCGCTTGCCTCCTTTGCACAAAAGAAGAAAGCGAGGACCTTTACGGCGGGCTGGCGCCCGCTGGCGCCCTTAGTAAATCATGGCTTGTGTCGTGGGCACCTCGTGAGTACCCGCCTTGATCTCTCCGCCTCCTCATGAGCAATCTGGCGAGGCCGTGCACGAGAGGTTTCTGTCGTCCGCCCAGCAATCTCAGCCCCTCACGAGGTCTTGAGCTTGTCTTGATGAAGATGGGCCGTCTTTGGGCCACCCCTTGAGCCCTGCTGCGGGCATGAGCGAGCAAGTCTGCATACCCCGTTCCCGAGCATGCGACAAGCTTGTAGTTGAGATTAGGAAGCAGAACTGATTGGACCTTGAGTTTGAATAGCTTGTGCAAGTGGTAGTGGCGATAACTCCAACACTAAGCGAAGGCAGGACTTTGGGTTGTCTCCTTTGTCTTGAGATAGTCTTCCTTGGCTGTTTTATCACCTTTGTTGGAGACCAACAAGGATGTGTCACTATCCTGAACCTTATCTGCATTACTTCCTTTACCATTGCTTAATAAGGCACTCTTCCCCAATATTATGTCAGCATTCTAAACGAAGAAACAAGCAGACACATAACAGTTTAGCATGTACTAGTATATGAACCTCATTTCGGTGAACCAGTTCATTAGTAAGGTGGACAGGATTAAACTACCAAGTCTTCTATTGCCAAGTACTAGTACATAATAAAAGCATCAAACAAACATATATCTATGTCCTATGGTCACGCATTGTCTTGCCAAATCAAAATAGAACACGGTTCAAATCATATCGATTCAAGACAAAGCAGCGGTGAAAGAATACAAAGCGTGAGGAAACTACGGCACAACAAGATTTCAGATGGGTACCACGGGTCTACATGTACAACAACACTATTTGATTTGTTGTGATGCTAGTAATGTGCATGATATGAAAGTCAAGCTGTATACACAATTGAAATTGAAATCATGAGCTATTGATAAGAGCAAGCCTATTAAAGAAACATGCGTGAACATACCTGCTGTGCCATTGGTGTTTCGATTGGATCCTTCAATTTAAAAATAAGTTTGTATGAGTAAATACAGCGATGCAAGAGCAAAGCAGTATGCAGGATAGCAATTGTCGGATTCCGGGTTCCGGCAGACCATCTAGGTTCGAACTCTAGGGTTCACGCGGAGATCACACCTCCAACCTGCCTACCCTCGTGCGCCTGCTTGAGATCTAAACTACACAAAGAGCAACACAAAGGGACACAAGGTTTATCTGGTTAGGGCCACCATTGTGGTGTAATACCCTACTCCGGTGTGTGGTGTGGTGGATTGCCTCGGGGCTGATGATGAGCATTACAAGGAAGAACTGCCTCATGAGAGGTGCATTCTTGGCGGTCTGACGAACTGCTGGGGGAGTTGATCGCTTCTCTCTCTCTCTAGCCTATTTTCGGTGTCTCTCTTGGATGCCTCTACCCTTTGGGTGGCTAGTCCTATTTATAGGCGAGAGGCCTGGGCCTCTTCCCAAATATTAGCGGGAAGGCGACAACAATTAGCCATTTGAAGGGAACTTCTAGTACACTTATCTGAATAAAGTCGGTCCTCGCTTTGCCAAAGACTCAGCGGTGATGCGGCTTGGGCTCCTGATGACCTCCTTACGGCGTTCTGCTGGTCTTGGTTTGTTGCACGAAATGGTTGCCTTTGCTTGATACTCTTGGCCTCGCTTGCCTCCTTTGCACCAAAGGAAATAGGGACACTGGCGGGCTGGCGCCCGCTGGCGCCCTTGGTAAATCATGGCTTGCTTCATGGGTACCTCGTGAGGTACCTGCCTTAATCTCTCCGCCACCTCGCGAGGCAACTGTGAGGCCGTGCACGAGAAGCTTCTGTCGTCCGTCCGAGAGCTTGGCCCCTCGCGAGGTCTTCAGCTTGTGTTGATGAAGATGGGCGTACTAGGCCACCCTTTGAGCCACGCCGCGGGCGCGGGCGAGCAAGTCTGGTACCCCGTTCCCGAAGCGCCGGCAGTAGCCCGGGCACAAGGCGCGCCTGGACTTGGCTTAGCAGAGAAGCGAAGGGACAAGTGCGAAGCGCCGCGGGCCCTAACAGCCTGCGGCCTTGGGCGCTTTGCGTGGCGGTTGATTGGACATAGGCGTCCCTGCTTCCCCGTGACGCCTTGGCAACTGCACGAATTGACAAGTCCCTGCATGCAAAGCGGGTCATGATTACCTGTGATCGTGGAGGTCGACGGTTGGCCTTCTCCGGCTATAAGTACGGAACAGCGTGTTCCCTTCTAGTCCATCTCTTCTTGCTTCACCTTCTTCTCCATCCTTGACCTTGCTCCACATTGCGGCAATGGCTCCGATCCGCCGGTTCTCCGCAGAAGAGAAAGGAAAGGGCCCCCGAGAGGGTCTCGATCCGCTGCCGCCGAAGAAACGACTAGCCCTCTGCCGCCGAGATGAGGGCGCCCGGCGAGAAGTGTCAAAACCACAATGCGGCGGCCACCGCCAGAGTTCCGCTGCCCTTATGCGCCCGCATTGAGGGCCTGAAGGAGTTGATGCGGCGCCATGGGCGATGCGCCGTCGGCGCCGGCGGAATCTGGCGGTGCGCATAGTTCCTCCACAGGTCCATGCGAGGCTCTTCCCGAGTTTGTGCTCCACGCCGCCATGCCTCCTCGGTGTTGGATTCACCTTCCTCCTCCTTCGCCTTCGTGATTCATGAGAGGGATCTGCGGAGCTCTGGTTGCAACCACCGCTGCAGCACCCTTGCGATCGGGCGGAGGTTGCGGTCGTCGCTCGGGCAAGGTCTTCATGACTCGAGGCTGGGGCAAGATCGCTTGCAGGTCTGCGAGACGGCGCCCTCGTGATCCACAGGGAGTATGGCGGCGCTTCGTGATGTTCTTCAAGGTCTTGACGGAAGGGCCTTGGCTGGAGTGCTGCCACGAGGAGGTGGTGGGCCCGGCCTTGGCGAGGCTAGGCTGCCGACCGCTCCCCCAGCAGCTCCTCAGGCGGCGGAGGCGGCGGAGGATCCAGCGACTCCGCCGAGCTCTTCGCGACTCTAGAGGCGAGCGACCACATCTACGAGCCCCCGAGCTTGCGTCGCTCTTAAAGCAGGGTGGGCTCGTCAGGCCGCCGCCACCACTGATCTGGATGGGGTTGGCGCCAGTGCCTGACGACCCATTGTTGATGATGGCGTCTTTTGCAGAGGCGCGTGTAGTTGGCGTTCTTCAGGATCTGCTCCCTTTGTTCCTGCGAGGAATCAGCAGCGCCCGTGAAACTTGTAAAATGCTGCGGTTCTGTTTGTTAATATGATCCTTGCCGTGAAGTGGTGCGAGATACTCATCCCATCTTAGCTTAGTTCCTCCTTCCGAACCTCGCGAGGCTTGATGCTCTGCGCCCGCAGTCCGGTCCCAAAGCGGGCTTGACCGTCGCTGGTATGCCAGTCGCTGCCGTGGTCAAGGCCAGGAGGTGAGCGGCCCGGGGTCCAGTAAGAGCCCCTGAGTCGCGATGCTCAGGAGGTCCCCTTTAGTGCTCAAGTAACCATCGTTCGGTGAGAAAGGAGTGTGACTTTGCTAACACGGGATTGCTTTAGGTGCGAGGTCGGTGCGGCGATAGCAAGTATTCCCAGAGGACGACTTATCTCGGGAGTCAGGAACCGCTTCTTGGTGCGGCGTTAGGTCCGCGCATCGGCAGATGAGGAGTTGCCTGGTGAGGTCCCCGCGTGCCTCTTCCCTCTCGCCTTTACTCCCCTTTCTGCTCTACGTCCTCGGGTCCCGGCCCTCGGCGAGCTCAGCCGTCGCTGGTATGCCAGGTCGGGATGCCGTGGACAAGGCCGAAGGGTGAGTCTTTGGAGAGCGATGAGGAGCCCATGGTCGCGATGCTCGGTACCCCCTTTAACGTGCAAGCGGTTGGCGGACGAGTGAAGGAGAGCGCCGTGAAGGCCTCGCTGACCTGCTCCTTGAAGAGATCCTGCAAGCTCATCACAAAAAGAACAAGAGTTTACCATGACAATCGACAGTCAGCCGTTGGTTGCTCTAGAGGGGTGTCGAGGCACTGAAGGCTTGACGAGGCGGCGCCATGCGGGGCTGCTGCGGCCAGAGCTCAGCCATTCAGGTTTGTCGGCATTGCAGGGACAGACCCATGCGCAAGCATCGTGCCGTTAGGGAGCAGCTCCATCAGTTGGCGTCAATCGAGCGGGCGACTAGGTCAAACACATTAATCACGAAGGAGCAAGTCCATTTAGATAGGTGCGAGATGGCGGACATCGCGAGGTCGGGCCCGGCGACTTAGGGATAGCGCAGCCAGAGGCGCCCCAATAAAGTAGACTAGAAACATGAATCAAAATGGATACATGCAGAGGGCGGACCCACGCGGCACAGGAATGATGCAGCCAGGCGCTCGGCTGAAAATGAAACTCGAAGGATGTCACGATAATTTTGAAGATGAGGAATGCTGCGATGGCGGGCGTGCGTGCGCTGCGGAAGCCGATCTTCACAAGCCCCGGGCCGAGGCCTCGGGAGGCTCGGGAGGCGTAGTGGCTCCTCATGGACCATCTCCATCTCCGCCGAGAACTGCGGGCGCCTGGCAGCAGAGCCTCGGGATGCTCCTTATGGTGCGTGGCGTGTGAGCAGCGTTGACAGCGGTAAGGCATCGAGCGTAGCTGTGGGGTGGACCTGCCTGGCGCCCCATGCGTGAGGGCAGGCGCTCTGAGGCGGCTCGGTTGAGCCTGGTATGTCGATGCAGAGGCGCGTAGCCCACCATCCTCGCTGGATGGGGGCTATGGCGAATGCGGCGGCTGCCACTCATGACTCTTGACTCCTGCAGCTCTGAATGATCTTGCTAACGAACTCCACGGCGGTTTGGCCCTCCTTGCCTCGCTCCTTCCCGAGGAAAGGTGCTGAAACACGCCTCAAGTGGTGCCCGGCGCCTCCCTCGTGATCCTAGCAAAGTCGGTGGCCCTCGGAGAGAGCCCCGAGCCTTGCTCGAGGAGGCGCCGGCGCCTTCCTATCTGACAGAAGGAGGTTCCCCTGAACAGGCGCGGACCCTGAGGGGCCTGCCTCCCGAGAGGTCGGGCCAGGCAATGTCTTCTTCTTCTTAGGAGCAGCCTCGGGAGGCCTCCCGCTCCTGTGATCTGGGTCTTCAATTGATGTGGCTTGGAAAGCACGCTCCGGAAGAACACCTGCGTCCCTTTCTTGACAAGGCACCGTGATGACTCCACCGCTTCACGGCATCTTGAGGGCGTTGTAGCCGTGATGAGTCACGGCCATTAATTGGCGAGCTGGGTACCGAGGATGGCATCGTATGGCGGCGAATGTGGGCGGCGTTGAAGTCAATGAGCTCGGTCGCGGTGGTTATCCGCAGCGCCCGAAGGTGGCGGAAGCGGACCTGCCTGTCGGGCTGTGGAGCCATCGGTGACTTCGGAGAAAGGCTTGGTTGGCGAAGCTGATTGTATGGCACTTGGAGATTTTGAATGTCTCGGCAGGCGGGACATTGAGCCTGCTCCGCCATCGATGAGGTCTGGTGACTTGCGTTCTTGATGATTGGGAACAAAGCATCGGAGGACTCGGCTGTGGCTGCACACTTGAGCTGATCCGCTGAGCTAAATGTGATGGCGCATCTGACCACACGAGAGGTGCATGGCCGAGCTTAGGGAGGACTGCATTCACTTTGCGGGCGAACTGCTTGAAGATGCGTTAAGAGGCTGGGGCTTGAGCTCCGCCCGGGATGCAAGCGATTGCGCGCTCTTAGAAGCCCCAGCCCCTCGTCTGATGATGGTCTTCATTTCTCCTGGCTATGGTGGCGAGGAGGAGTCCTGCGTTGCCTTGTGGGCGATCCTCGCGAGGCTGATCCTCGGCCTCCCTCGCGGCGGGTCCCTCAACCTCCCTCATGAGGCTGATCCTGCCCGGCGGTCTCGCGAGTCCGTCCGCCACCCTTGGCGAGGGCCACGGTCTTCCCAACGTCCTGTGCTTCTTCCTCCTCCTCGGCCGTAGCCTCGATCATTGCGGTCGGGGCATCGACTGATTCGCCCTTCTCGCACTTCTCTGAGCTCTTGGCATTCATTGGTGTTGTGGGTGTGGAGGTCGTGGTACACGCAGTACCGGCTGCCCTTGGAAGACTCGGGCTGATCCCTGCCTTGCTTGGTGTCTGGTTCTTCCGCGAGCACGGCAGCCCCCTTGCGCTTCACGTCCTTGACCTTGGGCTTCTTATCTTCGGGGTCGGCAGCCGGCAGCTCGAGGAGGGAAAGGCGTCCTTCCTCAGCCCTAGCGCATTTGGTCTCCAAGTTGAACAACTCCAGGGATGTGCACAAGTCTTCATGCATCGCCAGCTCCTCCTTCTTCTTGACATCACGCACACCGTCGGAGAAGGCTGAGATGATGGCCTCCTCGGTCACCTTGGGAATCTTGAGGCATGCGTTGTTGAAGCGCTGGATGTACTTCTGTTGGGTCTCTCCTGGCTGCTGCTTCATGCGGCGCATGTCGCTCACGGCAGGAGGCCGGTCGCGAGTGCCTTGGAAGTTGGCGATGAAGCGGGTGCTCATCTCGTCCCAGGAGGAGATCGTGCCAGGAGCCAGGTTCAGGAGCCAGGTGCGGGCACCGTCCTTGAGCGCCATGGGAAACCAGTTCGCCATGACCTTCTCGTCCCCATTGGCGGCTTCGATGCCCAGCTCGTAGAGCTGAAGGAACTCTGCAGGATCGGCGGTGCCGTCGTAGCAAGGAGGCAGGTCTAGCTTGAACTTGCCGGGCCATGCGACGCTGCGTAGCTTCGGTGGTGAAAGCGCGGCAGCTGCGGTGGCAGCAGGAGGCCTTTGGTGACGGAGGGCTTGATCTTGCGGGTCCCGTCGCTGCCGCTGGGGAGCAGCAGAGGTCTTAGCGTGTTGGAGCGGGAGGCCTTGATCGTGGCCGGGCGGTGCGAGGGAGCACCGGGCAACTTCTTGGGGCGAGGACCTCTTGGCAGCTCTGCTCTTGCTCTTGGTGGTGCAGACGAGTGGGTTCCGCCAGGGCCCGCAGCCTTGGGGCAGGGCACCTTCTTGAGGGGAGGCGGTGGCGCCCGGAGCTTCATCGCTGCGCAAGGCGGGCGTGGTGTAGTGAGAAGGGCGGCGCGGGGAGACCCAGCAGTGTGAGGCTTCGGCGGCGTGGTCAAGCCACTCCTCATAGGCGTCGTCGTGAGAGCGGCAAAAAGCGAAGCGGCGGAAGGCAGTTCGGTGCACCTACAGGCGTGCCAAATGTCGATTCGGGTTCAGCAGACCCTCTAGGTTCGAACTACAGGGGTGCCGCGGAGATCACACCTCAACCTACCTACCCCTTGTCGCCTCGCATGAGATCTAAACTACACAAAAAGAGCAACACAAGGGACACAAGGTTTATACTAGTTCGGGCCACCATTGTGGTGTACTACCCTACTCCAGTGTGTGGTGTGGTGGATTGCCTCAGGTGGTGATGATGAACAGTATAAGGAAGAACTGCCTCGCGAGTGCATTCTGGCGGTCTGACGAACTGCTAGGGGAGTTCAGGTCACTTCTCTCTCTCTCTCTCGCCTATTTTCGGTGTCTCTCTTACGGATGCCTCTACCTGTGGGTGGCTAGTCAATTTATAAGCGAGAGGCCACAGGCCTCTTCCCAAATAGTGGCGGGAAGGGCGCCAACAATTGGCCATTTGAAGGGAACATCTAGTACACTTATCGACTAAAGTCGGTCCTCGCTTGCCAAAGACTCGGCGGTGGCCTTGGCTTAGGCTCCACGATGACCTCCTTCCGGCCGTTCTGCTGGTCTTGGTCTTGTTGCACGAAATGGTTGCCTTTGCTTGATACTCTTGGCCTGCGCTTGCCTCCGTTGCACCAAAGGGAAATGAGGACAACTGCTTGCGAGCTGGCGCCGCCCTGGCGCCTTTGGTCGTCATGGCTTGCGTCATGGGCACCTCGTGAGTACCCGCCTTGATCTCTCGCCTCCTCGCGAGCCAGCTGCGAGGCCGTGCACGAGAAGCTTCTGTCGTCCGCCCAGCAATCTGGACCCTCGCGAGGTCTTGAGCTTGTGTTGATGAAGGTGGGCGTACTGGGCTACCCTTTGAGCCACGCCGCAGGCCGCAGGCAGGCAAGTCTGGGTACCCCCGTTCCCAGAACGCCGATAGCAATCATAGTTAAAAAAGGTGCGCCTAAGCGAGCGCTTAAGCACGCCTAGGCTCTAGGAGTTGGTGAAACGCATTGCACATAACTATGCTTAATCTGTGCATAACTGCGCATAAGCATGCGCCTTGGTTAGTAAAGCGCATGGCGGTGGCAAAACGCACAATTAACGCCTAGCGATTTTTGGGACTACAGTAGCAATGGAATCTTAAATTAGAACAATTGTTCTTCAGGTTTAGGCACTTGTTCTACATGAACAGAGTACAGTAAGACGCAATAATATAGTACTTAAAATAGAAAATGAGCTCATAGACCTTACCACATTCTTGGTTCGGGACCAGTACAAAACAAGGCGTTCCCGGTCATCGTCCGGTAAATGTGTCTCACGAGCGTAAGGGAATTTGATGAGTTTCTTTGCGGTGAAATCGTTTTCTTGAGTAATTCCGATCTGGCACCAAGCATTCTTGAAGATAGCGGAGGTATTAGCACAGGTTACCTCATCCTGGGTTTCCAAATCGGTCCTTCTCTGTAGATAAAAATGGGAAAATTTACTGTATTATAACCATCATAGAGGTAGGATGTATGGGACAAAGCAAAGTAATTGCCATGAATAACATTACTTAAGCATAACTCCTGGACAAACACCTGCAACTGGCATTTTCCTTTATCGTCAGTATAATATTTCCAAGATGGGAAGATACGCACATACGATTTAACAACATCAAATGCGATACATGCTAAAGTACGACTAGCTGGTTGTGGTTGCTCCACAGGAATAGGTGTACTAACTGGTGGAGTTGGGGTTCGCCGTGGTAGTACTGGTCCTTTGGGCACTGGAGTTGCCTTACTAACTGCTCTTGTTTGGGAGCTCTGTGGTGGCTATGGTGCTGTGTCAACAGGAACTGGTTTACTATCTGCTAGGGTTGGGGTTAGATTGGGTGAAGCTGGTTCTCTGTCCATCGCGGTAGGGGTACAATCTGCGAGAGTTTGGGTTATGTGTGGTAGGGCTGGTTCTCGTGCATGTACAACCGGGGTGCTATCTCCACCAAGAGGTAGTACTGTTTTATTTGAAGACCGTGTTTTTAGTCCGCTAGATGCTGGCATCACCCACTCCAATTCAAATGGCTCATAAACTGGAAACATAGTTGAATGTAAAGACATTGTATGGAAAAAAGAGGGCATGAAATAGTTGACATGTATATTGTTTAACTAAAACGGATAGCATGACATAATTTCAGATATATGATGTCTATCTAAACTGGATAGCATAGCATAACATAATTCAAAGATATGATGAATAACTAAAACGCCGTGCCAAGTTAGAGCATACACCTCAGTGGGGGAATAGGACTGGTCATCTGTCTCTGAATCCATCTCTGAGGAGCTATCGGTACCCAACAAGAGATCTTCTTCGACAGGTAGCACTGTCTTCTCTGAAGGCCTTGTTTTCACTCCAGATTTTTCAATCTCCCACCCAAATGGCTGATTTACAGGAAGAGTAGTTTAATGTGCAAACATTGTGGACAATTGGAAATGTATTGAAGAAAAGGATGGGCAAGATATCATTCAAATATAAGATGCCTGGTTAAACAGGATGGCATTGCACATTTCACATATATTATGGCTGGCTAAAAGACATGAGACTGCATAATTCCCATATATGATATAGAAACTAAACAGGTGGCGACACAACATGTCTAAACTAAGAAGATGACATATATGATGTCAAAACTAGGCACTGCAAGGCAACATATGCATGATATGACCAACATCATCATGTCAAGGTAGAGCAAACACCTCGGGGGGTAAATAGGAGTGGTCAGCGGCGTCTGAATCCGCCTCAGAACATATATCTTCCTCTGGATTACAGTCTAGAGAGGGGTGGGGAGGGTTTGCCATTGAACCCACCATGGAGAGATGTCTGCATGACATTTTATTGCTGCGCAAAACTCTTCTCTTTTTCTTTACATGTTCAACATGACTATGTACAATATCTGACATGCATACCAAAAAAATATGGTGAGATTATGTAAGGAGAGCATGCAGAAATTTAGAGTGATGGTAACAACCAGTGGATGGATACAAAAATAATGATAGCAGGCTGATGATTGCTTTAATTTAATAAAAAGACAGATGATGATTTCTTTACTATTTGTTTCCCACCCAAGATGAACAACATAGGCATACCCTAGGTGAACCAGATATTAAACAGAGATACTATTCATTGCTTCCTCCATACGTGCCCCACAACTAATTTAGAACTCAAGTTTGAACATTAATTTGGACCTGACTTGGAGTCCAAGAGGTGAACGGGACGATAAAGTAGCAGGTAATTTTAAGCAATGCATAACATAAGCAGAATCAAAAGAGTGCGACCTCTTTTGTGGACCCGTGTACTCCTCAGGTTCATCTGCTGAGTCGATGATGGTGATGCCGTTGTGGTGGGTGCCGGCGGCAGGGAAGGAGATCTGAGGTGGCGAAAGACGGTCAGGAGTCGTGATGTCTGGTTTGGTGGATGTTTCTGTCGATGGAGCACCTCAGGTGAGGTGGACGATGTCGCGGCAGGAGCAGGACAAACCACACAAAGTTCCCTTCGACACCTACCTGTAACTGAAGTAATTCTCTAAGGGCTCATTTGGCTTGCATGATTCTAAAAACGCATGGATAGGAAAAACACCGGAATAGCATAGGAATGCACATGGTAAACATAGCATTTGTAAACACATGATTTCTGTCAACTTGGGTGTTTGGTTTACAGGAATTGGAAGAGCAGAGGAATGCAAAGAAACATGGCCAAAATAAAGTGAAACCATACGAAAGCATGTACAATTAGAATGTTATTCTGCCACTAATGCACTTGGTCTTGTCTTCATGCATAGGATTTTGAAAAGTAGGTCCAGGTGGATGTTTTGCCTCATTCCTTTCAACAAAATGCATGAATAATTGAATAGTAGAGTGCCATTGGAAAATTGCCTATTGCTATGTTTTTCCGTAGAACCAAAATAGCCCTAATGGATCGACATGAATGTATAGTAATAAGTGATGCAACAAGTGTACAACCTCTTTGCCGTAGCCGTGTCGACCTCAGCATCATAGGCTTGGTCGCTGAAGCAGTTGAGGTAGAGGTGGCTGTCGGAGGTGTGGAGGAAGATCTGAGGAATCTGTATCGGCGTCGGGGCACTTCTCATTGTGATGGATGGATTACGTCGTTGGAGCAGCCCGGTGAGCCGTAAGACGTCAAGGCTGAAGCAGCACAAGACAGACATCG
The DNA here is from genome assembly GCA_021605205.1 of Aegilops longissima. Classification (NCBI taxonomy): domain Eukaryota; kingdom Viridiplantae; phylum Streptophyta; class Magnoliopsida; order Poales; family Poaceae; genus Aegilops; species Aegilops longissima. The sequence continues at coordinate 533,774,762 of CM038679.1, read as the reverse complement.
TCAAACTCAAGTGGGATTCTAATAGCATCGCCAATAGTTGATGTAAAATTTACATCACCAAAAACCACCTGACTACAACAGATGAGGTAAAACTTTTGACTCTGAACTTAACTGTCAAAACTGAAATTTACTATGGAATCTGAATGTTACTGTCGAAATTGAACGCAATGGTAGCAGAGAGGCACTTGACATGTAGTTTAGGGAGGGCCTGCAATTCATCTTCAACCTGCACCCCCCTGAGCCGCCAGCCACCACCGGCCGAACCGCCGGCCCCAGCGCCGCCTCGCCGCCCCGAAACAACTCCCCACCGCCGGTCCGCCGCCACCCCGGCCAGCCCTATAGGCCCCCCGCCCCCACCTTGAACCCTAAGATAGATAGTGGGGTACCTCTCCGGCGAGCCCCCGTACCCGCTGCGGGTGGTTCTTCCTTAACTCCGGCAAGCACCCCCACCACCCCCTGAAAATCGACTAACCCAAAAGTCGATTCAGTCGACTGAAGTGTAGCTAAATCGGAGCAGAGCAGCAGCACGAGCGAGGGGGAGAACAGTAGCAGAAGCGCGAGCAAGCGAGCGAGAGCCGGAGCAGCAGCAGCTGGGCGAGTGAGCGATCGAGCGGGAGCAGGAGCAGCAGCAGCGAAGCGAAGCGAGCGAGCCGAAGCAGCTGGGCGAAGGCGATCGAGCAAGCCGAACAGCAGCAGCAGCGAGTGGCGAGCGGAGCAGCAGCAGCAGATCCGGCTGGTATGCCTGCCGCCGCCGAAGGGGCCTCGCACTGGGGGAGAGCCGCCGTGGAGATGTCGCCCGCAGCACCGGCTTTAAGGTAGCCGCTCCATGGGGGTGTGTGATGGAGCACCGTCGGCGCCGGGAGGTCGAGCTAAGGAGAAGGTGCGATGCGACGAGTGTACAACCTCTTTGGTGGCGCCGATTAGGCCTCGGCTTCGTCAGAAGTCGGTGAGATGTTGCGGTTCGGTGGAGCAGGTTAAAGCGACCACAATGGGATGGAAGCGATCGCGATAGATGAGTCGATCGTCGAACAGCTCCTTGGAGGTGGAGGACAGGCGGCTGAACCGGCGGAGACGACGAGATGGGCGACGGATCCTCATCGGGGAGGTGGGCGAGGGACGTCGAGCTGTTGTGGTGGACGACGTCCTCGGGGAAGAGGCTCCGGCTGGGCAGTGGTGAGGTGGCGGACGGAGGAGGGTGGGGTTTCGCGGCTCGAGCGAAGAGGTTATGGCGGCCTGGGATTTCGAATGGAAAAAATGAGGCGATGGGAGGGGGTGAACCATGACTTAGGGACGCGCTTGTCCAAAATGTAGGGTGTGCTACAAAAGTACCCCCCCCCTCACCGATTTGAACTAGCGGCCCTTCCGGCTCAGGGTTAGAAGGGGGATTTCGTGTGTCGGTATCTGGCAGCTGGAGGGAGTTTTCGCGCGTTGTAATTTCGGGATAGCAAGGCGCGGGTTGTGAAGGTGCCAGTTTTCGGAGCACGATATCTGAATTTTCGGGATATAACAAGGCACGGGTTGAATTTTAGGGACAAGCCTAACGTGTAATATTGTACTTGTACGTACCAAATCAGTTCGCACTTCCCTCAACCAAAAAGAAAACAAAAAAAATTAAACTATTCACACCACACAAAGAGAGAGTCTTTCCCCATTTTACTATAAAAATGCTATTTAAAGCTACTCAAAGCAACAATTTAGTGCAATTAAATGCTATTCGGTAGTATGAATCCATGTTATGTCCAATTAAAAAATTTTGCTTGCTGTATAATGCATGTAACCTACTCATACCAACATTTTAGTGCATTCCAAATGTCTATACTACCGCTGCAATTCGAACTGAATTTGAATTCGTTTCTCTATTTCAATAACAATCTACAATCATGATTGTTGCCAACTTCAATCATCATTCGTGTATTACCTTAATAACACACCAAATGATTACTGTAACACCCCAAAATTTTAACCTTGTTTTATTAATTAAAATTTCTTTTTTCCAGGGAATTAAAACTTTTATTTTCTGGGCTCCCTTTTGATTTTTTTAACCTTTTTCTCCCTTGCTATTATGGAGTTTTCCCCAAAGTGAAAACTTTTCAAATATGTTTTTGGACTTGTTTAACCTCTCAAGAAAAACTTTTCTTTTATTAGTAGAACTAATTAATTTGCTTAATCTTTATTTTCTTGAAAAATGGTTTTTCCAAGGTTATATGGCCACATTTGAACTACAACCATTTGATAAATTCATTCTAATTTCCAACCAAAATTTTGAGATGTCATGTGATGTTTTTAAATCACTTTTATGCAAAGATATCTTTTATTCATGAAATATTTTGAGCTCTACACCCAATTTTCTTCTCTGGTCCAGTGGGCAGTTTTGCACTACAACTCTTTTAAATACTTCTTTCTAGCCTCCACCAAAATTTTGGGATGATGGTAGTAGCTTATGATTAAACTTTATGCAAAAACCCAGTGTTGTCATTTGAAATTTTTGAGTGAATCAACCTCATTTTCATTCTGGTCCAACATGATGGTTTGTACAGCAACCATATTCTTGCTTGCTCCTTGGCCCTTGATTCTTTCCCCTGCTTGTAGACCACCCTACACAACCCTTAAGTCTAGGAGAGTGGACCCATCGGATGATCCTAAGTGCTTGCAATCATGCCCTCTTCTTTCTGTCAGAAACTGAGGTTTTGCAAAAATTGCACTATCAAGTTTATTCTTTTGACAAACTAGCTTCACCACCCCCTTATCCATCCAAGGAGACACTGATCTGGAGAATTTGGTCACCCCAAGTAATGCCTAGGTGCCCGTGGCATTTTTTTCAAACACCTTGAGAGCATGAACAGTTTTGGCATGAGTTTTGGTTTGCATTGTGGACCTGATCCTCTGACCCAGCAACCTTGTCCACTAAGCTTCTAACTAATGCTAACCAAGACCTGTAAATCCCCAGCCCCACCAAGGCCTCCTAGCATGCCACGGCATTTTGCGAGCGGTTGGCGTGCACGCTCTGGCAGCAGCCACAATCGTGTTTTACGGCGTCGCCCAGCTGCGCGTCGAGTTGACCCCTCCCCGAGCTCGATCTGATCCGCTGGTATAGCCGTGTCGCGCCCCACCTGACCGCCCCTGGCTCGCTACAGCGGCGCCGTAGCAAGCTTCTTGGCGGCACGCTTCCGGCCGCATCCACGGACGGCGCCACCCAAACCTCCTCCGCTCGCCAGCTACCCTCGTGAACATGTCGTTCTCATCCCCCAGCTCCTTCAGCCACGCCGTGCCCCGCTAGCATCGCCACGTTGCCCTGCAAACCACAGTGGCGGTGAGCCACCGCCCTCATCCACGGTCATCGCCGAACCGCCTCTCCTTGCCTATATGAACCCACTCCGAGCACTTCACACTGGACAGGAACCCTCCGCGATGCCATTTAAAGGCCCCTCTAGCTCTCATTCCTCCAGAGGCCATCGATCTCCCCGTCTCTGGTAGTTTGGGCCGCCGCCGCCCTCCGGTCGATTCCGAGCAACCAGAGCCGCTTCCCCTCCATGCTCTCCTCCATTAGCTCCATGTCGACCCCGCGAACCCTTTCCCACTCCCATTTTCACCCGGGAGCCACGGTAGGCCAAGCCCCTTTCCCTCCCGAAGCTTCCCCTCCGCCATGGAGGAAGGAGTTCTCACCCCCAAACTTCACCACGCCCCTAACCACCGCAGATTGATGCGGTACCTCCTCCCGATCACCCCCATATCACGAGCACGTCGAACGGTGGCTTGTGTCGCCGGGGATCGCCGTTGGAAACGACCCTGTTTTACGTCGGCGCGCGCGGGGGGAAAGATGAACCCGACAGTGGGGACCACTGTCGGTGAAACAACCAAGCCACTAGTGGCGCAACCCGACCGATATGTTTTTCTCTGGTGGGCGTATTTCCGGTAAGTCGCGACCAATCTCGAAGACGCAGTCCAGTGAACCGTTTTCCTTTTACATCTTTTTAAACACGAACTTTGACTAAACTTTGGTAGGCTTAACTTTTAAATATAACTCCAAATGACTTGATTCTTTTTCTTTGCTTCCCAAATATTGTATATTTCATTTTCATATTTATTTGAAAATTTTCCAAGCAACTTCTTTTTACTGTTTTAAAGTGTTTGTTATTTGAATATTTTTCAAAATAGGATTTTGGAGAGAAGCGAAAACTTTCAAAAGTTTTAGGATGCACCTGCCTCTACACAACTTGAAGGCAAGCATTACGAACCCGGCATAATAACTTTGGTGTGTTAGTTGACACGTTTATAACACCACCTTATTTTGAGAACTTGTTATTTCATGTGACATGATAATTTGCATGGATGCATATCAGTGTTTTCCTTGCTGTTGGAAATGAATATACTTGTGATGGTGATCATCCTCATGTGCCTTCCATGCATGCCGGAAAGGAATCCGGGAAAGCATCTGCCTTGGGTAGGCATGAGCTTGTCGCCGGTCTCCGTTGGGACGGTTATGTCTGGTGTGGCATAGTAAGGTATAATGAGCGTTGATCCTGTTGATTGAAAATATGTTTGTTTTACATATCATGCAGGAAATATTTAAGCCTCCTGAGTCGGCCGTAGCTCGAGCCTTGTTCCACTAAACCCCAAACTTGTTTCGTGCAGCCACTAGTCCCTGCCATAGGTAGGGTATGGTTCAGTAAGTTGTTAACCCTTGTCTTGGCACACACCGTACAGAGAGGCCATGGTGGAAGATATCGGCTGCATCCGGTAGGCATGCCACCTGGTCAGGGAGCATGGGTGTATCCGGTTGGGACCGAGAGGGGGGAACCCCTTAGAGCGCGCGATAGAAATTTGATCCCATGCTACGCGAGGTTGTAGCCTCCCCACTTAGAGCTTTGCTTAACAAGTGTCGTGGGTGATTCCAGACACGAGTAAAGTTAGGATGGTGTGTGCAAGCCAGACGTGTTTTCGACTAGAAGACCGTAGACGGAATTAGTCCCGATGGACTAAAGAAATCCGTTACTCGTGGGTAAAGATTACACCCTCTACAGAGGTATTAAACCATTTCGAATAACCCTGTCCTCGGTTAAGGATTCCAGTCTAGGATGGGTCAAGTGTCGGTCTTAGTGTCAGTCTCCGGAGGAGAACTACTAAACCAGAACTTGGTTTATGATTTGTGACCTATGATGATGATAATGATTATTATTATGGACTAACCCCTTTATATTATTTGAATTATTGAGTATCCCTGGGACGGTTCTACCTCCTGGATATTCACTGCATTTATTTATAAGCCCTTTTTGTGGTGTCGCTCAGACGCCCGACTACGACATTGTTTTTGTTTACTTATAAGCCCTTTTTGTGGTGTCGCTCAGCCGCCCGACTGCGGCATTTTTTTTGTTTACTTATAAGCCCTTTATGTGGTGTCGCTCAGACGCCCGACTGCGGCATTGTTTTTGTTTACTTATAATCCCTTTATGTGGTGTCGCTCGGGCCTTGATCTATGACATTGTTTTTGTTTACTTATAATCCCTTTATGTGGTGTCGCTCGAGGCCTTATTTAATAACATTATACATTCCTTTGTAAGCCCTTTATGTGGTGTCGCTCAGACGCCCGACTGTGGCATTTCTTCTGTTTATTTATAAGACCTTATGTGGTGTCGCTAAGACGCCCGACTGTGGCATTTATTGCTGCTCCATCATTACATATTAGTGGTCACTTATTAATAATCCACATGTATGCACCAAGGATTTCATTTCTTTATGACTGACGTTGTGATCATAAAATGTTCATCAAGGCATGATTTTTGATTGTTATATTATACCAGTGTTCATAATGTTTGCGAGTACATTCAAAGTACTCACTGGCTTGTCCCTGGCTATTGTCTTGGCCAGATTCCTTGCATGGAGAGGAGCATTGCGATGACAGCCCCTGAACCTAAGCTTGGAGATAGCAGCCCCGCAAAGATAGGAGTTAACCTGGTCAGCTATTCCTGTGGGAAATGGAGTTCCATGGACACTGATGATCCACAAACCGCTTCCTCCACCAACAACTAGAAACCATTTGTTGTACTTCCAGGCCAGAATGGTCTTGTACTTCATATTTTTGTTTTCTGCTTGGAATTTCTGTATCAAGTTGGTGCCTCATCAGCTAACAGTAAACCTGGGGCTGGTGAGCACAACGGCCATTTTTCTAGAAATTGATACCAGGAAAACCGGTCGTGACAATTACTATAGAGATAGATATGAACTATGTGTACTACATGAACTCGAATTCTATTTTTTGAATAAACTTGATGTTGATTCCAAATAATAGTACATTTGATGTACTAACTATATATTCATAATCTAAACCATGTTCCATACGTTTACACCGTGTTTATCACACATAGTATAGTGCCTCGCCCCCTACATTATGACAAGTATTTAGACCTGAGCTGCAAAAGCCACACATTAGCCCAAATTATGATCAATGTTCTATAAATCATGATTCCAAGGTGCCGGACTCCTCTCCGGACTCTGAACCCTCCGCGCCCCTGCCAATCGAATCCGATTGGGCGCCGGTCATGAAGTTCACTGCCGCGGACATCTTTCAGCACTCGCCCTTTGGCGGCATCCTGAATTCACTAAAGTCTCTCTCTTTATCGGAGAGCCCTGGCGGACTACGGTCGGGAAGGTTGAGATCTTGGACGACGAAGAAATTCAACGCCCACCACCACCCACTTTGTGGCCCTTGCCAGCTTACGGCGTGCTTGATTTCGACTCGAAGACATCGGCTGTATGGGCGATGATGTAGGAACAACCATGAACCAGCACCTATAGGATCTGGACAACCACCTCATCCCATGATGTATACATGGTGGATACACCTAAAGGAAGTGACGACGAGGAACAGCGGGGCCTTCTGAAGGATAAATTCCTCGGCAGTCAAAAGCGGCAGCGTAAGCGCCGCACCAAGTCCGCCTCAACAAAGACCCAGCCATAGAGCGAGGCGAACTGGTGAGCAGCGAACATGCTATCGAGCAACCGTCCGAACAGGACAACTTGGATAAACAAACCGTCCCAGGCGAAGATAACAGTCCGGACGATCTCACGCCGGACAAATTGTTGGAGCAGAATAACCTCCACAAAAGGCTCGTCGCCCTTGCGCGTAGCTGAAAAAGCGAAGCGGAAGCTCAAAACAGCGGAAGATGCACTCAGAATCAGATGGAGCATAGTATTCAACACATGAGACAAAATCTGGCGATGATGCCAAACAAGAAACTACCCAAAGAAAACTACTGCCGAATTTGATGAGGAGGCCATAGAACCCCACAATCAAAAAGTAAGAAAACCACCGGTCGGATGGGCGACCCACGGCAAAAGAAGAGCGGCAAATGGCGCCAGACACAAGCTGATGCGATCCACATAAGGATTCACATCAAAAGGATGGCCAGTTAGGTCCATCTATGGGCGAAAAGCAAGTTCTTCAAAGCAATGCAACCGCCAAATATCCGAACATCACGCGCCCAAATATAGGGTGCCGCACACCCCCTAATGTTTCAATGATGAGATCTTTGGATCACGAAGTCGGCGCGGATTCAAACCCGTAAACATAGAGGCATCTGACGGAACAACAGACCACAGAGTCGGATTGAGGATTACATCCTCCACATACACATGGCTAGAGGAGATGATCTCCACGCCATAAAATACTTACCCCTCAAGCTCAAAGGGCCAGCCCGACATTGGCTCAAAGGCCTCCCTGAAAATACCATTGGAAGTTGGGAAGAGCTCGAGGATGCTTTTCGGGAAAATTTTCAACGGACTTATGTCCGTCCTCCGGATGCGGACGATTTAAGTCATATAACTCAAGAACACGGAGAGTCAGCCCACAAATTCTAGAACAGGTTCCTCACCAAAAAGAACCAAATAGTCGACTGTCCGGACGCCGAAGCCTTAGCAGCTTTCAAACACAACGTCCGAGACGAATGGCTCGCCAGACACCTCGGCCAGGAGAAGCCGAGAACCATGGCCGCATTAACAAGCCTCATGACCCGCTTTTGCGCGGGAGAAGATAGCTGGCTAGCAACATGCAGCACCAGCGACCCAAGTACATCCGAGGTCAGGGATGGAAATGGGAAACCACGACGCAACAAGGACCAGCGCCGGATTAAGGGAGCGGTCCAAAGAGCGCGGCGATCACGCCGGATTCAAAAGCTCACGGTAGAACAATAAAAACTGCCCTTAAGGACAATAGCGATGAGCTATCAACAAACAAAATCTTGGACAAGATATGTCAAATCCACAGTACTCGGAGGCACAAACCATACCCATAGAGATTGTTGGGTCTTCAAGCAGTCCGGCAGACTCAACGCCGAACACAAGGGCTCGACACACCAAGTGAGGATGATGGCGAACCCCACAAGCGAGAACACCGGAAAACAAAAGAATTTCCCACAAGAGATTAAAACAGTAAACTCACTTCACGTGATAAAGGGAAAAAACAGGCGGCGCCCATTAAGATGGCGCGCACATACTCTAGCGGAGTACCAACACTGGTTGTCAAAACCAATCACCTTCAACCATCGAACTACTCCGAAAGTATCCGGAGCATGGATGGACTGCCTTGATATTAGATCCTATAATCAGCGGTTCCAATTTACACAAGTCCTCATGGATGGCGGCGTTGACATAAACCTGATATATTAGGACACAATCCGCGGGATGAGGATAGACCCAACCAAAATTCGCCATATCAACACCTCCTTCAAAGGGTAATGCCAGGCCCATATGCCCATTATGCGGGCTCCCTACTGCTAGAAGCTGTGTTGGCTCATCGACAACTTCCGCCACGAAAAGTTAACCTTCCACATCGCCCCATTAAACGGTAGCTATCAAGCACTCTTGGGGCGTGAAGCTTCGCCGCTTTAACGCAATACTGCATTATGCATCTCTTACACTTAAAATGCCCGGTCCACGCGGCATCATCTCATTAAAAGGGAGTATTAAGTGTTACTCAAGCACGGAAGAACGTGAGACTGCCTTGACAGCCCCACACCTATCCAGCTCTGCTGATCAAAGCACCGGAATAGGTCATTCAAACCCCAGACACGGCTAGACGAGTCCGGCGCCTACAAGCAGCATGCCCCCATACAAGGGGCTGCACGCATGTACAACAAGATACAATAAAGCGTAAATTTATTCAATTTCCGAATTGTACACTATTTATTTAATATAAAGTACATTTTTCGCACGATCTTTTTTCATTTCAACTAAGTTCCTCTCTTTTACAGATGAACAACGTGCTGCACCCGTCCAGGATACGGCACAACGGAGACACAGGCGCAACCATGCAGTAGGGACCTGTTGCAAGGATTCTTTTCAGATTAAGACCTGCGTAAACCTTTTTACCGTCTCTTGTTGATATACATCCCCGGTTTCTTACTATAACCGAGGAGGAGGCTGGCGTTTGGCATCGGCGCACCAGAATTTTTATGCATACACGGACACGGGGGCTTAGGGCATTATTTTGCCCGTTTTATAAAGACCGAATACCTTAGGGAGTGTTGGCGTCTCGAGTTAGGCCTTATATGCATCAGCTCGAATCATGTCTTTGGTCAAATGTTGGGTTTGCCCGCTCCTGTGTTTTGCTGCCTTACGTTCGTTCTATCGGCTAGCGGCACGGGAGAACTCTGTGATTGTGCCCGGTTCGGCGGGCGAGCACCTCGATGAAAGCGGCCTGATTGTCATGATATAGCGAGACTGGTCAACCACTCGATGACTCACCAGAATGTTTAGAATTCCTCCGCATTAACGAAGGACCGTTTTTGATCGAGCACATCGCACCCTCGATTCGGAGAGGCGGCGCCCAGGGGCTATATAGTAGCCCCACCCTCGAACTCCTTTGGCTAAGTGAAAGTGATAAAGCATTATAGTCCGGTTGCCTAGTTTGCTACGCTACCACCTCCTTAATAGGACCAAGACGTTGGACTAAGTGTGAAAAAGATCCTTCTTTGCAAACACCCCCGCACTATGTGCGTGGGGGCTGAAGCCAAGGACTGCCATCTTTTAGGTTATATATACATATACATCAGCGGCCGCCAGGGGAGTAGTTTAATACTTGAACGCACAAGTATAAAAAGCTCTTATATTATATTGAAACATTGTTTTCACAAATCATACATGTCATTTAAACATAATATCCTTCGAGCACTGCGTCTCTATTAAACGAGTGCCCTGCAGGACTTCCTCAAAATAGTGCTCGGTAGGTACTCGGCTTCTGTCCGAATCTTGGGATGCAACGTCGGTGGCCTTCATCTCCGCCCAGTATGTCTTGACACGGGCCAGAGCCATCCGCGCTCCCTCAATACACGCCGACCGCTTCATTGCGTCGATACACGGTACCGCACCAAGGAACTACTGCACTAAGCCAAAATAACTCTTCGGCTGGGGTCCGCCTGGCCACAAATGAGTCATGACATGCTTCATGGCAAGTTCGGATAATCGATTCAGCTCGGCCCATTCGGCCAACCGATCGGTCAACAGAAGAGGACGCTCCGGACTATGGAATTGCGACCAATATAGCTCTTCCCTTCTATGCCCCTTCTCGCCTCGGAAGTGCTCAATCACGTCCCTTGGCCTTCGCCGCTAAGTCGAGATAAGCATCCTCGAACTCCACAACTTGTCCAGCGAGCATACTTGGATCCGTATATTTCCTCCACAGCAGAAACGGTTTCCAGCCACAATAGCCCGGGCTGACTCAGCTCCTCCTTGGCAGCGCTCAAAGCGAAACGGGCATCCTTGGATTCGGCGGTGGCCTTTTTCAGGCCCTCTTGCTCCGCTTGACGTTCTTTTTCAAGAACCTCGCAGCGGTCGGTAGTATTCTTCAACTTTATGGCCATATCGGCCATTTCCTCTTTGCTTCGGTAGTGAGCAGCCCGTTCGGCTTTTAGCTCTTCGGCCGACCTTAAAGAGGCCGCATTACTATTTCTGGCTTGCTCTTTAGCTCAGGCGAGTTCCGCCCGCAGCTCCTCCGCAGCAGCGGCACCACCTGCATTAAGCATACAAGTCGTAAGGCACGGGCGTCAAGCTCCCTTACCAGGTGTCCGCGGAGAAGTCGCATACCTTGTGACTCGTCAAACCGTTTATTGACCAGCACGATGTCCGCATCCGCCTCGTCAAGTTGCCGCTTTAGTTCGGCAAAATCATCAGTCCGGCTGGCCACCGGACACCCCGCCACCTATTTAGGAGCGGTGCAAATATTATAACTGAGATTATGATCCTCGGCATGCTGTCAATTTTGACAACATACGAGTCTCGAAACTACTATCTATCTGGGCGCATTCTATATGCATAAGCGCCGGAAGGTACATCATTTTGCGTACCTCGAACCCGTCGATAAGCTTCGGCGGCTTCATGCAATCCGCTCTCAGCGGATACAATTCTTTCAATCACCGTACCCATTAGCGCGCGGTGATCTTACGAGATAACCGCTTCGCCCGAGCAGATCCTTCAGCTCCTCGGCCGCACACCACTTGGCGCCGGACCTTCCGCCCCACGGTGCTTGGGAAACCCTCGCGGCGACACCTCGGTGTCGTCGCCTCATGAGGGTGCGACAGGTGGGGCGTTTACTCTCCATCATCTCGGAAGAAGATCCCCGAAGGCGAGCTCTGCTGAGAAGGGCTGAGATCCGAACTACAAGGTACAATTTGGTTATCTTGAAATAAATACAGGAATGTTCCTTATTTACATGACCCTTCTTTTTACTTACGGCTCATTGGAGGCTGATCCCTTGGGGAAATAGTGCGGCTGGGATACTTCCTAGCGCGGACTCTCGGCGAATTTCTTTCCCTCTTTGAGGCCTTGACCTCCGGATCTTCGAGCGGTCCTCTTCTCTCCTTGGAGGGTGGGACTTTTGATCCCTCCTTCCTCAGAAGCCTCCTTCGTGGAGGCAGTTGCTTCCCTGATCCCCCCTTCGCCTTCTTTAAAAGGCACGGCCTTCAACATCTTGGTCAGCATGGGATCCGGTGTGGTCTCTAGGAGGGGAGCCGGACACCTTATCAACTTTGCCTTCGCTATCCACTCCTGTTCAAGAAACAACTCCTTTAAAGGCAAGTTTACGATAAATGAACGGACAGGCTGTCCGGGTACAGGACTACTTACTTGAGTATCTGGGCGATTGCAGCTTAGTCCTGCGTCCTCAGTCAGGTCCGGACACTTCTCTTGTGATCCGAAGAACAGTTTATACATCTCCACGACCGTCGTACCCATAAAATGTTGGAGAGCTCGTGGTCCCTCCGGATTAAATTCCCACAGACAGAGGGGGCGACGTTTGCAGGGCAGAAGGCATCGAATCAACATAAACTGCGCCACTGCGACCAGATTGATCTCTCTTTCTTGGAGGTCTCGAATACGGCCCTGCAACAGAGGAACGTCCTTGGACGGCCCCCAGTCGAGCCCCTTGTTGACCCATGACGCCAGCCGCTGTGGTGGACCTGAGCGGAAGGCGGGAAGCGCCACCTATTTGGTGCCCTTGGGAGTGGTGATATAAAACCACTCCTGTTGCCACAAACCAAGCTCCTCTTGAAAAGAGCCCTTGGGCCATGGAGCATCAGCACACTTGCTTATGACCGCCCCTCCGCACTCTGCTTATTGCCCCTCGATCATCTTTGGCTCCACCTTGAAGGTCTTGAGCCACAATCCAAAGTGAGGGTAATATGGAGGAAGGCCTCACATCGACAATGAATGGCGAGATATGGAGGATGGACTCAGTTCAAGTCATGGAAATCCAGCCCATAATAAAACATGAGCCCCGCACAAAGGGGTCCGTCGGAAGCCTAAACCCGAAGGAAGTGAGACACAAACACCACGCTCTCGCCGGGTTCGGGAGTGGGAATGACCTGCCACGGAGCAGGCAGCCTATCGAAATCTCGTCGGTTAGATACAGGCGTCTCGCAGCTTTAGCACATCTTCTTACGTGACGGAAGAAGACATCCATCGGCCGAGCTGGTCGGGCGGACATCGTCGAAGGTCAAAGCGCCTAAATCTGAAGCTTTGGGTGTTAGAACTTCGAAGCGAGGCGAACTTCGATGGAGGGGGAAAAAAGAGAGGCCTTGGTCTCATTATAAAGAGTTGAATACCAAGAGCCCTCCCGTGGTCGATTAGGACTCGCCTTGATAGAGGCGTGCCAGCGAACGCAGTTGGGTTACCCACGTCCGTATTGATGAGAATCCGGAATAAGGGGGCACGATCTACGCTTTGATAAGACGTGCCAAGGAAACCGCCTCGCTAAATGCGCTAAGGTGGAACAGTAAAAAAAACGATTCGTATAAAAGCTTGGCCGTGGTGTGATGTCATGCCGCGGAATACGTCAGCAGATCTGTGCAAAAATTATTCTCTCTATGGTGGTATGTGGAACTTGTTTTGCAGAGCGGACACTATCCTTGTGTTCAAAATCTTCTATGAAGTATTGGAGGAGGAACCCGCCTTGCAATGCGAAGACAATATCGCGCGCGGACTCGTCGTCATTGAAGCCTGGATCAGGGACAAGCGAGGGAATCTGGACTAGGGGTGTCGGGATAGCGAACTATCATCTTTGGCGGGCTCCTAGACTATGAAGATACAAGATTGAAGACTTCGTCCGTGTCGGGATGGGACTTTCCTTGGCGTGGAAGGCAAGCTTGGCGTCTGGATATGTAGATCTCCTACCATTGTAACCGACTCATGTAACCCTAACCCTATCCGGTGTCTATATAAACTGAAGGGTTTTAGTCCGTGGGGCGAACAACAATCATACCATAGGCTAGCTTCTAGGGTTTAGCCTCTCTGATCTCGTGGTAGATCTACTCTTGTACTACCCATATCATCAATATTAATCAAGCAGGAGTAGGGTATTACCACCATCGAAGGGCCCAAACCTGGGTAAAAACATCGTGTCCCTTGTCTCCTGTTGCCATCCGCCTAGACGCACAGTTTGGGACCCCCTACCCGAGATCCGCCGGTTTTGACACCGACACACCTGCCGACCCGTGGAAGCCGGCTGCATGGCCTTGCGCTGGTTGTCGTTCGGTTGCTGTTGCCGACTGGCTTCACCAGCAGGGGTCCGAGGAGCTTGAGGGGCCACCTTGCCCGACACATTAACTTGGATCTCCGTCTTCATGGAGGAGTCAGCCGTGGCGTACTTGTCTGCTATGATCAGCAGTTCGTCGAGGGTCACCGGCTCGTCGTAGAGAAGCTTGTGCTTGAGGAGGGTGCCCTCTCGTCACCCGGCAGTAAAGTACTCGATGGCCTGCACCTTGTGCACGCCCTCGCAAGAGTTGCGCAGCTCGGCCCAGCGCGTGAGGTAGTCGCGAGTTGACTCGTTGGGGTCTTGGACGCATAAGGAGAGCTGGCAAGGCTTGAGTGGCCGCTTGTACGTGCTGGTGAAGTTGCGGATGAATGCTTCGATGAAGAAAACCCAGCTGTTGATGCTGCGAGGCTTCAGGCTGTTCAACCACGTCTGGGCCGTGCCCTGGAGCATGAGCAGAACTTACTTCACGGCAACACGCTTGTTGCCGTTGGCGATGCTGACGGTTGTAGAGTAGTCGACCAGCCAGTCCTCCGGCTTCACGGAGCCGGTGTACTTGGGTGTATCTCTTGGGAGCATGAACCCTCTGGGGAAAGGTTCGTCTCAGATGCGGGGGCTGAAGCAAGGCGGACCCAGCTCATCTTCTTCTTCTAGCGCCAGGGATCGATTGAGGCGATCGATCCGGTGGCGGGCATCGTTTTCTCCGATTCTTTCTCGGTGGCCAAGGCGGTCGCTGAGAGACGGGTGATCTTTCAGGCGGCGGGGAAATGCGCCTCTCCCTGCAGGGAGGGGGAGGCGGATAGTCGTCTCGCCGCTGCACTGCTCTTGGGTGGCCATCTTGGTCGCGCTCGATGGTGACATGAGTCCGGCTGCGGCTAGCAGCCGGCTCCTTGTCTCTTCTGTCTTGGACGCCACCAGTCGGCGTTCGGGATGTCACGCCTTGGTCCCGGCAAGGAGGCGGGTCGTCGTTTCGCCGGTTGGGAACTTCAGTGCGGCACCTGGCCTCTTGCTGCTCAGCAGCCGCATCGAGGAGCTGTTGGACTCGCTCCGTCATGTGGCGACGCTCGTCACCCTCGAGCTTGTCTAGCTCGTCTGCTGCCGCCTGGGCAGCGCGTATGTTCTCTGCACGCGTGGCGTAGACGGGACGATCTGTCCCGAACATGCTGGCGATGGTCACGCCATGCTGCCGGACCAGGCCAATGCGGCTAGGACCACTAGGAGCCGGCGTGCCGCCGACAGCATGGTCCATCTCCTGCTGGTAGGCCTCCGAAAGGCGTCTCATGCTGGCCAGCCGGTTGGCGCTTTCGACAAGCGGGACGCGGCGTGCCTCCAGCGTCTCGGTGTCGGCGTCTTCCGGAATGGGCGCAGTCAGGTCTTGCATTGTTGCCTGCAACGGATCCTGGCCACCTCCGCCAGAGTGCTCGCCATGGCTGATAACGAGCACTTCCGTGACGGCGCTGCCACCGCTTGCCGCGCGAGGAAGCGGCTCGTCGTAGACCACCACAATGGTGGGGAACGCATCAAGTGACGCCGTGTCAGATTCGACCAACATCTGGTCGGTGGAGCAAACCGACTCCAAGTCTGCTGCAGGCTCGCTGGCGATGTGAAGCTGATCGAGGAGGCTCACGAGGCGGCTCTCAGGTGTTGGGGAACGTTGCAGAAAATAAAAAATTTCTATGCTTTCACCAAGATCAATCTATGAGTTCATCTAGCAACGAGAGAAAGGAGTGCATCTACATAACCTTGTAGATCGCGAGCGGAAGCGTTCAAGAGAACGGGGTTGAGGGAGCCGTACTCGACGTGATCCAAATCACCGATGATCCTAGTGCTGAACGGACAGCACCTCCGCGTTCAACACACGTGCGGTTGAGGAAGGCGTCTCCTCCTTCTTGATCCAGCAAGGGGAGGAGAGGTTGTGGAGATCCAGCAACGCTGCAGGGCGTGGTGGTGGATGCAACGATGATCTCGGCGAGCCGCCGAGCTTCTCGAGAGGAGAGGTGTAGCAAGGGGAGGGCGCCAAGAGCATGGGTGCGGCTGCCCTCCTCCCCTCTTCATATAGGCCCCCTAGGGGGTGGCGCCCGGCCCTAGGAGATGAGATTTCAAGGGGCGGCCAAGGGGTGGCTTGCCCCCTAAGGCAAGTGGGCGCCCCCACCTAGGGTTTCAACCCTAGGCGGGGGGCCCAGGGGCGCACCAGCCCACCAGGGGCTGGTTCCCCTCCCCACTTCAGCCCACGGGGCCCTTCGGGATAGGTGGCCCCACCCAGTGGACCCCCGGGACCCTTCCGGTAGTCCCAATACAATATCGGTGACCCCCGAAACTTACCCGATGGCCGAAACTGCACTTCCTATATATAATTCTTCACCTCTGGACCATTCCGGAACTCCTCGTGACGTCCGAGATCTCATCCGGGACTCTGAACAACTTTCTGGTTACTGCATACTCATATCTCTATAACCCTAGCGTCACCGAACCTTAAGTGTGTAGACCCTACGGGTTCGGGAGACATGCAGACATGACCAACACGCCTCTTCGGTCAATAACCAACAGCAGGATCTGGATACCCATGTTGGCTCCCACATGCTCCTCGATGATCTCATCGGATGAACCACGATGTCAAGGATTCAATCAATCCGTATACAATTCCCTTTGTCAATCGATGCGTTACTTGCCGAGACTTCGATCGTCGGTATCCCAATACCTCGTTTAATCTCGTTACCAGCAAGTCACTTTACTCGTACCGTAATGCATGATCCGTGACCAGACATTTGGTCACATTGAGCTCATTATGATGATGCATTACCGAGTGGGCGAGAGATACCTCTCCGTCATCTGAGTGACAAATGCCGTCTCGATTCATGCCAACCGCAAGACACTTTCGGGGATACCGTAGTGCACCTTTATAGTCACCCGATTCGTTGTGACGTTTGGCACACAAAGCACTCCTACGGTATCCGGGTTGCACAATCTCATTTTCTAAGGAAATGATATTTGGCGTTTGGAAAAGCTCTAGCTAAGCGAACTACGATCTTTGAGCTATGCTCGAGGATTGAGTCTTGTCCATCACATCATTCTCCTAATGATGTGATCCGTTATCAATGACATCCAATGCCCATAGTCGAAAACCATGACTATCATTGATCAACGAGCTAGTCAACTAGAGGCTTACTAGGGACACGTTGTGGTCTATGTATTCACCGTGTATTACGATTTCGGATAAGACATTTATAGCATGAATAATGACAATTATCATGAACAAAGAAATATAATAATAACCATTTTATTATTGCCTCTAGGGCATATTTCCAACAGTCTCCCACTTGCACTAGAGTCAATATTCTAGTTACATTGTGATGAATCGAACACCCATAGCATTACGGTGTTGATCATGTTTTGCTCTAGGGAGAGGTTTAGTCAGCGGATCTGCTACATTCAGATCCGTATGTACATTACAAATATCTATGTCTCCATCTTGAACATTTTCACGTATGGAGTTGAGCGGCAACTTGATGTCCTGGTCTTCTGTGAAACCTGGGCCCTTGGCAAGTGCAATAGCTCCAGTGTTGTCCGCGAGAAGAGTGCGATTGGCCCCGACGCATTGGGTATGACTCCTAGGTCGGTGATGAACTCCTTCACCCAGATTGCTTCATGCGCTGCCTCCGAGGCTTCCATGTACTCTGCTTCACATGTAGCGCCACGACACTTTGCTTGCAACTGCATCAGCTTACTGCCCCACTGAGGGAGTCCTGGACTAGGGGGTGTCCGGATAGCCGAACTATCATCTTTGGCCGGACTCCTAGACTATGAAGATACAAGATTGAAGACTTTGTCCCGTGTTCGGATGGGACTTTCCTTGGCGTGGAAGGCAAGCTTGGCGATACGGATATGTAGATCTCCTACCGTTGTAACCGACTCTGTGTAACCCTAACCCTATTCGGTGTCTATATAAATCAAAGGGTTTTAGTCCGTAGGACGAACAACAATCATACCATAGGCTAGCTTCTAGGGTTTAGCCTCTCTGATCTCGTGGTAGATCTACTCTTGTACTACCCATATCATCAATATTAATCAAGCGGGGTAGGGTATTACCTCCATCGAGAGGGCCCGAACCTGGGTAAAAACATCGTGTCCCTTGTCTCTTGTTACCATCCGCCTAGGCGCACTGATTCGGGACCCCCTACCCGAGATCCGCGGTTTGACACCGACATTGGTGCTTTCATTGAGAGTTCCTCTATGCGTCACCTATAGGCCCGATGGTTCCTTCGGTCATCAACAACGGCAGGTTGAGGTGAGACTTTTCTCCCGGACAGATCTTCGTATTGGCGGCTTTGCCTGCGGGGCAATTCACTTGGCCATCTGAGCAGATCGAAAGTTACACCCCGGCCATCGAGGTCAGATTTGGGAGTTTGAACTACGGCCGACATCGCGGAGACTTGATCTTGACGAATTGAGCCACAGCCAAAGTCGCCGCCTTGTCTCGATGGGTAAGATCTAGCTCTGCCGCCCGAGCGATGTCACGGAGGTCGCACCAGCGTCCGCTCCGACCCTTAGCTCGGGCCGACTCCCCGATCGAGGATGAGTGGTTGGACACCGCCTCGGGGCTACGATCTCAACGGCTATTGATCCGAACTCCATCCCTGTCGCTGCGAAGACCGTGACTCCAGGTGCGGACTCCTCTCCGGACTCCAAACCCTCCGCCCCGCCAATTGAATCCGATTAGGCGCCGGTCATGGAGTTCACTGCCGCGGACATCTTTCGGCTTTTCGCCCTTTGGCGACATCTTGAATTCACTAAAGTCTCTCTCTTTATCGGAGAGCCTGGCGGACTACTGTCAAGAAGGTTGGGATGCGGACGACGAAGAAATTCAATGCCCACCACCACCCACATTGTAGCCAGCAGCCGAAAGCTTAAGCGGCGTGCTCGATTTCGACCCGAAGACATCGGCGGTATGGGCGACAATGTAGGAGATAACCATGAACCAGCACCTACAGGATCTTTGGACAACCACCTCATCCCATGATGTATACATGGTGGATACACCTAAAGGAAGTGATGACGAGCAGCGAGACACTCTGAAGGATAAATCCCTCGGCAGTCAAAGCGGCAGCGTAAGCGCCGCACCAAGTCCCGCCTCGACAAAGACCCAGCCATAGAGCAGGGCGAACCGGTGGACGGCGAACATGCTATCGAGCAACCGTGCGAACAGGACAACTTGGATAAACAACCCGTCCGGCGAAGATAACAGTCCGGACGATCTCACGCCGGACAAATTGTTGGAGCGAAGAACCTCCACAAAAGGCTCGTCGCCCTGCGCGTAGCTGAAAAGAAAAAGCGGAAGCTCAAAACAGCGGAAGATGCACTCGAGAATCAGATGGAGCAAAGTGCTCAACACCATGGAACAAATCGGTGGCGATCGCCCGAACAAGAGCTACCCAAAGAAAACTACTGCTAGAATTTGATGAGGAGGCCGTAGAGCCCCCACAATCAAAAAGCAAGAAAACCACCGGTCGGATGGATGACCCCACGGAAAATAGAGAAGCGGCAAATGGCGCGCACACAAGCCGACGCGCGATCCGCATAAGGATTCGCATCAAAAGGATGGCCAGTTAGGTCCATCTACGGGCGAAAAGCAAGCCCTTCAAAGCAATGCAACCGCCAAATATCCGAACATCACGGCACACCCAAATATAGGGGTGCCGCACACCCCTGTGTTTCACCGATGAGGTCTTTGGATCACGAATTCCCGGTGAGTTCAAACCCGTAAACATAGAGGCATCTGACGGAACAACAGACCTAGAGTGCGGATTGAGGATTACATCCTCCACATACACATGGCTAGAGGAGATGATCTCCATGCCACAAAATACTTACCCCTCAAGCTCAAAGGGCCAGCCCGACATTGGCTCAAAAGCCTCCCTGAAAATACCATTGGAAGTTGGGAAGAGCTCGAGGATGCTTTTCGGGAAAATTTTCAAGGGACTTATGTCCGTCCTCCGGATCACGAGCGATTTAAGTCATATAACTCAACAACCCGGAGAGTCAGCCCATAAATTCTGGAACAGGTTCCTCACCAAAAGAACCAAATAGTCGATTGTCCGGACGCGAAGCCTTAGCAGCTTTCAAACACAACGTCCAAGGCGAATGTCTGCCCGAACACCTCGGCGGGAGAAGCCGAGAACCATGGCTGCATTAACAAGCCTCATGACCGCTTTTGCGCGGGAGAGGATAGTTGGCTGGCAAGATGCAGATACCAGCGACCCAAGTACATCGAAGTAAGGGATGGAAATGGAAAACCACGGCGCAGCAAGGACCAGCGCGGATTAAGGGGAGCGGTCCAAAGAAGCGCGGCGATCAACGCCAGTTCAAAAGCTCACGACAAAACAATAAAAACTGCCCATTAAGGACAATAGCGATGAGCTATCAACAAAACAAAATCTTGGACAAGATATGCCAAATCCACAAGTACTCGAGAAGCACGCAAACCATACCCACGAGATTATTGGGTCTTCAAGCAGTCCGGCAGACTCAATGCGAACACAAGGGCTCGACACACCAAGCGAGGGCGATGGCGAACCCCACAAGCGAGCACGGAAAACAAAATAATTTCCCACAAGAGGTTCAAACAGTAAACTCACTTGGCGTGATAAAAGGGAAAAACAGGCGGCGCCCACTAAAATCGCGCCGCCTGAGACTACCTAGCGGATTACCAACACTAGTTGTCAAAACCAATCACCTTCGACCATCGGGACTACTCCGAAAACGGAATGCAGGATGGACTGCCTTGATATTGGATCCTATAATCGTGGATTCCAATTTACACAAGTCCTCATGGATGGCGGCGATGATATAAACCTGATATATCGAGGACACAATCCATGAGGATGGGGATAGACCCAACCAAAATTAGCCATAGCAACACGTCCTTCAAAGGGGTAATGCCAGGCCCATATGCCCATTATGCGGGCTCCCTACTGCTAGAAGTTGTGTTCGGCTCATCCGACAACTTCCGCCGCGAAAAGTTAACCTTCCACATCGCCCCATTCGAAAGTAGCTATCAAGCACTATTGGGGCGTAAAGCTTTCGCCGCTTTAGCATATCGTCATTATGCATCTCTTACACTTAAAATGCCGGTCCACGTGGCATCATCTCATTAAAGGGAGTATTAAGTGTTACTCGAGCACGGAAGAGCGTGAGACTGCCTTGACAGCCCCACACCTATCGGCTCCGCTAATCAAAGCACCGGATAGGTCATTCAAACCCGGACACGGCTAGGCGAGTCCGGCGCCTACTAGCGGCATACCCCCATACAAGGGCTGCATTACGTACAACAAGAGACAATAAAGCTCAATTCACCTTCCGAACCGTACTCTGTTTATTTAATATAAAGTACATTTCTCGCATGATATTTTTCTTTTCAACTAAGTTCTTCTCTTCTCTGAGATGAACACCGTGCTACACTCGTCGAGGATACGGCTGCGGAGACACGGTAGCGAGGCGTGCAGCGAGGACCCGTCGCAAGGATTCTTTTCAGATTAAGACCCTCGTAAACCTTTTAACTGTCTCTTGTTGATACATCCCCGGTCTGTTACTATAACCGAGGAGGAGGCTGGCGTTTTGGCATCGGCCGCACCAGAATTTTTGCGCGTACTTGGACACCAGGGGCTTAGGGCATTATTCTGCCCGTTTTCATAAAGACCGAATACCTTAGGGAGTGTTCGGCATCTCGAGTTAGGCCTTATATGCATCAGCTCCGAATCATGTCTATGGTCAAATGTTGGGTTTTTCCGGATCCCATGTTTTGGTACCTTATGTTCCTATATATCGGCTAAGGTAGCACTGGGAGAACCACTGCGATTGTGCCCCGGTTGAGCTGGGTCGAGCACCTCAGTGGAAAAAGCTAAAACTGACTGTCATGATATAGCGTGAAACTGGTCAACCACTCGATGAGCCAGCGGAATGTTTAGAATTCCCCCGCATTGACGAAGGGCCGTTTCCCGGTCAAGCACATACGCGCCCCGAATTCGGGGGAGCGCGGTGCCCCTAGGGGCTATATAGTAGCCCCATCATCGAGCTCCTATGGCTAAGTGAAAGTGATAAAACATTATAGTCCGATTGCCTACTTTGCTATGCTATCACCTCCTTCACAGGACCAAGACGTTGGATTAAGTGTGAAACTGTGCCTTTTTTGCAAACACCCCCGCACTATGTGCGTGGGGGCTGAAGCCGAAGACTGCCATCTTTCAGGTTATATACACATATACATCAACGGCCGCACAGGAGGCGTTTTAATACTTGAACGCACAAGTATAAAAAGCTCTTATATTATATTGAAACATTGTTTTCACAAATCATACATGTCATTTAAACATAATATCCTTCGAGCACTGCGTCTTTATTAAACGAGCGCCCTGCAGGACTTCCTCAAAACAGTGCTCGGCGGGTACTCGGCTTCTGTCCGAGTCTTGGGATGCAACATTGGTGGCCTTCATCTCCACCCAGTATGTCTTGACATGGGCAAGAGCCATCCGCGCTCCCTCTATGCACGCCGACCGCTTCATTGTGTCGATACGTGGTACCGCATCAAGGACTGCTGCACTAAGCCAAAATAACTCTTCGGCTGGGGTCCGCCTGGCCACAAATGAGTCATGACATGCTTCATGGCAAGTACGGATAATCGATTCAGCTCGGCCCATTTGGCCAACCGATCGGTCAACGGAAGAGGCGCTCGGACTATGGAATTGCGACCAATATAGCTCTTCCCTTACATGCCCCTTCGGCCTCGGAAGTGCTCAATCGCGTCCGCGGCGCTCACCGCTAAGTCGGATAAGCATCCTCCGAACTCCACAACTTGTCCAGCGAGCATGCCGGATCCGTGAACTTCCTCCGCAGCGAAAAAGGCTTTCCAACAGCAACATCCACACTGGCGCAGCTCCTCCTTTGCAGCTCTCATTGCGGGCGGGCATCCTTAGCCCGGCGGTGGCCTTTTCAGGTCCTCTTGCTCCGCTTCACGTTCTTTTCAAGAACCCGCGGCGGTCGGTAGAATTCTTCAACTTTATGGCCATATCGGCCATTTCCCCTTCTTGGCGGTGAGCAGCCCGTTTGGCTTTTAGCTCTTGGCCGCCCTTAAAGCAACCGCATTACTATTTACGGCTTGCTCTTTACGCTCGGGCGAGTTCCGCCCAGCTCCTCCACAACAGCGGCACCGTGCGCATCAAAAGCATACAAGTACTAAGCCATGGCGTCAAGCTCCTTACCGGTGTCGCGAATCGCATACCTTGTGACTCGTCAAACCGTTTATTGACCAGCGCGATGTCGCATCCGCCTCGTCAAGTTGCCACTTTAGTTCGGCAAATTCATCGGTCGGCTGGCCACGGACGCCCGCCACCTATTTAGGGCGGCACAATGTTATAACTGAGATTATGATCCTCGACACGCTGTCAATTTTGACAACATACGAGTCTCGGGGCTACTATCTATACAAGGCACATTCTATATGCATAGCGCCGGAAGGTACATCATTTTGCGTACCTCGAACCCCGTCGATAAGCTTACGGCGGCTTCATGCAATCCGCTCTCTGCGGATGCAATTCTTTCAATCACCATACCCATTAAGCGCGGTGATCTTACGAGATAGCCGCTTTCGCCGGCAGATCCTTCAGCTCCTCCGACCGCTTACGCCCGGTTGGCGCCCGGACCTTCGGCCAAGCGGACTCGGGAAGCCCTCGCGAGGACACCTCGAGGGCCGTCGCCTCACATGAAGGTCTGCGACGGGTGGGCGTTCGCTCACCATCATCTCCGGAAGAAGATCCCCGAAGGCGAGCTCTGCTGAGAAGGGCTGAGATCCGAACTACAAGGTATAATTTGGTTATCTTGAAAATAAATCTGAGGATGTCCTTATTACAAGACCCTTCTTTTTACTTACGACTCCTTTGAAGGGCTGATCCCCTTGGGAAATAGTGCGGCTGGGGTACTTCCCAGCGCGGACTCTCTGCGAATTTATTTCCCTCTTTGAGGCCTTGACCTCCGGATCTTCGAGCGGTCCTCTTCTCTCCTTGGAGGTGGGACTTTTGATCCCTCCTTCCTCGAAAGCCTCCTTCGTGGAGGCGGTTGCTTCCGCTCCTCCCTTCGCCTTCTTCAAAGGCCGGCCTTGACATCTTGGTCGGCCACGAGATCCAGCGTGGTCTCACGGGAGGGCGGACACCTTATCAACTTTGCTTTCACTATCCACTCTGTTCAAAAACAGCTCCTTTAAGGGCAAGTTTATGATAAATGAGCGGACAGCCTGTCCAGATGCAGGACTACTTACTTGAGTATCACAGGCGATTGCAGCAGTCCTGTGTCCTCGGTCGAGGACCGCACACTTTTCTTGTGATCCGAAGAACAGTTTATACATCTCCACAGGCGTCGTACCCATAAAATGTTGGAGGCTCGTGGTCCCTCGGATTAAATTCCCACAGACGGAGGCGACATTTGAAGAAGGCGGAAGCGCGAATCAACATAACCTGCGCCACTGCGACCAGATTGATCTCTCTTTCTTGGAGGTCTTGAATCGGCCTTACAGCAGAGGAGCGTCCTTGGACGGCCCCCAGTCGAGCCCCCGGTTGACCCATGATTCCAGCCGCTGTGGTGGACCTGAGTGGAAGGCGGGTGGTGCCACCCATTTGGTGCCCCTAGGTGCGGTGATATAAAACCACTCCCGTTGCAACAAACCAAGCTCCTCTTTAAAAGAGCCCTCGGGCCACGGAGCATCAGCACACTTGCTTATGACCGCCCCTCCGCACTCTGCTTGTTGCCCCTCGATCATCTTCGACTCCACCTTGAAGGTCTTGAGCCACAATCCAAAGTGGCGGTAATATGGAGGAAGGCTTCACATCGACAATGAATGGCGAGATATGGAGGATGGACTCAGTTCAAGTCATTGAAATCCAGCCCATAATAAAACATGAGCCCCCGCACAAAGGGATCCGTCGGGAAGCCTAAACCCGAAGGAAGTGAGACCACGAACACCACGCTCTCGCCGGGCTCGGGAGTGGAATGACCTTCCACTGGAGCAGGCAGCCTATCACGAAATCTCGCGGTTAGACACTGGCGTCTCGCAGCTTTAGCACATCTTCTTCTATGAAGGAAAAAGACATCCATCGGCCGAGCTGGTCGGGCGGACATCGTCGAAGGTCGAAGCACCTAAATCTGAAGCTTTGGGTGTTAGAACTTCGAAGGGCGAAGCGAACTTCGATGGAGGTGGAAAAAGAAGAGGCCTTGGTCTCATTATAAAGAGGTCGAATACCAAGAGCCCTCCACAGTGGTCGATTAGGACTCCCCTTCGATAGAGGCGTGCCAGCAGACGCGGTTGGAATTACTACGTCCGTATTGATGAGAATCCCGTAATAAGGGGCATGATCTACGCTTTGATAAGGCGTGCCAAGAAACCGTCTCGCTAAGCAGCTGAGGTGGGATAGTAAAAGCGATTGAATAAAGGCTTGGCCATGGTGTGATGTCACGCCCGCGGAATCGTCGGCAGATCCGTGCAAAAGTTATTCTCTCTCTGGTAGTATGTGGAACTTGTTTTGCGAGCGGACACTATCCTTGTGTTCAAAACCTTCTATGAAGTATTCGGAGGAGGAACCCGCCTTGCAATGCGAAGACAATATGCGCGCCCGGACTAAATCGTCATTGAAGCCTGGTTCGAGAGCTCTTGAGGAGTCCTAGACTAGGGGTGTCGGATAGCGAACTATCATCTTTGGCGGACTCCTAGACTATGAAGATACAAGATTGAAGACTTAGTCCGTGTCCGGATGGGACTTTCCTTGGCGTGGAAGGCAAGCTTGGCGTCTGGATATGTAGATCTCCTACCGTTGTAACCAACTCTGTGTAACCCTAACCCTATTCGGTGTCTATATAAACCGAAGGGGTTTTAGTCCGTGGGGCGAACAACAATCATACCATAGGCTAGCTTCTAGGTTTAGCCTCTCGATCTCGTGGTAGATCTACTCTTGTACTACCCATATCATCAATATTAATCAAGCGGGGTAGGGTATTACCTCCATCGAGAGGGCCCGAACCTAGGTTAAAACACCGTGTCCCTTGTCTCTTGTTACCATCCGCCTAGACGCACAGTTCGGGACCCCCTACCCGAGATCCACCTGTTTTGACACCGACACCCACCATTCAAAATATACACATATCCGGTCTGTGACTTAGAGTCATCCAGATCTGTGTCGAATCTAGCGTCGACGTAACCCTTTACGACGAGCTCTTCGTCACCTCCATAAACGAGGATTCAAGTACCTGAAAAGGACTAAGGATATGTTTCTCAAGTAGAAGGTATACCCAATGGTTTCCTTAGGGTATCCTATGAAGACGCATTTTCCCGACTTGGGTTCGAGCTTTTCTGGTTGGAGTTTCTTGACATAAGCATCGCATCCTCAAACTTTTAGAAACGATAGCTTAGGTTTCTTTCCACACAATAATTCATACGGTGTCGTCTCAACGGATTTAGACGGTGCCCTATTTAATGTGAATGTAGTTGTCTCTAGAGCGTATCCCCAAAATGATAGCGGTAAATTGGTAAGAGACATCATAGATCGCACCATATCAATAAAGTCGATTACGATGTTCGGACACACCGTTCTGTTGAGGTGTTCGAGTGACATGAGTTATGAAAAGATTCCACATTTCCTTAAGTGCGTACCAAATTCGTGACTTAAATATTCTTCCCCACGATCTGATCGTCGAACTTTATCTTTCGGTCCGTTGATTCTCTACCACATTCTGAAATTCCTTGAACTTTTCAAAGGTCTCGGACTTGTGTTTCATCAAGTAGACATACCCATATCTACTCAAGTCATCGGTGAGTGAGAACATAACGATATCCTCCATGAGCCTCAACGCTCATTGGACCGCACACATCGGTATGTATGATTTCGATAAGTTGGTTGCTTTCGCTCCATTGTTCGGAGAGCGGAGTCTTGGTCATTTTGCCCATGAGGCATGGTTCGCATGTGTCAAATGATTCATAATCGAGAGACTCTAAAAGTACATCAGCATGGAGCTTCTTCATGCGCTTGACACCAATGTCACCAAGGCGGCAGGGCCACATGTATGTGGGACTATCGTTATCAACTTTACATCTTTTGGTATTCACACTATGAATATGTGTAACATCACGTTCGAGATTCATTAAGAATAAACCATTGACCATCGGGGCATGACCATAAAACATATCTCTCATATAAATAGAAAAACCATTATTCTTGAATTTAAATGAGTAGCCACCTCGTATTAAACGAGATCCAGATACAATGTTCATGCTCAAAGCTGGTACTAAATAACAATTATTGAGGATTAAAACTAATCTCGTAGGTAAATGTAGAGGTAGCGTGCCGACGGCGATCACATCGACCTTGGAACCATTCGGCAGCGCGCCGTCACCTCGTCCTTCGCCAGATCTCCGCTTGCCGGATTTGAGGTTCGGCGGACCCTTGAGGTTCGAACAACTTGGGTGCTTGCGGAATCTCGCCCTCTACCAACCTGCACCCCGCCGCCTCGCTAGGATCTAAACTACGAAAGGATCAGCACAAGAGACACATGGTTTATACTAGTTCGGGCCACCATTGTGGTGTAATACCCTACGCTAGTTTGTGGTGTGGTGGATTGCCTCTTGGGCTGATGGTGATGAACAATACAAAGAAGAACAGCCACGCGAGGGTCTGTTCTTGGCTGGTGCGATGAACTGCTAGGAGGAGTTCATTCGCTTCTCTCTATCTCTCTGCTGATTCCAGATCTCTCTCCTACTATGGTGGCTAGCTCTACTTATATAGGCAGAGGCCCTGGGCCTCTTCCCAAATATTGAGCGGGAAGGGCGCCAACAATTGGCCATTTTGAAGGGGAACATCTGGTACACTTATCCTGACTAAAGTTGGTCCTCGCTTTGTCAAAGGCTCTGGTCTTGGCCTTGGCTTGGGCTCCACAATGACTTCCTTCCTGCCGTTGGACTGGTCTTGGTCTTGTGGCACCTAAATGGACGCCTTTGCTTGATGCTCTCGCCTGCGCTTGCTACCTTTGCACCAAAGAGGTAAGGAGGACACTGCGCGGGCTGGCGCCCGCCTGGCGCCCTTGGTCGTCATGGCTTGCGTCCGAGCACCTCGTGAGTACCCGCCTTGATCTCTCCGCCTCCTCGCGAGCCCGCTGGCGAGGCCGTGCGAGAAGCTCCTGTCGTCCGCCCGGCGAGCTTGGCCCCTCGCGAGGTCTTGAGCTTGTGTTGATGAAGATGGGCGTGATGGGCCCTCCTTTGAAACCACGCCGCGGCAGGCGAGCAAGTCTGGGACCCCGTTCCCGAACGCCGACATAGCCCGGGCCCAAAGCGCGCCCGGACTTGGCGGCGAGAGGCGAAGGGCAAGTCTGCGGCGCTCGCGGGCCCCTAACAGCTCATGCGACCTTAGCGACTACATGAATTGACGAGTCCCTGCATCCATGCGGTCATGATTACCTGCGATCGTGGAAGTCGGCGGTTGGCCTCCTCGGCTTTAAGTCTGGGAATGATGGCGCTCCTCTGGTCCGCTTGCTTGCTTCTTCTTCCTCCGGTCCTTGCCCGTCTTGCTACAATGGCTCGATCCGCGGTTCTCTGCGGCGAGAAGGGAAAGGCTACTCGAGAGGTCTGACCGCTCCCTTGAAAGCAGCTAACCTTCGCCATCGGGGCGAGGGTGCCCACCAGTGGTGCGAGGCCACAGTGCGAGCAGCCACCACCGAGGTTCCCGCTTCCCTTGTATGCCGGATCGAGGGCTCACGAAGGGGTTGATGCGAGCATACAGGCGGCGCCGCGTCGGCGCCTCTGGTCCGAAAGTCGCGTCGTTCCTCCTAGAGTCCGCGCGAGGGTTCCTCCGGGAGTTACGTACTCCATGCCTCCATGCCTCCTCGGTCTTGGATTCGCCTTCCTCCTTCTTCGCCTCCGTGATTCCGGGGAGGACCCCTAGAGCTCACGGCTGCAGCCGCCCGGCTCAGCACCCTGCATAACCAGGGCGGAGGTTGAGGTAGTTGCCCAGGCGAGGTCTTCATGACTTGAGGCTGGGGCGAGATCACCCGGGTCTGCGGGACAAGGCGATCTCGCGATCCACCTGGAGTCTGACGATGCTTCATCATGCTCTTCAAGGTCTTGATGTGGAAGGCGCCCGGTGAGTGCTGCCCGGGAGAGGTGATCGAGGCCCGCCGTGGCGAGGCTAGGCTCGCTGGCCGCTCCTCGGCAGCTCCTCGGGCGGGGGGCGTCGGAGGATCCAGGTGACTCCGCCCGAGCTCTTGGCGACTCGGGAGGCGGCGATGACAGCTCTGAGCCTGAGCCTGCGCCGCTCTCGGAGCAGGGCAGGCTCGGCAGGCCGTCGCCGCCCCTGATCTGGATGGGGTTAGCGCCGGTGCCCGACGGCCCGCTGTTGATGATGGCGTCTTTTGCAGGAGCGCGTGTAGTTAGCGTTCTTTAGGATCTACTCGGCGAGGAATCAAAAGCGCGCCCGTGGGGGCTTGTAAGGTGCCTGGCCTGTTTGTTAATATGATCCTTGTTGTGAATCAGCGTGAGTTGCTCATCCGCCTTAGCTCAGTTCTCCTTTTGAACCACGAGGGCTTGATGCTCTGCGCCGACAGGTCCAGTCCCAAGGCAAGCTTGACGTCGGCTGGTATGCCGGTCGCGATGCGTGGTCAAGGCGGGAGGTGGCGGCGAGGTCGATAAGAGCCCACGAGTCGCGATGCTCGGAGGTCCCCTTAGCGCTCAAGCGGCCATCGTTGGTGAGAAAGGAGGCGGCGTTGCTAACTTCGGGATTGCGTTTGGTGAGGGGCGGTGCGTGTTAGTTAATGCTTCCGTGGGGTGACTTATCTCGAGAATCGGGGTAACTTCACAGTGCGTTGCGGGTCCTTACATCGGCATGCGAGGGTCGCTTGGCGAGGTCCTCACGTGTCCCTCCCCACTCGCCTTTGCTCCCCTTTCTGCTCTACGTCCTCGGGTCCCGGTCCTCAAGCGAGTCTCAGCCGTCGCTGGTATGCCAGAGCTCAGCCATTCAGGTTTGTCGGCGTTGCAGGGATGGACCCATGCGCAAGCGCCGTGCCGTTAGGGGGCAGCTCCATCAGTTGGTGTCAGTCGAGCGGGCAACTAGGTCAAGCATGTTAATCACGAAGGAGCAAGTCCATTTAGATCACAGCAAAAGAAGGCGAACATCGCTCGATCGGACCCGGCGACTTGGGGATGATGCAGCCGAGGCGCCCCAACAGGTTAAGCTAGGAACATGAAGTAAAGGAATACCGCGCATGGGCGGACCCAGCGGCACAGGAATAATGCAGCCACAGGGGCGCTCCCAGCAGATGAAACTTGAAAGATGTCACTGGTAGTGTTGAAGATGAAAGGGTGTTGATCTGGCGGACTCGGTGGGCTGCGGGGCCGATCCTCACGAGCCCCAGGCCGGGGCCTCGGGAGGCTCGGGCTGGTGGCTCCTCGTGGACCATCTCCATCTCCGCCGGGGCTGCGGGCGCCTGGCCTCTTGAGCTTCGAGGATGCTCCTCGGGTGGGCGCTGAGTGCGTGGCAGCCGCGTTCGGCAAGCCGTAAGGCATCTGAGCGTGGCTGTGGGGTGGACCTTCATGCGCCCCATGAGAGAGGCAGGCGCTCTGAGGCGGCTCGGTTGAGCCCTCGTATGTCAATCTGAACCGTAGCCCACCATCCTCGCTGGATGGGGAGCCACAGCAGTGGCGGCGGCTGCCACTCATGACTCTTGACTCTTGCAGCTCTGAGCGATCTTGCTGGCGAACTCCACGAGGTTTGGCCCTCCTTGCCTTGCTCCTTCTTGAGAAGCGTGCTTGAAACACGCCTCCAAGTGGTGCCCAGCGCCTCCCTCGTGACCTTAGCAAGGTCGGTGGCCCTCGAGGAGCCCCAGGCCTTGCACGAGGAGGGCACGGGTGCGCTTTCCTATGCGATAGAAGGAGGTTCCCCACTGAGCAGGCGTGGACCACGAGGGGCGGGCAGACGATGTCTTCTTCTTCTTGAGGCGGTCTCGGAGGCCTCCACCTTCCGTGATCCGGGTCCTCGGTGATCACGGCTGAAAGGCTCGCTCCGAGGAACCTGCTGCGTCTTTCTCTTGAGAGGCCTTGTGAGGACTCTGCCACTTCTTGGCATCTTGAGGGCGTTGTAGCCGTGGTGGAGTTCTGACCATGAACTTGGCGATCTTTGGGTACTGTCGGGGATATACCCAGGGTGTAAACGGCGGAAGTTAACCCGACCGATCTGGGCGACTCACTAGTAACCGCCCGGAGCTTGGCGGTTCACGGGCTACCCCCGGTCTTGGCGGTTCATTAGTAACCCGGCGGAGGATCAGAAGGACGATGAGGCCCATGGCCCAGAAGGCCGGTTCAACTATTGTGGGCCGGTTTAAGAGGAAAGGCATGAGGAATATTTTACAAGGAGTTAAGACCAGGACTTGTATCCGGTTTTTATTAGAGATAGACTAGTCCTAATCCTAATTGGACTCCACATGTAAACCGCCCCTTCAACATATATAAGGAGGGGCAGGGCTCCCCAAAGAGGGAGAAGCTACAAGCAAGAAGAAACAATCGCTAGGGCTAGGCAACTAGAGGAGAGCCGGTTTACGACGACTCCCTCATGAGCATAATGAGACCTAGCCTCAAACAGCATGTAGGGTTGTTACCGGATGATGTTTCCCGGGGCCCGAAGTTGTCTAAATCCCTGTCTTGTGTTGCGTCTCTCGATTCCGCTCAACCCCTCTCAAGGTACCACGTAGATGCGTTGGCCTCGCGACTAAGTCCTGACACTAAGGACATCTGCCGTGACGAATCCGCGACAGTTGGCGCCCACCGTGGGGCTTGCGCACGATGGTGTTGAGTTCTTGAAGGGATCCCTCAGGGATCGAGAAGCTATGACCCGCTGGATCAGTAAGAGCCGGCATGGCCATGGAAGAATTCACGTCAACTACGAAGTTCAACAGTCAGGATTAAAGAAGTTTTCAGCGGCAGCGTATAGAAGATTTGAGCACGGAAGTTTAGAGTTGCGTCACGCCGCGCCCCCAAGCCGCCGAGACAGGCAGGAAATCGGTCTTGTCAAAGATAAACCGCCGCCTCGTGTGAACTGTTAAAACTGGCAGGTTCCGTCGAGTGAATAGGTACATCAAAAAAAAAATCTTGTCCAAGTCGATCTAAACTTGAGGAATCTGCGAGTCACCATCATGGCTCCACATACTATTGTCCAAATCCAAAGCGATCAGAGACAGCTGACAGGCGTCATGTGTCATCTGCCAGTACAGATGGCGATTGGGACAGCTGCTTGCGGCCGCGTGAGATCGCCAAATCGATCTACATGAATCAAAGTTTCTGATAATCAACCCGAAGCCCAAAGCCTGATGGATTCCCAAGTTCTTCCACATGAAGGATCTCTCAACTAGTACAACTACTACACACGCACGGACTCCAAGGAAGGATTAAGTATAAAAGGCAATCCCCAACATTGATTTGGATTCAGAGAACTTTCTACGGGGTCCACGATTCAAGTTAAAAAAAAAGAGGAACCGCTAATGGTACCAAGGTACTTAGTACGGATACAACCGGGGGAGGATGTGGGACATGGACTCGGTTTTCGCCTCGCCGGCCCAACGCACCGTCCCTTCTCTCCCTCGCCGATCTCTGCAGGCTCCGCCCCGAGCCGCCCCCGTTGCACGGCCTCGCCGCCGTAGGGTGCTGCCGCTGCTTGTCTCCACTGAGAGCCGGTCACGGCCGTTTTGCTTCAAGCCGCCGCCGTGGTCCCCACTTCGCCGACTCGTCCCGAGCCGGCCTGTTCCGAGTCGCCCTCGAGTCCAAGCTTCCCTCAGCCGCTGCTGTGCCTCGAACTGCCAAGTCGCCTGCTGCCGCGTAACTGCTGGAACGGAGGGAGTAATTGAAAGTACTACTGCTGCCACTTGCACAGTTTGAAATTTTTTTTTAAGAGAAGGCCGCGACCCGGAAACGGATAGACGTGATCACGAAGTTACTGTCATTGAAACCCTAGATCAACCAAGCCGTCAGCAACCGCGGAAGCAATTCCAAAGTGATTTGATTGGTTGCTAGATATACTACTACCAAAGTCAAGGCTGATTTGACAACTAGTACTGCTTCCACGGGAAAGTAGTCTGCTAGTTTAGTTTTTGTTTTCCGTACAATGGCTGCGTAAACACCAAGAATACTACCAGATCAGAGTAAAAAGAAAAAAGAGGGCAGCATCCGTCTAGGCGTTAAATGCGACACTGTCGGCGTTGATTAATGCCGACATCCGTGTTCATCGGCGAAATATATCGGTGATATTATTCCGGCCTATTCTTTAGTACATATTAAAATCTTTTAAGAACTACTATACTTTACGGATTTTTTACATGCGAGGGACAATGATTTATTATAAAAGTGGTGTCATGTTATGCCTATGAAATATGCACCATCATGCACGAGCTTCGCGCCCGCTTCTCATTAAGCGTGTGCGCGCATGGCCGTGACCGTGCAGCTCAATCTACATCAAATCGCCGAGACCGCATCCGCGATTGATTAGCCACCAGCGACTTACCGTGCCTGCAATTAGTTAGCCCGTCGGCACCGGCTTACAAGCGCTGTGGCGACTCACCGTGAGTAATTTCAACTTCACCTAGTGATTATCAACTTCATGGCGGATTATTTCGGCACGACACATCGGTGATATCCATTTAAAATATATTTTATTAGCCCATATTATTTTTGTCAAAAAGCGGTTTATCTTTGCCTTGGTCGCAATATTGTTGATGCAGGACAATTTTCACTACATCAAAAGCAGCGTGGTTGACTACGCTGCGCCGGCTTATAATGCCGCGGCCGACTCATCTGTTTGAGCCGCCTCTGATGCTACGGTCGTCTTTACCGTCCGTCTCTTGGTCGGCCTGGTCTACGTCAACACACCGGGCCGCGCCTGTCTGCGTGAGCCGTTCCTTGAGTATGAGCAAGTCACTACTTGGGAAGCCCGGTTTCTCTTCCAACAAATTGGAGACAGATTATCATATTATCAGCCGCCGTCTGCACTGGATGGTTCAATGGATAGGTGCACAAGTCGCGGCACTACGGTTTAGTTAACTTCAAACAGCCGGTTGGAAGGAACCATTGGCGAGATTCTTGACACAGTTCATACGAGGATCATTTATAACCGCGCAATCACCTCAACCTTACATGGATAATCGCTAGCACGACATATCGGTGAAATCCATCCAATATATTTTTATATTACACATTATTTTCTTCAAAAGAGCAATTACTTTGGTTTGCAAGATTGTCCCATGCAGGATTCAAACCGGTCTATATCACGGTTAATTATGGAGAATCTCAAGCCAACTCCTCAAGTCGTCTTGAGACTCGGGGGCTACAATGGTATGACTCGGCAAAATTAGCCGGTTTCAATATCCGGTTCAAAATCCCGATTCAAGAAGAATTTATCTCTTGCAAAAAAGTTAAAAATTGCCAAAGAGGACCTGCTGCCATGATGCGCGGTTCAAACATGGGTATCCTGCCTTATTGGTCTGACATATTATTGATCACATGGGGGCTTCTGCTTCATAAAGCGGGGTCTCTGTTCTTTTTGCATCATGCGTGGTTACACGGAGGTTCTGTCTTAAAGCGGCCTCCGGTTTACCCCTCGAGTTAGCTTTTCAAAAGCTTTATATCATATCACTTGGGGGCTTGCTCGTGTCCGAACCAATGCAACACCTTTTGATAGGCGAAAGCCACCAGATCATTTGGGGACATGGTCAGGTCTGAACCAGTCACGCCGCTTGGTCGGCCTAAGGCCACAGAGTCACTTGGGGGCTTTGGTCGAACCCGAACCATCGTCACCCCTCTTGATCGGCGTAATGCCAATGCATCACTTGGGGACTTGTGGTCACGTCTGAACCATAGTCACGCCTCTTGATCGGCCTAAGGCCATAGAGTCGCAGGGGCTTGGTGAACCGAACCATTGCCACGCCACTTGATCGGCATAATGCCACGGTTTGATTGGGGACTGGCTGACTTGAACCATAGCTACACCTTATTGGGAGCTTGGTCATGTCCGACCATGGTAACACCATCGATCGGCTCGATAAAGCCTCTTTTGCAAACGGTCTTATCATTGCCTTTGCTTCCATATATTTTCATAACTGTTATTTGATTTTTGTTGCGTTTTTAAACCGACATTGTTAATCCGTTTCAAGCTGTCAATTACAAATTGGCGGAACACGGTTAAATCTAATCCGGAGACTATCTGCCGGTTTGATTTTACTTACCATCTTATTATGGAGTACACGGTGTTCATTAACCCGGCTTGACTTTCAATTACAAGTTGTCGATACATGATCAAATCATAATCCGAAGACTATCCGCTTGATGCGGTTTGACTCTGAGTGCCATATTATATATGGTTAAACGGTGTTTATCACAACCCGATGCGGTTTATCATCAACAAGCACAGTATGAAAGGAGTTATCATTACTCAAGATTGGGGTTATCACTTTTACTACATAAAGTTGGTCAAACCAGCAATGTGATTCAATATCACGAAACAGGTTGAATAAAGCATGATTATAAATCGCGGCGTTTATTAAACCGGCCCGGCTTTAGACTATCGTCGCGATATATATTTGGATTGCGCCATTGGAATCATAAACTTATAAATGATTGGGTTATATTATTCAAATAGCCAAACTTGGCTGAATTTTCATTATGATATTGGATGAATTTTTCATACCGGATTATATTATCTTAAATAGCCAACATGGCTGGATTTCCATTATGGTTATCAATAACCAATAATATGATTAAGGTTTTCAAAGTCGCTTTAGCGCAATGGCTATCATATTATCAATGGATATAATTTATTCTACAATGGAAGGAATAGTCCCGAGTTGCTGCAGGCTTACAACCCGGCACTTGGGGGCTACATTATTTAAGTTGAGATTACATCAAATATGCAAGTCTCATGTCGCTGCAAGCATGCACTATGACACTTGGGGGCTAATGCAAAGTCATTTTTTGCTCATCTTATTGAAGACCCGACTCATCGTATCATAGTGAGCCGGCCCTTGGGAGCTACCAATTGCTCCTGTTAACAATTCAAGGTACACAAATTTTCATTTATCATTGAAGGGTCCACTACTCAGTTGGTAAAGCACAAGGCTCTTAACCTTGTGGACATGGATTCAAGCCCCATGATGGGGGTTACATCATATGATGTTATTTTCATTGAAGTATATATCAAGTCCCAGCTCAATATTATCTTACTGAGCCGACCCTTGGGGGCTACACCGTTGCTGTTCAAAGTTTACATGATTATATTTACAAAGTCCCTGCTCATTATTGCATAATGACCCGGCCCTTGGGGGCTACACTGGTTGAAGTTTTTATGAGTATAAGACAGTTACAAGTCCCGAGTTCTTTGCAAGCGGACAACCCGACACTTGGGGGCTACATAATATGGAGTATTTAGTTTTTACTAAGTGACTGGGATGGACAACATGGATTTCTTCTTAAGGGGCAGTATTTATATTGAAGCAAGTCTTAGGCCATCACTTTGTTCTGCTCAAGACTTGGGGGCTACAGGTATTATATTATTATCGAAGAACTATTTTCAAATTCTCTGTTTTGAGCAAACCGGATTGACTCGGCGTCACCAATCATTATGACCCTGTGTCTGCAACCCGGCGTCATCAACAATCATGAACCGGTGTTTGCAACAATCATGACTCGAAATTATCAAGTTTTTATAACCCGACAGTCTTTGGCAATGATAAAACCGGCAAGCTCTGCATCTTCAAACCAGTTGAATATCAGATGAGTATTTCAAGGCCAATATTTCTTAAACCGGCGCTTTGGAAGCCGACTCAAGTGGATTATTCTTCACAATATTTTTTCTATAAAGCCAACATCAACAATTTGAGTATGAAGCTGGTTATTGACCGGATTTTCTAGAAGGAGGAAATGATAAAGGACTTAGGGCGATCGGTGCGGTCTACAAGAATTCTTAACCGGTACAACCTGCCAAATTTGTTACGGTGTTTATTTTGCAGCGTAAGTTTACCATGGATAAATCCAAGCTAAACTTGGGGCTAATGTCGAGGATATACCCTTGGTGTAAACCGGCGGAAGTTAACCGGCGATGCAGACAACTCATTGGTAACCCGCCGGGAGCTTGGCGGTTCACGGGCTACCCTTGGGTCTTGGCGGTTCATTAGTAACCCGGCCGGAGGATCAGAAGGACAATGAGGCCCATGGCCCAGAAGGCCGGTTCAACTATTGTGGGCCGGTTTAAGAGGAAAGGCATGAGGAATATTTTACAAGGAGTTAAGACCAGGACTTGTATCCGGTTTGTATTAATGATAGACTAGTCCTAATCCTAATAGGACTCCACATGTAAACTGCCCCTTCAACATATATAAGGAGGGGCAGGGCTCCCCAAAGAGGGAGAAGCTACAAGCAAGAAGAAACAATCGCTAGGGCTAGGCAACTAGAGGAGAGCCGGTTTACGACGACTCCCTCATGAGCATAATGAGACCTAGCCTCAAACAGCATGTAGGGTTGTTACCGGATGATGTTTCCCGGGGCCCGAAGCTGTCTAAATCCCTGTCTTGTGTTGCGTCTCTCGATTCCGCTCAACCCCTCTCAAGCTACCACGTAGATGCGTTGGCCTCGCGACTAAGTCCTGACAATAAGGACATCTGCCGTGACGAATCCACGACAGTACCCAAGGATGGTGTTGTATGGCAGGTGAATGTGGGCGACGTCGAAGTCGATGAGCTCGGTGCGGTAGTTGTCACGTGCGTCGAAGGTGATAGGGAGGCGAACCTGCCCGATCGGGACCGTGGAGCCGTCGGTGACCCCAAGGAAAGGCTTGGTTGGCTGGAGCTGATTGTAAGGCACGTGGAGATTGTTGAACGTTTCCCGCGGACGGGGCGTTGAGCCCTGCCCGCCATCCATGAGGTCTTGGTTACTAGCCCGTTCGCGATGATTGGGGAGCGAGCATCGGGAGGACTCTGGCGTGGCCGCACTTGAGCTGATCTGCTGAGGTGAGCGTGATGGTGCATGCCGACCACCTGAGGGGGCGTGTGTCTTCGAGCTTGGGGAGGATTGCATTCACTTCACGGGAGAACTGCTTGAAGATGCATTGAGAGGCTGGGGCTTGAGCTCCACCCGGGATCTGAGCGATTCTTGCAGCGGCTCTGAAGCCCCAGCCCCTCGTCCCCGATGATGGTCTTCATTTCTCCTTGCCTGCGGTGGCAGAGGAGGGAGGCCTGCGTTGCCTTGCGGGCGATCCTCGCGAGGCTGATCCCTGCAGCCTCCCTCGCGAGGCGGGCCTTGCCAGCGATCCTCGCGAGGTTGATCACGCCACCATGGCGTGGGCCGCGGTCTTCCCAGCGTCCTGCGTTCCTTCCTCCTCCTCGGTCGTAGCCCCGGTCGCTGCGGTCGGGACGTCAGCTGATCCTCCCTTCTCTCACGGCTCGGAGTTCTTGACATTCGCTGGTGTTGTGGGTGTGGAGGTCGTGGTACACGTAGTACCGGCCGCCCTTGGAAGACTCGGGCTGATCTACGCCCGCTTGGTGTCGGTTACGCATGAGCACGGCAGCCCCTTGCGCTTCACATCCTTGGCCTTGGATTTCTTCCCTTGCGGGTGCGGCGAGCAGCTCGAGGAGGAGAGGCGCCCTCCTCGGCCTGGCGCGCCTTGGTGCCAAGTTGAACAGCTCAAGGAAGTTCATAGATCTTCATGCATCGCCGGATCCTCCTTCATCTTGGCGTCGCATACACCGTCGGAGAAAGGCGAGATGATGGCCTCCTTGGTCACCTTAGGAATCTTGAGGCGTGCGTTGTTGAGCGTTGGATGTCTTGCTGCGGGTCTCTCTGGTTGCTGCTTGATGCGGCGCATGTCGCTCCTGGCGGGTGGCGGTCGCGAAGTACCTTGGAAGTTGGCGATGAAGCGGAGTGCGCACCTCGTCGAGGAGGAGATCGTGCTTAGGGCAGGTTCGGGAGCCAGTGCGGGCCCCATCTTTGGCGCCATGGGAAACCAGTTCGCCATGACCTTCTCGTCTCCGTTGGCGGCTTGATGCCCAGCTCGTGAGCTGGAGGAACTCTGGGTCGGCTGTACCGTCGTGGCGAGGAGGAAGGTCGGCTTGAACTTCTTGGCCACGCGACTGCTGCGCCTTCGGGGTGAAGGCATGACAGCTTCTTTGTGGCCACAGGAGGCCTTGGATGACGAAGAGCTTGGTCTTGCGGGTCCCCATGCGCTGCAGGCTGGGAGCAGCGGGGTCTTGGCGTCTTGGGAGCAGGGCGTGGTCGCGGCGAGCTGGGCGAGGAGCACTCGGGCAGCTTCTTGCGGGCAAGGGACCTCTGGCTCTGCTCTTGCAGCGCTGGCGCCCGGACGGGCAGGTTCCACCCAGGACCACGTGCCTTGGGGCTAGGCGCCTTCTTGAGGGGGCGGCGGCGCCGGGCTTCGTCGCCGCGCGGGCCGGGTTGGTGCAGCGGGGGACAGAGCAGCGAGGAGCCCCTGCGGCGAGACGAGCTTCGGCAGCAGCAGTGAGCCACTCTTCGTAGATGTCGTCGATGGGGCGGTAGCGCGGCGCTCGTTTGCCACGATGGCGCAGCTCGAGCCTCCATGGGCGCGCGGAACCGCGAGCGAAGAACCAGCCGGGCGAGCAAGGGGTAGCGATGCGGCCGTCTTGCCTCACGGAGGATCTTTGGGATGATGCTTGCTGCTCGTTCCCGCCCGGGCGGTGGCGGCGTTGATGGCGGCGACGAGGAGCGAGCGAAGCGCCCTCCGGCGGGAGCCGTCTGGGCGGCAGAAGCGAGTGGCTCGGCGCTTCGGCGCGGGCCCGACGGCGACATACATGGATCTTGAGGTTGACGGAGAACAGGCGGCGGAAGGCAATTTTGGCGCACCCTACCAGCGCCAAATGTCGGTTTCGGGTTCGGCAGACCCTTGAGGTTCGAACCTTTGGGTTGCACGAATCTCGCCCTCTACCTACTGCACCCGCCGCCTCGCTAGGATCTAAACTCTGAAAGGATCAGCACAAGAGACACGAGGTTTATACTAGTTCGGGCCACCATTGTGGTGTAATACCCTACTCTAGTTTGTGGTGTGGTGGATTGCCTCTTGGGCTGATGGTGATGAACAATACAAAGAAGAACAGCCTCGCGAGTCATCCTTGGCTGGTGCGATGAACTGCTAGGAGGAGTTCAGTCGCTTCTCTCTATCTCTCTGCTGATTCCAAATCTCTCTCCTACTATGGTGGCTAGCTCTACTTATATAGGCAGAGGCCCTGGGCCTCTTCCCAAATATTGGCGGGGAAGGCGCCGACAATTGGCCATTTGAAGGGAACATCTGGTACACTTATCCGACTAAAGTTGGTCCTCGCTTGTCAAAGGCTCTGGTGGTGGCCTTGGCTTGGGCTCCACAATGACTTCCTTCTGCCGTTGGACTGGTCTTGGTCTTGTTGCACGAAATGGGCGCTTTGCTTAATGCTCTCGCCTGCACTTGCTCCCTTTGCACCAAAGAGGAAAGGAGGACATTCTTGCAGCTGGCGCCCTTTGGCGCCCTTAGTCGTCATGGCTTGCGTCACGGGCACCTCGTGAGTACCCCGCCTTGATCTCTCCACCTCCTCGCGAGCCAGCTGGACGAGGCCGTGCCTGAGGAAGCTCCCTGTCGTTCGCCCCATGAGGCTTGGCCCCTCGCGAGGGTCTTGAGCTTGTGTTGATGAAGATGGGCCGTGATGGGCCCCCCTTTGAGCCACGTCGCAGGCCGCAGGCAGGCAAGTCTGGGGAGCCCCATTTCCAGAACGCCGACACCGCTTATTCTGCAGCTCCTGCTTTGAGTTACAAATATGAGGAACCGCACCGGTATCAAATACCCAGGAGCTACTACGAGCACTGGTAAGGTATACATCAATTACATGTATATCAAATATACCTTTGGTTTTGCCGGCCTTCTTGTCCGCTAAGTACTTGGGGCAGTTCCGCTTCCAGTGACCACTTCCCTTGCAATAAAAGCACTTAGTCTCAGGCTTGGGTCCATTGTTTGACTTCTTTCCGGTAAATGGCTTACCGGGCGCGGCAACTCCCTTGCCGTCCTTCTTGAAGTTCTTCTTACCCTTGCCTTTCTTGAACTTAGTGGATTTATTCACCATCAATACTTGATGTTCCTTTTTGATCTCTACCTCCGCTGATTTCAGCATTGAATATACATCAGGAATGGTCTTTTCCATCCCACGCATATTGAAGTTCATCACAAAGCTCTTGTAGCTCGGTGGAAGCGGCGAAGGATTACATCAATGACCGCGTCATCTGGGAGATTAACTCCTGCTGAGTCAGCGGTTGTGCAACCTGACATCTTGAGTATGTGCTCCTTGACAGAACTATTTTCCTCCATCTTACAGCTGAAGAACTTGTCGGAGACTTCATATCTCTCGACCCGGGCATGAGCTTGGAAAACCATTTTCAGCTCTTCGAACATCTCATATGCTGCATGTTGCTCAAAACGCTTTTGGAGCCCCTATTCTAAGCTGTAAAGCATGCCGCACTGAACGAGGGAGTAATCATCAGCACGAGACTGCCAAGCGTTCATAACGTCTTGATTCTCTAGGATTGGTGCTTCACCTAGCGGTGCTTCTAGGACATAATCTTTCTTGGCAGCTATGAGGATGATCCTCAGGTTCCGGACCCAGTCCGTATAGTTGCTGCCATGATCTTTCAGCTTGGTTTTCTCTAGGAACGCGTTGAAGTTGAGGGTAATGTGGGCCATTTGATCTACAAGACATATTGTAAAGATTTTAGACTAAGTTCATGATAATTAAGTTCATCTAATCAAATTATTTAATGAACTCCCACTCAGATTAGACATCCCTCTAGTCATCTAAGTGATACATGATCCGACTCAACTAGCCCGTTTCCGATCATCACGTGGGACGGACTAGTCATCATCGGTGAACATCTCCATGTTGATCATATCTTCTATATGACTCATGTTCGACCTTTCGGTCTTCCGTGTTCCGAGGCCATGTCTGTACATGCTAGGCTCGTCAAGTCAACCTAAGTGTATTGCGTGTGTAAATCTGGCTTACACCCATTGTATTCGAACGTTAGGATCTATCAAACCCCATCATCACGTGGTGCTTCGAAACAACGAACCTTCGCAATGGTGCACAGTTAGGGGGAACACTTTCTTGAAATTATTATGAGGGATCATCTTATTTACTACCGTCATTCTAAGTAAACAAGATGAAAAAACATGATAAACATCACATGCAATCAAATAGTAGTGACATGATATGGCCAATATCATATAGCTCCTTTGATCTCCATCTTCGGGGCTCCATGATCATCTTCGTCACCGGCATGACACCATGATCTCCATCATCATGATCTCCATCATCGTGTCTCCATGGGGTTGCTCACCAACTATTACTTCTACTACTATGGCTAACGATTTAGCAATGAAGTAAAGTAATTACATGGCGTTGAATCAATGACACGCAGGTCATACAATAATTAAGACAACTCCTATGGCTCCTGCCGGTTGTCATACTCATCGACATGCAAGTCGTGATTCCTATTAGAAGAACATGATCTCATACATCACATATATATCATTCATCATTCATCACAACTTTTGGCCATATCACATCACAATCACATGCTGCAAAAACAAGTTAGACGTCCTCTAATTGTTGTTGCATGTTTTACGTGGCTGCAATAGGGTTCTAGCAAGAACGTTTCTAACCTACGTAAAAGCCACAACATGATTTGTCAACTTCTATTTACCCTTCATAAGGACCCTTTTCATCGAATCCGCTCCAACTAAAGTGGGAGAGACAGCCACCGGCTAGCCACCTTATGCAACTAGTGCATGTCAGTCGGTGGAACCTGTCTCACGTAAGCGTACGTGTAAGGTCGGTCCGGGCCGCTTCATCCCACAATACCGCTGAAGAAAAAT
Organism: Aegilops longissima; assembly: GCA_021605205.1. Taxonomy (NCBI): domain Eukaryota; kingdom Viridiplantae; phylum Streptophyta; class Magnoliopsida; order Poales; family Poaceae; genus Aegilops; species Aegilops longissima. Next base: position 533,731,775 of record CM038679.1, on the reverse strand, counting down.
AAGACTAGTAGTGGCAAGTAAGTTGACAACATCTACGCCCACAACAAGTTTGTGTTCTACTCGTGCAAAGAGAACTATGCATAGACCTAGCTCACGATGCCACTGTTGGGGAACGTTGCAGAAAATAAAAAATTTCTACGCTTTCACCAAGATCAATCTATGAGCTCATCTAGCAACGAGAGAAAGGAGTGCATCTACATACCCTTGTAGATCGCGAGCGGAAGCGTTCAAGAGAACGGGGTTGAGGGAGTCGTACTCGACGTGATCCAAATCACCGATGATCCTAGTGATGAACGGACAACACCTCCGCGTTCAACACACGTACGGTTGAGGAAGATGTCTCCTCCTTGATCCAGTAAGGGGGGAGGAGAGGTTGACGGAGATCCAGCAGCACGACGGCGTGGTGGTGGATGCAACAATGATCTCGGCAGAGCTTCCCCTAGCTTCTACGAGAGGGAGAGGTGTAGCAAGGGGGAAGGGAGGCGCAGAGAGCATGGGTGCGGCTGACCTCCCTCCCCCCTCTTTATATAGGCCTCCTAGGGGGGGCGCCGGCCCTAGGAGATGAGATCTCCAAGGGGGGGCGGCGGCCAAGGGGGTGGCTTGCCCCCCAAGGCAAGTGGAGGCGCCCCCCACCCTAGGGTTTCCAACCCTAGGCGAAGAGGGGGCCAGGGGGGGCGCACCAGCCCACCAGGGGCTGGTTCCTCTCCCCACTTCAGCCAACGGGGCCCTCCGGGATAGGTGGCCCCACCCGGTGGACCCCCGGGACCCTTCCGTGGTCCCAGACAATACCGTGACACCGAAACTTTCCCGATGGCGAAACTGCACTTCCTATATAATTCTTCACCTCGCACCATTCCGGAACTCCTCGTGGCGTCCGGGATCTCATCCAGACTACGAGCAACTTTGAGTTACTGCATACTCATATCTCTACAACCCTAAGCGTCACCGAACCTTAAGTGTGTAGACCCTACGGGTTCGGGAGACATGCAGACATGACCGAGACGCCTCTTCGGTCAATAACCAACAGCGGGATATGGATACCCAGGTTGGCTCCCACATTCTCCTCGATGATCTCATCGGATGAACCACGATGTCAAGGATTCAATCAATCCCGTATACAATTCCCTTTGTCAATCGGTACGTTACTTGCCCGAGACTCGATCGTCGGTATCCCAATACCTCCTTTAATCTCGTTACCGGAAAGTCACTTTACTCGTACCGTAACGCATGATCCCATGATCAGACACTTGGTCACATTGAGCTCATTATGATGATGCATTACCGAGTGGGCCCAGAGATACCTCTCCGTCATACGGAGTGACAAATCCCGCTCGATTCATGCCAACCCAATGAGACACTTTCGGGGATACCCGTAGTGCACCTTATAGTCACCCGATTACGTTGTGACGTTTGGCACACCAAAGCACTCCTACGGTATCCGGGAGTTGCACAATCTCATGGTCTAAGGAAATGATACTTGACATTTGGAAAAGCTCTAGCTAAACAAACTACACGATCTTTGAGCTATGCTCAGGATTGGGTCTTGTCCATCACATCATTCTCCTAATGATGTGATACCGTTATCAATGACATCCAATGCCCATAGTTAGGAAACCATGACTATTTGTTGATCAACGAGCTAGTCAACTAGAGGCTTACTAGGGACACGTTGTGGTCTATGTATTCACACGTGTATTACGATTTCCGGATAACACAATTATAGAATGAATAACAGACAATTATCATGAACAAAGAAATATAATAATAACCATTTTATTATTGCCTCTAGGGCATATTTCCAACATCAGGGCCATCGGTGCCCGCATCAGACACGGGCACGTCGGAGAGGAGAATCTCGCCAATGAGATCAGCGAGGCAGCTCGCCGCGCAGGCGACCTCCACGCCGTGCAGCGCGTCGGCACAGACGTCGTCTAGCGTGCCGGGTTCGCTGCGCTCGCCAGGAAGGAACAGGGTTCCCGTCCAGAACAGGTCTCCAGGGGAAGGTGCACCTCGCCCCATGGTGGGCGCCAAATGTCGGGGGTTGGGTGCGACATATGCCAATGGATGGCCTATCATGGTGGGAGCGAGTAGAACGTCACCGGTTCCTGGAAGCGGGATGAGGCGTGGACACGAACGCCGGTGCACTTTACCCAGGTTCGGGGCTCTCCTAGGAGATAACACCCCTAGTCCTGCTCTGTGGGGTCTCCGCATGATCACTAAGGCACTAGTGGGTATAATGGTGCTCCTCGAGCTGTATGCTAGAGGTAGAAGAAGGCAGGGCTTGCTCTCCTCTCCGCCTAGGCGTGAGTCTAACTCTAACAGGTTGAAACCCTTTGCATGGGTGCCCTGGGGGTTTTATATAGGCCTACCCCCCAGGGGTACAATGGTAATCCGGAAGGGTGTAGGACCCGGCTGTCAGTGTCTCTGTGGCGGCTTCTCCGCCGACTCTTGGGGCCCTTGGCCAGTGCAATGCGGGCGCCGACAGGCTGCTTCCGCTGCTCGCGGGTCTTGTCGGCTGCTGATTACTGTAGCCGTGATGCTAATGACATGGGCTTGGTTAGGGGAGCGTGGCTACAGTCCCGCCGCTTGGTGGGAGATCAATGTAGCCACTCCGGGTCTTATCTGGTTAATGGTGCACGGGCTCCAAGGAAGGATCGGGCCGCCCGCTAGGAGCCGGCCTCCCTCGAGTCCGACTGGTGAGGCCTCTACCGTATTCCGGGCTCTCGCTTCCCGGTAGGGCCCGCCGTCTTCAGGCCGTACCGATAGGCGGTTGCTCCGCCTGACAGGAGTGGCCAGGCGGAGTGTATGATGCCACGCCGGCGAGAGATCTCCGCTGTCTGAACCGCTGCCACCTTCGGCCACAGATACGGGGGTGATGGGCTACACTGTAGCCTTGCACCGTCTTGTCTTCTTAATGGGGGCGCAGACTTTGAGGGCACCATGGGCCGACTGCTAGGAGCCGGCCTCTCTGGAGGCCGCCTGCTAGGAGTCGGCCCTTCTTGGAGCCGCCTTCCTGAGCATGGCCGTCTTCTGGCGGTCGGCCCTTCAGCCAGCCGGCCACCAGAAGGCGGCGCTTCGTCTCGCCGTCTTGAGGGGTGCAGCTGGCCCCGATGTCTTGAAAGGTTCTGGGACTCGGGTTGGCTACCCGTGGCCCATTACTCCGACAAGCGCCTTGCCGTACTGGATCCTGTACACGGGCATGGGATGCACGGTGCTGATGTGGTGGGAGAGCACCGGCGGCGGGCCTTCATAGCCGCAGACGGGCACAGGGCTGCATGACAGGTGGGCCACTGACTTGTTGGGCCCACCTGTCATGGACGCAAAGGCAGGAGCATTAAGTCAATGAACCTGCGTCCCTCCCTCGCCCATGAGCGTGGTGGCTGGCAGGACTAGGAGAAGATTTCGTTTGCTACACGCTCTCCCTCCTGTACGTGGTGGACATGCAGCAGTTCAATTGGTGTCAGATGGCCAGAAGCATACTGTAGTATTCCTCCATTGCAGTAGTACTCCATCATTTTGTTCGATTTCCCGAAGAGGCGAAGAGCCAAGCGCAACCCGGATGCTCGTGTGGCAGTTTCATGTGTAGAGTAGTCTAGGATAGCGTGTACCGTGCGTGTAAGCTTAAAATCATTGGGGTTGGCTCCATGCTATATTTTTTTGATTAAAATAATCTTCTGGCCCTACCTGTCATCTCGGTGATTCTAGTTTGCACGCTCATCTGGTCAAGACAGGAATATATATTTAAATTTGTGGTGAGGTAAATGTTAGAGGTTGCAGCAAAAAGAGTATTGTACACTGCGGGTCTTTCAGCCAAGTTTAGAGGTGACCATGTGGGGCCAGTGCTATGATGTGCCGCGTCAACTCGTACAACGAGGAGTACACGCCTTCTCCCTCGCCCATGCTTGTGGTGTACCTTGACGAGGACAGGCTTTGCTTATAGTCCTACAACAAGCTATTCCTCCGCTTTCATGGTGGACGGACATCAGATAGTGGATTCGAATCTTGTAGAAGCGTAGTAGTAACATCATTGTTCTTCTTCTCGAAGAGGGGAAGAGCCAAGTGCAACCCGAACATGGCAGTTGTGAACCTTGGAGCACGCATATAGCCAGGCTCTTGCATGAGACAAAATTGCTATGTGAGCCCACTATTGTAGTACTCCCTCCGTCCGGAAATACTTGTCATCAAAATGAATAAAAGGGGATGTATCTAGATGTATATTAGTTCTAGATACATATTTTTTATCCATTTTGATGACAAGTATTCGACGGAGGGAATACTACTAATATAATACGTAAACCGAAAGGAGTATTTGCCTTTCTAGAGATTTCAACAAGTGACTAGACTACACCGAGACGGAGTACATATGGAGCAAAATGAGTGAATCTACACCATAAATAAATACGTAGTTCTCTCGTTTTCCTCTTGGCCTTGGTCGCGGTGCACAATATTGAGTATACTAGTACTATCATCTTGAAATTTACTAAGTCACCATAGGCACCTCGTCGTCGACGGGAACGTCTCCTGACACGCGCTAGACGCTAGCGGCAGTCGCCTCCATAGGTTCTTGAAAGCCAAGGAGGGAGAGGGTAGCGGTTCCTGAGACGTTGAACGGTCAATGATGCATCCTCAAATTACTCTACATGCAGAGGGAATTATTGGAGAAGCAGAATAGAGCCAGCACAATGTGAATGCAACAGAGTTTGGATTCTCATATAAAGGTGCCCCACCACTCCAATCCATCTACTCCTTAGTCTCTCCGCAACACTACTCACTCCAATCCAAGACCAAGTGACCAGAAGCCAGAATGTGACACTCCAAAATTTTTTGTTTTGGTCTTCAGCAAAAACTTTGTTGGTTTTGAAGGAGGTCATTTAAACCCTTCCAAAAAATCTCTCTCTCGAAAACTTTTTCCCTTTGGCAAGGATTTTATTTTGGCATCTCCTTCAACTCTGGTGTTTGGTTTTTTTAAAAACTTTTCTTCTGTTTGCCATCTTCTCAAATTCAAAATTTTTGGGTTTTATTTTCTTTTAAAAAGAAAACCCTAGGAGTTTTGGGTCTTCTCTTATTTGAAAACCATCCATGGTTTTGCCATGCCTCATGTGGAAAAATCTTCCCAAAACCCCTTCTTCCCCTTTGGGGCAATCCAAGCATTCTGTCTCAACAAGTTCAATCCATTTCTGAATTTTATTCCATTTATTTCTCTCCCCAAATCTTTTCTGCCAATTATTTTGAGCCTAGGTAATTTTCAAAGCAAGTACCTAAATGCATTTGAATGTTGACCCCCAAACCAACTCCCCTGGATAGTCCTTGGTACCCACAACCTAGAACAATCAAGATCCACTCTTCTTCTTTTAAAAAATTTCAAATTTCAGTCTCTGCAAGTTTGGACCAGATTTGTCAAATTTGGTGAAATTCATATCTCCTCTTCTCCAAGAATTCCACAAAAACTCAGGCAGCCTCCAGATGCAATGAGAGGCCACTCCACCAAAAATCAGCTCAAGGAGAAACTCCCACATACCAAAATCATTCTCATGCCGGACACACGCCGGCCTTTGTTTCCTTGCATTTTCAGAAATGTTGGAGTTTGAGACTTGATGTTGTTTCCTTCGTCGAGTTCAGTCCACGCGTCAGCAGTGCGCTGGCGCGTTCGCGCACAGCCCTCCTCCTGTCCAGTGCCGCACGCGCTTGGCAGTTCTGGCATCGGTGGCATCTGGCCCGCCTCGCAGCGTCTTCTCTGCGTCGGGACCTCCGTGGCGGCGGATGAAGGCCCCCTACGGCTGCTTGCCGTCTGGCGCCGCCAAGCCACCTGGGAGCTCCGCGTGGCCGTCTCCCTTGCTAGCGCACGCATGCAGCACCGTCGCCGTGGTCCGGCAAGCACATAACGTGCTCCCTGCCGCCGCCGGGCCCGCGCCGCTCCGTTCTGTCGAGCATACCCAAAGCACCCAATCCCGGCTCATTCAGCACCTAAACGGAATCAGTTGACCTCCGCGATGACGCTCAACCCTAAAACCACCCCGACCAATGCCCTGCGCCGCCGTAACACTCGCCGGACTTATCCGTTCACGGCAACCGCCTCAGGCCATCTATATATAGCACCCCCGAGCGCACTCTCGCCCCCGCACACCTCCACCACCTCACTAGACCTCGCCCAGCCACTGGAAGGGCCTCGAGGGGCTCTTCTTCCTCGACTCCGGCCGCCCCGTTCCGCCGCGGCCTCCACCTCGATTCACTCTGGTGAGGCCGTCCCCGGCGTGCTACTCTCATCAGCTTTCCCCTCAAGCTACCAGGAGTCTAACCCTCTCCTCAATTTAACCTCCGCAACACTCTCCGACGAGGCCCACAACCACCCGAACCGCCATCCGTCGGAGCAAGAGCCGCCGTCGACGTGGTGCTCACCGGCGACCACCACCACCACCAACCGACGCGGAATAACCCACTGAGCACGGAGGTACCTTCCGATCTCCCTGCCTCGCCGTGGTCGCCGCCACCGCGGCTCTCGGGCGCCGACGAGCTCGGCCACCTCATTTGAAAGTTTAAACCTGACGGGTGGGACCCGCCCGTCAGCCTCGCTGTTGTTTTTTTCGAACCGTTTTCTGAAAGCGTACTCTAGCAAATGCGCTTTCTACTCTGAACCGTTTCTCTGCACTTTTCTGCTTAAGCCCCTGAGAGTTTTCTGTTTCATTGCAGATGGGTCCTTGGACCAAAACTCTTATAACTTTTTAACAGAAAGAGATTTTTGAATGATTCTTTTTCTGTCCTCTGCAAAATTTTGTCTAGTTTTTTATCATATTTATTTGAAAAATATTTGGATTACTTTTCTGTACCCCACGGTATTTACGTTAGCGCGTGTGTTTTGTGTACCGCAGATACCGAAGGAGGTGACGGAACCGCGAACTTCACCGAGCTAGACCCCGACTACTCCGAACCAGGAAAGCATGTTTGAAATTTTGATATGATGAGTGTTTGGGCATGTTTGCATTAATTTAGTATCATGGCATGTTCATGAGTATCTCGATGAAAGTTTATCTCGTAAGAGTTGAGGCAAGTGAGTTTCGGGAAATCCATGAGTTGTTCGAAACTTGTTGCATGGCCATGAGTTGGCATGAGAATGGGTAAGATGGCAGTGTTGTAGCATGCCAGTCTTATGCCAGATCGTTGACCCAGTGTCAACATAAATCAGTCAAATTCGTTCGTCTCCCTTTTACGTACTACCACATGTTTTCCATAAGGGATACGGCTTAGTAAGTTGCAAACCACTTCTGGTACACACCAAATCGAGAGGCGGGATGAGGGTTCCATGGCCCTGGATTAAAGCCTTTCATCCGGTCAGGGGCATGGGTGTTTCCGTTGGGACGAGAGGGGGCACCACTTAGAGCGCCACGTATATAAATTTGATCCCATGCTATTCGAGATTGTGATCTCCCGTCTCAAAGTTTTTCTTGAACGCTGTCTAGGGTGATTCCTGGCAACGTGGAGTAGGATGGGTGTGTACTGGTTAGCTGTGTTTTCTCCGAAATACCGTAAACGGAACTAGTCCTTCGTGACTACGGAAATCCGTTGGCTGTGGATAATTTTGGTACAAACTCTGCAGAGTCAAAATTCTTGAAATTCATCTTATCAATGTCCACGTACTGTGTTCATCCTATCTTGTCAAGTGTCAGTCTCGGTGACAGAAACTCTTGAGAACCATATGAGTGTTAAATGTTTATTTCCTGTGAATGGACTAACCCGCTTATTAACTTGTGATGAATATTTTCCGTGAGCACCATTTCTTGTAAGTTATGGATAATGAGTTATAAGCCCTTTCTGCGATGTCGCTCAGACGTCCGACTGTGGCATTGTTGTTTACTTATTTATGATATAAGCCCTTTCTGCGATGTCGCTCAGACGTGCGACTATGGCATTGTTATTGTTTACTTTAATTATAAGCCCTTTCTGCGATGTCGCTCAGACGTCCGACTGCGGCATTGTTATTATTTAATTTTGTTATAAGCCCTTTCTGTGATGTCACTCCGACGTCCGACTGTGGCACGCATGTCTTTTCTTTCAATATAAGCCCTTTATGAGGTGTCGCCTAGACGCCCGACTGTGGCATGCTATATTTATTTATTCACCCTTCGAGGCGTCGCTTCAGACACCCGATCGGTTTTGTGTTTATCTTCTTTGGGTTTTCGAGCGGACTACCGCCGATTCCCTTTTTACTTACCTTGCTGTTGATTGCGCTTTGTTAAATTATTCATGACACATTCATGCATACATTTGTTATATCTTTTGTCCGAACTGTCTTGCGAGTACTTTCAAAGTACTCACGGCTTGTTGATTTGGCGAGATCTTGTGAAAGCGATCTCATGGATGAAGAGTTCGATAAGCGAGTCCAACGCCTAGAGGAATCCCAGTCAGTCTCGTGCGACCCCTGGATTAGTCACTGTGATATATTCGCTTCCGCTACCCAAATAAACTCACAGAGCCTCACCTCGACGCTCGATATGCTGCCAGTGTAGGAGTCATATCTCCCACTCCACTGTGTTATTCCACCACTTTACCACGATTAAGTAGTATGCCACCACTCCACTGTGTCATATCCGCCACTATGTATAATTATTGGCGTGCTTGTAATAAATTGTTGAGCAACTTCAGCTCGACCCTGTAATATATCATATGCTACTGGCTCATTGTATCAATATTTTATCTACCGGTATGGAGGATTTTCCTCACACTGGATTTTATAGGTCGGTTTCTCAATAAATATTTTTATTGAAAAACCGGTCGTGACACAGAAGCACCTATGGAGGCGATAGACGCGAGCGGCAGTCGGCTGTGCCAAATCATCCTAGGAGCCGGCCTACGGCCCCGCACCGTGTAATGTTTCCAGACGGTGCTGGCGACCGCTAGCGTCGTAGCCCTCGCTGATGCCGGCTTCGCCTCTCGCATGGACGACATGATGGTCAACTCCATCCGCAAGTTCGTCGCCGTCAAGAATCGCGCGGACGACCTTGCCGTACTGCTCCAACCCGCGCGCCCAGGCACCTCATTGCCTACCACCCTCATCGGCCTCCATGGTGACGAACTCTTTCAAGCCCTGGTGGCCCTGCAGTTGCCGAAGGTCGCGATGAAGAATGTGCACCTTGAGGCCGTGCTCGTCGCGCAGCGCCTCGCCATGCAAGAAACCGTCGACCTGCACATCCATGTCTACGAGGAAATCGTCTGCATAGGCCACTACAAGGCCAGCGAGGACAGAAATACGTTGGCCTTCTTCCAGCGGCTGGAATCTTTGGACGCCATTGTTCAGAATCACGTTGACCTGGCCACTAAAGCCGCTGCTGCTTAGCCGCCGTTCGGTGGGCCAGCATCCTGAGTCGAGGAGGTGGACGTCGTCGATGGATGCATCTCTTCTTCTTGCCTCCTGTAACCAGCACTGCATCGCCTCGTGGCCTTAATGTTTTATTAGTATAGGAGTATATGGCATTTTTATTCCAGTAGTAACGTTTTCACTGTGAGGTGGGGCCGCAGTTGAGCAAACCGGCCATCGGCAAATCCCCACCCCGCCCATCGGGCGTCGGCTGAGTTTAGAATTAGAAGAGAGAAATGAGGGAGAAGAGCTAGCTGTAGCATAGACGCTGTTCTCAGATGGGACTCGCGTTGATAGAGTAGGAGTACTGAGCACTCGTACCTCTTTTTTAGGGAAAAAGCAGTCGTATGTCTAGTACTACCACTAGTTGGGTGCGTGCGACCTATACCTGTCATCACTTTAGGTCTCCTTTTCGAACCGCAGCTACGCTTCACCGTACATATTTTTTCACGCATTTATCCTCCTATATGTACTCCTAGGCTATTTCCACATGCTCCCTTTCGCCGACATGTGGGACATAGAGCATCTGGGTTGTAGTGCATGGACGACTCAGAGCATATGCCGGGGTACTTTATAATTAAGACCTCACGAATTACATGCAAAACCCCCGCAGAAGAATAAATAAATAAATGAATTACTACATGAAACCGAATTATTTTCCTAGAAACTGGAGCACGTTCATTAAATTTTGGACATAACACGTTTATAAAAAACTACGGAACCTAAACCAGTCTAAGGGCCTCTTTGATTCGCAGGATACTGAAAACACAAATATGGGGAAAGTATGATGGCGATGAACCGAGACGAGGAGAACTCTACTAACTCATTTAGAGGTTAGAGTTAGATTCTAACCCTGAACTAACTCTAAACCAAAGAGGTGTATGGATGGCAGGGTAAGATTGACAATAAATGTTCTTTCTCAATCACTGCACAACACTGCTCACTCCAATCCAAGACCAAGTGACCAGAAGCCAGAAGCACCTATCGAGGCGATGGTCGCGAGCGGCAGTCCGCTGTGCCAAATCATCCAAGGCGCCGGCCTGCGGCCCCACACCATGCAGCGTTTCCAGATGGTGCTGGCGACCACCGACGTTGTAGCCGTCGCCGACGCCGGCTTCTCCTCTCACATGGACGACATGATGGTCAACTCCATCCGCAAGTTCGTCGCCGTCAAGAAGCGTGTAGCGAAAGCTCCTACTAGTCCTGCCAGCCACCACGCTCATGCACGAGGGAGGGACGCAGCTTCATTGACTTACTGCTCCTGCCTTTGCGTCTATGACAGGTGGGCCCAATAGGTGGTTGGCCCACCTGTCATGCAGCCAAAGGCAGGTGCGATAAACACCGGAGCTCACCATGAGGAGAGGGCGTTGTAGTAATCAAACTTCTCGGTCTTATGCGAGTTGATGCGACACATCAAAGCATCACTCGATATAAGTCTTTTTACACATTTCAAATGGACTACTACATACAGATGTATGTAGACATATTTTGCTTCGTATGTAGTCATTTGTTGCAATCTCTAAAAAGACTTATATTTGGAAACGGAGGGAGTACAACGCATGCATGCATGCCGTGACTTCCCTTTTGATACTTGCATGTGTTTATTTGATGCACCTTGCCAAATTTTGACTACAAATTTAACTAGCCAAATTTTCATGAATGTCACAAAAAATTACGAGGCTGTTTGGATTGTGACTATGTTTGTCTTATGTTGCCACATTATTTTTCCCACACTTGCCACACTTGCCTAACTTGAGCTGCTCAAATTGTTAGACACACTTTGGCTTTCCTAAGGGAATCTTGCCAAACTTTTTGTGTCTATGACATGTGGGGTTCACTGTTAATAAAAAAATTCTTGTCTTAGGTGTGGCTAATAAAAAAGACTTATATTTAGGAACGGAGGGAGTAGAAAATATAAATAATAATGCATGTTGGGGCAACCCACATTTTCGATAATTTTAGCCGTGGGCTTGTTCACAATTTTTACGAGGGGGTGGTTGTTCATTTAAAGGAGGGATTTGTACCATACTTGAATAATACAAAGTGCGTCCTGGCACACCGTAACACCACTTGGAACAAGCGGGTAGCTATCTCAAAAAACAATCAACAACTAAAAAACGGCGACCTGGCACGTAGTACACAATTTTAAAGGATTGTTTTGATGGAGTGAAAAAGGAAAACTACCCCACTACCTATATATAGTCCGGAGCCTCCACGCTTGCTTGCTCGGGTTTCTCTATTCACACACTCTCATCCTCTCTAGATCTAAACAAGATAGGGGTTGTAACACTGTCTTTCTCCCTTCAAAAAACATTGTCTTTCTATCCTCACCGCTGGTTACAGATCCGGACGTATCCCCCTCCGCCAGTGAAGGAGAGGAGGGGCAGCGTTTAGGCCATCATTGACAGCGAGGGAGGAGACCCACTGCCGTCCGCACCGTTATCTCTGGCCGAGCACCGGCGCGGGAGGTCCTCCGATCCCTTCGTCGTTGCCCTAGTGTGGGCGGATCTGGGCCGCCCACCTATCCACATCCCGACGTCCTTCAAGTATATATTCCTTCGAAACCGCCTTAGCTCTACTTCCCCAGCTTGCTACGTCGCTGCATGTGCATCATTTTCTACCTCTCAGCCCCTCTCGATCAGATGGTCCAACGTCACCTATTTTTCTTCTTCTATTGTTAGAGGTAAAGCTACTTCATGGAGTCGAATCTTGTACTTGGTTCAAACAAGAAATAAAGTGGGGGTGGGGGAATTTAGTAGTATGTAGTACATCGGACTTGGTACAAACAGGAAGGAAAGGGGGTGAAAGTAGTACAGACTGGTCATCCAACCGGTCTCTTGGTCGAAAAGGGAAATATAGGGGTAACGCTGTACACAGTGGTATGACCAGGACTAGATTTGCTATCCACACATAGGAGTAGGTGGCTAGAGTGAACAAAAATGGGACCAACCCAGATATGTTTCTTGGATGTTTGTTTCTCGGGGCAACAAACTATGAATAACCACTTTATGCCCCTATTTAGGTACATGGTGCTGGACTGCTGGTGCACCCACTGTCCCATGCCCTTATACCAAATATTTAGCTGTTCTTAATATAATGCCCCTGGTAAAAATGAAGCCATGCCACTGTTATAAGCCATGACAAGTTTAGCCAAATGTTTTTACATGTAATTGTTTGAGTCTCTGACTGTTTCCTCTGTAGCTTTTTGTGCAAACAGGGATATCCATTTCACCTGGTTGCTATTGTGAACTTTTGCTGCACTGCACAAAACTGTTCTTAAAAGAAGTGACTTTTGTGCTATTTAACTGGAATGTCAGAATGGAACAGTTGGTTCATTTCGCTGGAACTACACAAAGGGAGATCTGTGTTTCAATCCTCATCATCCATATTGGCACCATATACTTCCTTTATGTAAGAATGGTGTTTAATGCATGTGTTCATCTCTATTTTGCGACTGCCATGAGAAAATAATGCTGTTTTTACTAGTACACTTGTACTCCCTCACTGGCAAAACCAATTCTGAAATAGAAGGTCAATCATGTACTTGGTTTCACCAACTGGCGAGGAGAATGAGAAACAGAGCATGAAGAGGAAGAAGAAGAAGAAGAAGAGTACACAGTGCCAAGGCGATCTTGCTGAAGCCAAAGGCCTCAGTCGAGGCCATTCAAGGGCTCTGGCAACGACTACCTTACATGTGAGACGATCCTCCAGGGAGCCCTTCCACTTCTGCTGTCTCACTTAATTAATTTAGAGTACTTAAGTACCAGTAATTTGTTGCTGCCTAATTTTCCTATCGGAGTTAAACAAATCTTTAGTAGCACCCTATGTTGAATCATGTACGTGTGTATGTTTGTCTATGGAGGTGAATCATGTGGTGGAGCAGGGAGAGAATGCTAACTTTACCCATTAAGATAATGAGGGTGCTTCCATTTGTTAGTGTATGTTTCATAAACTAGTCCCACTATTACAGTAAGCTCACTCTCTCAGTATATGTGCCAACAGGGATGCTCGATTTTGGTGGAACTGCACAAAAACTTTGGGTGCTTCATTGCCTCGACAACTTCCTTCCTTTCCTGTTAGTCGCTAATCTTGGCTTGCATTCTTCCTTTACTGTCAGTCGCTTGGATTATCTCGGCTTCTAGTCAAAGGAAATAGTAATTGATATGCTACCTCACACAAGTTGGTACTGGTCTTTATCCTGATTATTGTGCTTGTCATATGTATCGGTAATTTGGTATTGTGCTACTATTTTCTGATTTCATAAAGGAGTAACTTGGAGCCTGAACTCGCAGGCAAATCATTACATCGGGTGATTTCAGTAGAAATGCACAAAAAGATCAGATGGACAGGTACTTATGCTGCTGCTATGTACTCCAAAGTTCACTCAGACAAGCATCGATGTTGACAAGAAGAAGTGCCTATATTCATTCGAGTATCAACCAGCGTCAACCAATTGTCAAACTCCAAGTATTAGGAGAGTGAATGCCAAAAATATTGCTTGGCGCATAGCCCATAAAAACGCAGTCTAGTCTTTGGTCCCAACTTGTGCCTTTTGGTTATCGGCACATATGGTAGCGAACGGTATGGAATGGAGTCTAAAGATTCTAGACAAGTTGGTTGACGCGTATATTCATCTGGCACTTAATCAGTCTACACGCCATGGATGCTCCATTTCAGTTGAACTGCACAAAAAATTTGGGTGGTTCATTTTCTCAACCGCCTCCTTTCTCGTCTGCAATGTAGAATTTCGGCGAGATACAGGACCAAGATGAGCCAGTAAACTAGTTGGATGAAAGTACTGGCCAAGTTGCTCAAACCTCCCTTGGCACGAGGCTACTATTTGAGGATAAACCTACAAGCAAAGTTCAGATTGTCTGTGCTGCCTCTTATGTACTTGAAAGTTTACTCGTACAAGCATTAATTTTAGCAAGAAGTTCCTCCGACTGAACACCATTTACCAGTCTGCACTGTAGAATTTTGGCGAGCTACAGGACCAAGATGAGCCAGTAAACTAGTTGGATGAAAGTAGTGGCCAAGTTGCTCAAACCTCCCTCAGCACGAGGCCACTATTTGAGGATAAACCTACAAGCAAAGTTCAGATTGTGTGTGCTGCCACTTATGCACTCAAAAGTTTACTCGTACAAGCATTAATTTTAGCAAGAAGTACCTCCGACTGAACACAATTTATCAGTCTATACCCTAGGTAATTAAAGTTCGTCCATGGATCATATTGGCTGTGATCTCAATCATTTGGATGCATAAACATACTGAACATGTGTATATCTGAATCTTTTTGTGAATTATCTATGAATATTGTTGTGTGATCTATCAATCATTTGGATCCATAGACATGCTGAACTTGTGTATATATGAATCTTTTGAGTTGTTGATAGTGAATGTTGGCTATGAATATGAACGTGTCCTGTGAACCTGAGTTTGATATGAATGTTTACCTTTTCTGTTGTGCTTGTGTGTGAACTTGTTAGTATGCCTACTGTGGGGTATGTGATGTGTGGGTGTCAACGCCACGCCTTCTTCCCGAGAAGAATTGCACCTGCTTTGTTAGGGTAGCAACGGCGCATCAACTCTTTTTAATCTTTTTGCTCTGTCTTCCCCCCTCCCCCGCTCAACCCCTGCCGTAATGTTTTCGGCCTCAAAACAAACATAGTACTGCGTTGTTTTTGGGGCTTGATGAAAAATCGAGTGCTGGTTTCTGTAGGTTGGCCCGCCTAGCAAATGGGCTGCTGGTCCACCACGGACTGGGAGGCTAAAAATACAAGCTGTATGGTGCAGAGGCAAGTAAAAAAACACCATCGAGAGCCATCCACTGAAGAAGAAGAAATCGCTCCTGATGTGCTTCTTCAGTCATGCCGCCGGCTCCCTCTATAATCCAGTTCGCTCGGGGATCTGGTATCATTTTTTTCCAGAGGGCGAACAAGTAGCAGTTAGGCCTAGGTTTTGTATTTTAACAAGCGTAGCCCATGACATACGGTGACAGTGGTTTCAACTTATTTTTTGAGGTCCATACCGGCCTATGGGCTTTTTCTTAAAGATCGGCATCCCAATGTATTTTTTAACCACATTATATATATTTATATTATTACTATTATCGTATATTTTATAGAGACCTATATATACATCATAAAAACATCCCACGTGTTATTAACTTATAAAAGTAAACGTTTAACAGAAGTTGGCAAGGAAAATCCTGGTTGTTTTTGACTCACAGGCAAGGAAAATCCTGGTAATTGCGTACAAAAGCTTGCGAAGATTTTAAGGACCAATGTAATAATAATGTGCTCATTTTTATTTTGAGCAATAACTCGCTAATTTGTTAATTATGTATATGAAAATGTGCCTCTCTGGTTTATTTTTGATATTAATTGCTCCTTCTAACATAACATTATATATATAACGAGCCCAGCTAATTTGTGTATTTGAAGGAAGTGCAAATGGGCTGGGATTTCTTAGATAATATAAATGGGCCGCATTCACACGAAATTATTTGTTCACCCAGCCCAGCAAATGGACTGTACATTCTAGAAAACATGGGTTAAATATATGCCACATTTTTGCAGGCTGACATGTGGGCCAATAGGTCGAAGCCTATGCAGGGCGTTGTCAACTTGGTCGGCATGCACCTTCAATCTCTCATCTTCTTCCTCCAGCGTCGCCGGGACCGCCTGGTCCGGCCTCCGGCGGCTAGCGGCTTTTCTCAGCACGCATCGCTGCAAAGCGCTACCCCACCGCCGGCCAGGCTATCCCTCCACCCCTCTACACCTCCTGTTATTCTCCACCGGCTGCAGCCCCACGCCGCACCAGAACCAGTTATAACCCTTCTCCTCCACTCAATCTGCGACTCCACTGCCGCGTCTTCCCATCTTCGAGTTGTTCCCGTCCGAGGCCTCGCCGTCGTCCACCACCTCGCTGCGCTCGGTGCGGCGTGGTCAACAAACGAGAGTCTTCGGAAGAGGACTGTATGTGGAGAGCCTGGCGGTTGGGACCCATGAGGTCCATTGTCGCACGCAAGGGAAGTTCCTCCTTATTAAGGTGAAAAAAATGTTTCCTCCACCTGACAGCTGGGACCCACCGGCTGTATCTTCGCACGGAAGGAAGTGCCTCCTTGTTATGCGAAAAAAATTATTCCTCTCGTTGACAGCTGGGACCCGTCAGATTTGGTGGCTGACTTGTGGGCCTACTAAGCGGATGTGTACGCAGGGCTTTGTCAACTTAATCAACAAATGATTCTAGCAGCAGGACCGTTGGATGTTAATCCAACAGTCGTGGTCCTTCTTCAACCTCTGTTCTTGCTCCTGTCTCCCGTGGGCGGCTCCACGGCTGTGCTGCCGCGCACCCGAACCAGTCAAGTTTCCCACTCCTCTACATCTGCGACTCCACTGCCCCGTCTTCCCCACGGTGTGGTCAACAACCGAGAGTCATCGGAAGATTACTCTACGTGAGAGGCCTCGCCGTCGTCCACCTGCCTTTGGTGCGCTCGGCACGGTGTGGTCAACGTGGTCAACAACCGAGAGTCGTCGGAAGATGACTCTACGTGAGAGGCTGACAGTGGGGACGCACCACGCCCATGGACGCATGCATGCAACGGAACGCGGCGTGGTCAACGTGGTCAAGGAATGACTTCCATCGGAAGTGTACTGTATGTGGAGAGGCTGACATCTGGGTTCACAGCCGCAGCAAGGAAGTGCCTCCTTATTACGCGGAAAATAATGATTCCTCCACCTAACAGCACGGACCCACCGGACGGGCCACCGTATTTTGCGAAAAAACATTTTCCCCCTGACTGTTGGGACCCACCGGACGGGTCACCGTATTTCGCAAAAAAACGTTCCCCCCGCTGTCAGCTCGGACCCACCGGAAGTGCCTCCTTATTACGCACAAAAAAATGAATACTCCCCCTGCTAGTTGGGACCCACCTTGGTGGGTGGCTGACTTGTGGGCCTACTAAGTTGACGGGGACGGAGGGCTTTGTCAACTTAGTCAATATGAACGATTCTAGCTCCAGTGACCGTACGATGTCCATCCAATGGCCGTAGTGCTTCTTCAACCTCTGGTCTTCTTGCTCCAGCCGCCCAAAGCAGCGCCGGTCGTGCCGCATGCTCCTGTCTCCCGTGTCCAGATGTGCTGCCGTGGAGGCCTCACCGGCCATTACTATTCCCACCGCTGGCCAGGCCCTGCGGCGACAGCAGCCTCACACCGTAGCCGAACCAATGAACCCTCGTACTCCTCTCCGCGCGGGCTTCCACTGCCGCGTCTTCACCGGCTCCGCGTCGTCCCCTTCCTAGGCCTCGCCGTCGTCCACCGCCTTGGTGCTCTCGGCGCGGCGTGGTTAACGTGGTGAAGGAACGGCTTCCATCGACGTGGGCGATGCGGAGAGGGCGACACTGGAGTCCACGGCCGCAGCAAGGAAGTGCCTCCTTATTACGCGCAAAATAATTATTCCTCCTCCTGACAGCGGGGACCCACCGGACGGGCCACCTTGTTTCGTGAAAAAAACGTTTCCCCCTGACCGCTAGGACCCACCAGCTACATCTTCGCATGCAAGGAAGTGTGTCCGGGCAAAAAAACAATTCGCCCCCCTGACTGCTGGGACCCACCAGCTACATCTTCGCACGCCAGGAAGTGCTTAACAGTCGGGACCCACCTGGTCGAAGTGTATGTAGCGTTGTCATTCTGGTCGCGAACGTGTACGTACATACTGGTCGATGTAGAGGCGCGCACGTGTCGTAGTAGAGGCGCGCACGTAGCATGTACACATATGTACAGCGGCCAGTGTGCAAGAAAGAAAATACGGCCACGTACGTACATACTGGTAGGGTCTCGAACGCCTACTCGCGCATACGTATGGCCAGGGCTCGTGTATATGGCTGGGTCGGAATGGAGAAACTACGTCGACGTGTTCATGGGGAGCCAATCGGCTGGGTCGGAACGGAATGCATCGTCGTGTTCATCGGGAGGGCTTGGACAGAACAACCGATGGAAACGAGGCCTGGCATACCACAGAACGGAGGAAACACCCTTGTGTTCGACCGGTCACGTTCGAAACATGATCCTGTTCATCAGGAGAGGTCTGGCGTACCGCAAAATGGAGGAAACGGACCTCCTACGGTCGAAACGGGGGTCCTGTTGATCGGGAGGGGTGTGGCATACCGCAAAACAGAGGAAACAGACTTGTGTTGGAGCGCTACGGTCGAAACGGGGATCCTGTTCATCGGGAGAGGTGTGGCGTCGCAAAACGGACTCCACGGATACTGTTCATCTCCACCGTGGACCCCTCCAGCCTCCACAGACTACTGCTTCATCCACCGTTGACCTCCTCCACCTCAACTCAGGATCGCTCATCCACGGGCTCCTATTCATCTAGCCTGCACCGCGCGCTACTCCACCGCCTACTATTCAACCAGCCCTCTCCACGGGTTCCTGTTCAACCACCCCTCCATGGGCTACTATTCATCTAGCCCTCCACCATCTACTGTTCATCCTGCCCTCCACGGGGTCATGTTCATCCAGCCCCAACCGGCTCGATCGACCGGGGGTCCTGTTCATCCAGAGGCAACACCACGGTGTCCTGTTCATCCACCCCCACCGGGAACTGTTCATCCAAACCACCCCCAGCAACGCTCACTGTTCATCCAGAGGCATCATCGATCGGCTTCGATTAGCAGCGATGGCGGCGAATCGCCGATTGTTCGATTAAGAACCATCGATCGATCGATCAGGTTCTGTAACACGTAGCCTGCTGTGCAAGCGCTCGGGTTCAGTTAGAGCCCAACGCCTCGCTCGGGTTCAGTTAGAGCCCAACGCCTCGCACCCCATGCGCGTGCGTGTACGAGAGAAACGTGCATCGCACGGTCCCGACCACCCACCCTAACCGGGAACACCCGATATTTTCCTCGCCCTCGCTTCTCCACGGTTTTTTCCATCATGGACGGCCCAAAGAATGTCATGCAGCTGCATCTCCGGACCGCCCAGGACGAAAAGCCCATTTTCTATCATGATTTTTTGTCATAGAAGTAGGACCCCACCACATCTATGATAATACCGGGTTTTGTCACAATTATCCTCATAGAAGTGTCATAAGTATGATAGGAAAAAATTCGTTCAGCCCAAAATGTCACGGATGTGTCTTTTTTTTGTTGTGTACTATGAATACGGGCAGCTGGCGTCTGAGGGGGGAGGGCTTGGAAGCGGTATGGACTCCCACATGGCCCACCTCACATTATCACCTTATATTTCTTGGAGTCCGTGCACGGCGGGCGGGCGATCTCTTCTCCCTTCCCCGTCTCTCTCTTCTCAGTCGACACCCGCCGAGCGATTAGATTTCGGCTATCGATGATTTATTCAATTGGAGTCCCACATGCCAGTGAAACTGCAAGACAAAGCGTGTCCCTTCTGGTGAGCGGCGTGCGAGCTGGTCTGTCGGGGGTGCGACGCGTACGAGTCGTAAGTGTGCCACCTTTTCTTTTAAACTTGCAAAGCGAAACATTTTTGTGCGATCGATCGATAGAAATCCAGAACAAAATGACGAGGGCGGTGCTTTCCCGCGCGTTAGGCAGGCTAGTTTGAGTGATATGACGTGCTACAGTACCGTCCACTTGCTCCATTTTTATGTAAGCAAGAGTTTACACTCTTACGTGGGAGGAGTGCGAAACACGGCGGATCTGATTTTGGTCGAGGGATAACTGTTCCCTGCCAAATAATGGAGCACTGTTAATCTCCAGCGCTGGCCCACATATTTACACCGGCATCTGTCCGAGGACACTGATAGATTCCATCCAATGCTGCCCGCATACCTTTCGACAACTATATGAACTAAACGGACGAAATTCGTGCAAACAAAGAAAATTTCAAATTAACCGGATGAAATTCATTACATTTTGAAAACTTTTCCTACAAACTGGATGAAATTCATTACATATTTCGCACAAAACGTACTAAAACCTACTGAGGGAGTCCCGGATGAGGGGGTGTCCGGATAGCCGAACTATCACCGTTGGCCGGACTCCTGGACTATGAAGATACAAGATTGAAGACTTCGTCCCGTGTCCGGATGGACTTTCCTTGGCATGGAAGGCAAGCTTGGCGATACGGATATGTAGATCTCCTACCATTGCAACCGACTCTGTGTAACCCTAACCCTATCCGGTGTCTATATAAACCGGAGGGTTTTAGTCCGTAGGACGAACAACAATCATACCATAGGCTAGCTTCTAGGGTTTAGCCTCTCTGATCTCGTGGTAGATCTACTCTTGTACTACCCATATCATCAATATTAATCAAGCAGGAGTAGGGTATTACCTCCATCGAGATGGCCCGAACCTGGGTAAAAACATCGTGTCCCTTGTCTCCTGTTACCATCCGCCTAGACGCACAGTTCTGGACCCCCTACCCGAGATCCGCCGGTTTCGACACCGACATTGGTGCTTTCATTGAGAGTTCCTCTATGTCGTCGCCGTCAGGAAGAATGCCTCATTCCGTCTTTAAAGATGATACTATCGCCAAAGGAGCCTTGGCCACTGGTCAGACTCTTCGGCTAGGTGGTTTTCTTATGACCGCCAGTTCGGCCACCGCGCCGACGATGACCTCTCGAGTCATCGAAACCAATCTTCACGTTAATTCGGAAGTTGCCGAACAGTTGGATCTGATCGAGCTCTCCTCCGTAAACGAGCTCTTGGATTGCATCGCCGCCCTGGGAGTCACCACAGACTACGACCGGATCGGGCCTAAAACCGATCTGAGAGAGATCAACTCTCCCCAGGCTACCCACCATGTTGCTGTGATAGAGGAGCAATACGACGATTCTTCTTCTATCTTAAGGACTAGCTACGTCCGGATTCCCAATCCCTCCATGCCGGATTCCCGCAGAGGGACGGATGTCGATCAAGCCCTGAACTTAAAGTCAGGCGGCGGGTTGGATTCATTGAATAGCATTCAAAAATCCAAACTTCCGAGTTCGGAAACTTCTCAGCCCCCGAGTCTTAAATTGGACGGGGTTCCGGATCTAGTTCCACCCGCCCACCCAAACATTTGCGATCTATCTCGAATTCGGCAAGAGCCCGCTGAAGCAAGACATCATTCTCGGGCGATTCCTCCCGGTTATGGACAGGATAAAGGACTGCCGAGAGGAGGACGCAATCCCACTTTTCTGCAATAATTGCACAGACAAGGGAATCCTAAATGCCATAAATCGTCACGAAATTACACGCTTTGCTGACTTGGTGACCATAGTACAAAAGTATTGTGCGATGGAGAGTGCCTGGAAAACCGAAAGTAAATTTTGGGATAATCCGGCCCCGAATAAATCCCTAGTCCAAAATAAAAGGGTGCATCATTACCAAGCACCTGGGTTAAACACCAAAAAACCAAAACCCCCTAAAGGGTACGGAACCGTACTGGAGGGTTGGCTAAACGGACCCTGCAAAGACGGCCTCCATTGGGGCACAATTAAACTCTGATGTAGACGCCGCACTACGAGAATTTCTACGAGAAAACTCTGACAGTTTTGCCTGGCACCCTTCAGATATGCCAGGAATCCCACGTCGGCTGGCCGAGCACAGC
This sequence comes from Aegilops longissima, assembly GCA_021605205.1. Taxonomy (NCBI): domain Eukaryota; kingdom Viridiplantae; phylum Streptophyta; class Magnoliopsida; order Poales; family Poaceae; genus Aegilops; species Aegilops longissima. The sequence goes on along the minus strand of CM038679.1, from coordinate 533,709,850 downwards.
CTAAATATCCTAAAAGGATTCAAGCCAGTCAAACAGGCTCTTAGGAGCTTTTCCGAACCCAAGAGACAGGCCATGGGAGAGGAGCTAGCCAAACTTTTGGAAGCCGGATTCATCAGAGATATAAAACATCCAGACTGGCTAGCAAACCTAGTGATGGTACCAAAGAAGGATAAGTCCTGGCGCCTATGTGTTGATTTCAAAGACCTTAATAAGGATTGCCCAAAGGATCCCTTCCCCCTCCCCCGCATTGATCAAATTATCGACGCTACAGCAGGACACGACTCATTGTGCTTCCTCGACGCATACTCAGGCTACCACCAAATCAAGATGGCGGAGCCAGACCAAGCAGCAACAGCATTCATCAGTCCATACGGCCCATTCTACTTTAACACAATGCCCTTCGCCGGTGCAACATATCAGCGCATGATTCAGACATGTCTGGCACCAGATCGGCAAAACAGTGGAAGCATATGTAGATGACGTGGTCGTCAAATCCAAGCATGTCGAAACTCTAGTAGACGACCTGAGGCTCACATTCGACAATCTCCGAAAATATGACATTAAGCTCAATCCGGAAAAATGCGTCTTCGGCGTTCGAGCCGGAAAGCACCTGGGCTTCATTGTGTCCGGTAGAGGAATTGAAACAAACCCAGCCAAGATCCGAGCTCTGTCACAATTGGATATTCCAAAAGACCTCAAACAAATACAAAAATTGACTAGATGCGTAGCGGCTCTAAGCCGCTTTATTTCCCGTTTGGGAGAAAAGGCGTTACCCCTTTACCGCCTCCTCCGGCGCCTTGAACACTTCGAGTGGATTTGATGCGCCACGGCGGACTCGAAGAAATAAAGGCCATTTGGCAACAAATCCGGTCTGGCCGCGCCAACGTAGGCGAACCAATGCTATTATATATCGCCGCAACACATTAAGTTGTCAGCAGGTGCTCGTCGTCGAACGAAACGAACGGACACGGTTCCCTCTTCAAAACCGGTTTACTATGTGTCCACCGTCCTAACTCCATGCAAGTCCCGTACCCACATTATCAAAAGATAGCATACGCGGTGTTCGTGGCATCCCGGAAGCTGCGACACTACTTTCAAGAGTGTTCGATAACGGTAGCCTCTGAAGTACCTCTTAACGACATTATAAACAACCGCGACGCGATGGGCCGGATTGCTAAATGGGCCATAGAGCTCCTTCCATTCGACATAACCTATAAGCCACGACGAGCTATTAAGTCGCATGTTTTGGCCGACTTCATGGCCGAATGGACTGAAGCCAAACTCCCTAAAGAGTTCGGCGCATACTCCAATTGGATCATGCACTTTGATGGCTCCAAAATGTTGGCCGGCCTGGGGGCTAGCGTCGTCCTGATGTCCCCAACCGGGGACATAGTCCAATACGTTCTTCAGATAATGTATACGGACTCCAACAACGCAGCCGAATACGAGGCCCTTCTGCACGGCCTCCGGATGGCGTCTCCATGGGCATTAAACGCCTAGAGGTGCGCGATTCAACCTCGCGATATCTCAAATAAACGGAGACTTTGATGCCAAAGATCCGAAAATGGCAGCGTACCGCAATGCGGTCCTAAAATGTCGGCCGCGGTTCAAGGGCTCAATTTCATCATATAGCCCGGATAACAACCAGCGGCGGACATATTGGCACGCATCGGTGCAAAACGCGATGCCGCCCCACCCAACATCTTCTCCTGAACGGCTGTTCAAGCCATCCGCATTATGGGAAGGGGAGTCCGGAAATAACAATCCGGACCCAACCACACTGCCTGACACCGAACACTCTGACACAATCGGAGGCTCTGCCACCGAGATAACACCCTCCGCTCACGAAATAATGGCGGTTATCGCCCCGTGGACGTAACCATTCCTAGCCTACCTAACTAGGCAGGAACTCCCCGAAGACCAAAATGAGGCTCGCTGCATAGTACGGCGATCCAAAGCCTATAAGGTCCATGAGGGAGAGCTCTATAAGAAAAGCACAACAGGAGTCCTTCAAAGGTGTATCTCCGAAGAGGAAGGGCGAAACCTCCTGGCTGAAATTCATGCCGGACTGAGTGGGCACCACGCCGCAGCCCGGGCCCTTGTAGGCAAGGCCTTCCGTATAGGATTCTATTGGCCGACGGCCCGGGAAGATGCGCAGGATTTAGTCCAATGATGCGTCGGTTGCCATCTTTTTGCTAACCAAAGCCACATGCCACCCACCGCCCTCAAAACTATACCCATCACCCGGCCGTTTATGCGGTCCAGGGGCTTGACATGGTTGGACCCCTTAAGGGAGGAACCCACTAGCAAAAATACCTATTGGTCATGGTGGATAAATTCACCAAATGGATAGAGGCCAAGCTGTTAAAGCGGCGAATCCGGACGGTGATAGACTTCATATCGGGGTAGTGCACCGTTACGGTGTCCCCACAAGATCATCATCGATAACGGCACCAACTTCACGGCCGATGAGGTCAAATTATGGTGCAAAAACATGGGCATCAAGCTCGATTCGCCTCGCCTATCACCCTCAAACCAACGGCCAAGTCGAGCAAGCAAACGGTCTAATCATGAGCGGCATTAAACCCAGACTAGTGCGGTCCTCAAGGAATCTAACACGACTGGGTTGAGGAGCTCGACTCCGTACTGGGGCTGCGGACCACGCCAATCGTACTACGGATTCACACCATTTTTATGGTGTACGGTGGAGAGGCATTCTTGCCTGCGACATAATTCATGACTCACCTCGCGTGCGCATGTATGAAGAAAGAGAAGCCGAGCTCGATCGGCAGGACAGTTTGGACGCATTGGAGGAGGAGCGCAACGTGGAAAAAGCTCGTTCCGCATTTTATCAACAGCAGGCTCGAAGATATCAAAGCAGGGAAGTACGGGCCAAAGCTTACAACGTTGGCGAACTAATTCTACGCCTGCCAGACAAGAAAAAGGACAAACTCAAGCCCAAATGGGAAGGTCCCTTCATCATCGACCAAGTCCTGACCGACGGAGCATACCGTCTGCGAAACGCATCGGATAACCGACTCGAGCCGAACCCATGGAACGCAGCCCGTCTACGAAGATTCTACGCCTAAGCGCCGGACTCCAAGTTCGTCTCCTTCCTCCGTCCACATTTTCTATTTTTGTTGTCTTTTATTTCTCTCCTTCCTCCTCCTTCTTCTTGAAGCCTTTAGAGGCTCGTTTGCGTTTTGTTCGCACATATTTGACACGCTGTCCGCGCTCCTTATACCTGGGGGCTTCTTTAACAAAATCTTATTTATACGGGCTTCATGCCCAACACATGTGTCAAAACTTCCGCATGTACCTTTTATTCACCATTATATGCATCGATATGACTTAACTTTTGGCCAAGTTGGGTTGCCTAGCTCCTGTGCTTATCCTACGTTCCCGATTGTTCGGCTAGGTGGTAAAGGGAGCACCTATGCGATTGTTACTGCCGGGTCAGCCGGATGTGTACCTCAGACTGGGGGAAGCCGAAAGCTAGCGTTCTTAAGGGAATATTCGGTCGGTGAACTGAAAGATGATTTTTAACAATTTATCCATCTGCCCCCAGATGATTTTCTGCTTTCTTAGCAGTTTTGACATGCACTTTAGGGCATGCCTCCCAGCGAAAGGAACCCTTAACGGAACTATTCTCCTTGGAAGATGTTTCTTACTATCCATGTAATATAACATAACTAGTTGGGCACTTGTCTGATACAACAATAATGACCCTTACGCCTTGTCTCCATGCATGCCCCGGTTCTTATATAACCGCAAGGGTATTCGGACACACTCCGGACTGTTGGGTCCCGAGGTCGAAGCGAAAAGGTCCGCTATGACAAACGATCTACAATCCGGCTAGAAGACATTTTTCATGTCATATTCAATTACATAGTCAACTCGACTCATTGTATTCCTCCTCAATGCCATCTAATAGGCTATCTAATTTACAATCTTGCTGGGAATACTTGGCGCCAATTCTACTTGGCCGTACACTAACTTCTGAGGATCTCCTTCCCATCAGGCCCCACAGGTCCGACCTCGGCCATGTGGTTTGGGTCAGCCTTCGTGTACCGCGTCTTTACCATGGCCCAGGCCTCCCTGGCGCCCTGACTGCAGGCCGATATCTTCCATAGTCGGAAGCGCCGCCGTGCTCCTTGAAGCCGCTCTGCCAGCTCCCCAATGCCTTCGGGCAGGGAGATAGATGGCCACACGGCCTGACCGACGCCTTTCATCACCTGCCGAACTCGTTCGTGCAGCTGACGCAGTTCGGGAAGAAGATCACCGGAAGAACTGGGCATCTCCTCCTCAGGACGACCTGTGAGCAAACCAACATATATGTTTATGTTAGTCACCTTCCTCGCCGAACTCTTTCAAAGTTCGCTCAAGCACTTACTGAAAATGCCGTGACGAAGCCGTCGATTCTCCTTTACGGAGTCAGACAACTGGGCACGAACATCATTTAGTTCCTCACCTAGTTGGGTGTTGGCATCTTGGAGGTTATTTTTCTCCTGCTGCACCCTCGTAAGCATGCTCTCACCGGCCTTTAGCTAGCGCAAGAGTTGTTGCTTGTCCGGATCTAGTCCGGCGCCATCTGCAATATTTTTGTCAGATTTACACACCCGCCGCACTTCATAAACTATTTATCTTTTGAAGCATATATTACGGAGGGGTTTCGTGGCTCCCCTCAGAAGGCTAGTGCGGCCTCAAGTTGGGCCTTGCATTCTTCAAGCTCCCGGACAGTCGGGTATTCTTTTTGTAAGATCCTGCATAACAAATGATCCTTAAATCAGTTATTCTAACTATTTTAAGTCTCGGGGACTCTTGGCATATATAATCAAAATTTTCCCACCAGATGTCCTTTACATACAGCTCCGTGGCTCGCTAGACCATCTTGAGCGGCACGGAGGTGCGCATCTCCCGAATTGAAGGCATTCAAGTACTCTTGGGAGAAACATGCGTCACGAAGAACTGTCCGGTGGCGCCTGTGATTCATGGCGCTCTCCACCTCGGAGTTGGTGGCGGACAATCTGTCGGCATCCTCTGTCGGAGGAGCATCCGACGCACGCCTCGTGCTCGTCTCCGCTTCCAGACCCGGCTTTGGAGCCTGGCTGGCGGAGGATCGATTGGCAACCTCTCCGGACTCGAGACGGCGGCGCTCTTTTCCTGAAAAGAGCACCAGCGTTAATACGCCTTCCGTGAATCATTCCGGGAATATGGTGACACGCCATACCGTTGCGGCGGAGTTTCGATCCGGACCGCACTTCTTTTTAACCTCATGGGCGTCTGCCCCTTGTTAGCTAGCCGCCGCGGGCTCGGCTTCCTGCCTCGAAGGTACCCCCTGCGAAACACCATTGGTATACGGTGATAAAAAAATAAGCACGGGTGGGTCATTATCAGAGTATTGGGACCTCGGTCTCAGTTACCTGTGAGGCTGGAAGTATTCCGGTGTAATCGGCCGTAATGGCAACCAAAGCATTGTCGATGCTAAGTTGGTGGAACACCCCGTCGATCAACTCCACCTTTATATCCGGATCCTCTTCGGAGGCCGGATAGAGGGACCGTTCCGGATCCTCAGGTTGTGGGGGCGGGCTGTGTATCTTCTCCACGGCCCGGCGCAGTTCCTGCATAGAAACCATGAAATGAGATATTTAACCACGGGAACATGGATCGGACAGGCCACGAAGATATTTGCTTACCCAACTTCGAGGATTATTCGAAGAAAACCTGTTCAGTGGGTTGACGCGGAGAAAATCCTCCTCTTCTCCTTTGTGCATGGCAGACAAGGTCTTCACCAGTTCGGTGACAGATCCCGGCCCTTTGCGGCCATGGCGGGTGGCATCGTCCTCCCCGTTGAAATCCCACATGGGTGGCCCCTATATTGGGCGGCTGCACTCCTCATAATGCAGATTGCCATGACTCCAATCATGGTCAATCCGCATGAGCCATAATCTTATTCGGCTCATCAAATAAAGGACGTCCCGGTCATTTTCCTCCGGGGCTCCAGGTGCCAGCTTAGGCGCTTCTTGAGGCGTTGCTAAACTCCGGAAGCCGATCCAACAGATCCGGCAGCGGGGCGTCCTCCATGTAAAACCAATCCAAGGCCAGTCTTGGACGCCTTTGTTCGGGTTCCAGATAGATATCCGGTCCGGCGATGCGCCATAGTTTGGCTCCGCCCACTTGATATATTGACCCCTCATGAGAACGGGGTACTAGGCAGAATAATCTCTTCCACAGTGCAAAATGAGCCTCAATGCCCAAGAACAGTTCGCACAGGGCCACGAAGCCCGCGATGTGTAAAATGGAGGCAGGCGTAAGGTGGTGCAACTGGAGGCCGTAGAACTCCAAGAGCCCCCGGAGAAACGGATGGATTGGAAATCCAAGTCCTCTTACTAGATAAGAGAAAAAGCATACCCGCTCTCCTTTAGAGGGATCGGGGACACTCTCCACTTGCTTTCCGCCCTTGTAGGTGGCGAGTCCGGCTCGAACCGGAACCATGAAGGCCGGGGGAAGAAATCCCTTGGTTTGTAGTATAACTAGCTCGCTATGCGGGACTGAGCATCTCTCCCAATTTCCGGGCTGAGGGCTGGGAGCACGAGAAGAGGAGCCGCGTCGACTGTCCATGATGGAATGGGTCTTTGTCAGTGGCGCTCCGATGAAAGCTCGCGAAGGGGGGATGGTGTGACTCAGATCTAGATCCTCGTCCCTTTTATAGGCGGCTCATTTGCGCAGCCAGGGGGGTAAGTGTAAAAATACCCTGGCTTTTCGCATTCATTCAAACACGTGGAAGATGGCCATTATTGGGCGTAGAAGCCAAGGAGCGCAGCATTTATCGAAGCGGACACTATTCGACAAGTATATGGAATTACGAGAAGAACCCGCCTCGCAATGCGAAGACAATCAACGCCGGACTCATCGTCATTGATTCCTGGTTCGGGCTATTGAGGAGTCCCGGATTAGGGGTGTCCGGATAGCGAACTGTCACCGTTGGCGGACTCTGGACTATGAAGATACAAGATTGAAGACTTCGTCCGTGTCCGGATGGACTTTCCTTGGCGTGGAAGGCAAGCTTGGCGATACGGATATGTAGATCTCCTACCATTGTAACCGACTCGTGTAACCCTAACCCTATCCGGTGTCTATATAAACCGGAGGGTTTTAGTCCGTGGGGCGAACAACAATCATACCATAGGCTAGCTTCTAGGGTTTAGCCTCTCGATCTCGTGGTAGATCTACTCTTGTACTACCCATATCATCAATAATAATCAAGCGGGAGTAGGGTATTACCTCCATCGAGAGGGCCCAACCTGGGTAAAAACATCGTGTCCCTTGTCTCCTGTTACCATCCGCCTAGACGCACAGATTCGGGACCCCCTACCCGAGATCCGCGGTTTTGACACCGACACCCATCAGAAAACTAATCTAAACGATCGCCGGCGCCCGACCACCATGTCCGGCCATGAACCCGAGAAAGCCGGCCATTGCCTTTGCCTCCTCCTCATCTGCCTCGATAACCTCCTCCTCCGAAGCATAAGGTTCTGGAGATTTCCGCCTCCACGTCACAGTCAAGTGGCTAATCGGCCGCCGATGTTTATCCCACCAAGCTTGGCGTCGACTGAGTGGAGGAGCGGTGGCCTTCCTGGGACCAGAGTGGCGGTGACCTACCATGTACTACTCTTCCTCGCTGCCGGCTGTGCCTGCGCACGCGCGCCGGCTTTGTGGTAGTGGTGGCGTAGGGCGGCCGGGGGGGGGGGGAGCCAGCGGTCTCCTTCGTCTGCTCCTACGATAGTACGTCCAAGAGAGCTTTGGAGCACCACTGGAGCGGAGCCGCCGACGTCCTTCGCCTGCTCCTGCGACAGTACGTCCAAGAGAGCTTTGGAGCACTAGGAGGTCATGGTTGGAGTGGTGCCGACAGAAGGAAGGGACTGTAGGAGAATGAGTGTGGGTCTTTGGATATGGCCAGGAGCTGGGGCTCAAGTTAATATAGTGGGCGAATGGCAATGAGCCGTAGTAGACGGATGGACGGCTGGCGCCGGGGTAGCTTCGTCGGGCGTGAATGCGGATGCTGCTTCAGTGACTTAACTGCAGGTGCGTTGGGTCACTGACATGTGGGCCCAATGAGCATCTGGCCCGCATGTCAGTGACACACCAACTGCACCTGCAGTTAAGTCCGGTGAATGTGGCATTGACGTTCTGGAGAGACGGTGACCGTTTCAGCGGAAAGCGCGCTAGCGGCGGAAGGGTTTCGTAGGCCAGGCGGTCGACGCGGCGGCGTGGTGGTAATATGTGAACTCATGGATGACGAGCCTTTGAAGTGTATGCGGCACGTATTGACAACCAGGCGTCCATGCAACCGGTCTTGTCACCAGCTAGCCTTCGACGACCACCATTAGACACCATAGAACCAAGCATAACTTACGAATAATGGACGAATTGATCAGACACACACTACTGGAATCAGCTTCTTTGCCGTCCGCCATGGCAGACGACAAAGGCTTAGACCACGGACGGCAAACTGTCCGGATGAACACGTGCCAGCAAAGGCCTTCTTTGTCGTCCGCTTCCCAAAAACAGATGGCAAAGGATTATGTCGTCCGCCATCTGAGGCCAGCAGACAGCAAAGACAGTGGACGGCAGTGCGGTGGCGTGAGAGCCGTTAGGGGGTTAACAGCGCTCTTTGCCGTCTGCCAACGGACGACAAAGAGTCGAAGCTCTATGCCATCCGCTGACGAATGGCAAAGAGCTTAGCTAGGCAGCACTGGGAAGCTGCCACGTGTCCATGGTCGTCTGCTAGCAGACGACAAAGACGTTTGAATCTTTGCCATCTGCTGGCAGATGGCATAGCTGGTCACTTTGCCGTCTGCCAGCAGATGGTAAAATGACGAAATAGGCAGCCAGTGTTCCCAATTTGCACAGGGGACTGCCACGTGTCCTCTTTGCCATCTGCTAGCTGACGGCAAAGCTCTTTGCCGTCTGCTAGCGGATGGCAAAGAGGCTATATATCCCCTGTTTTTATTTAAATCCCATTAATTAGACATGGTTTCAAACACAGATATACATGCATACATATCCAACATATCCAACAGCATGTACAACAACATATTTCATCAAATCCAACAACATAGGTCAACAAAGTCCAACATATATATCCATATATACATAACCAGAAACAAGTTTCCAACAACATATCCAAACAAGTTTCCATAAACAACAAGGAAGCACCCGAAGAATAGTACACTCCATGAATCCAAGCTTCCTCATGTAAAGAAAATCTGCAAATTGGGAAAGATGAAAGTTAGAAGAAGAAGAAGAAGAAGAAGAAGACTAGTTAGAAGAAGAAGAAGAAGAAGAAGAAGATTTTTTTTCTTTTCTTTCTTTTTCTCCTCTCCTCTTCTTTATCTTCTTCTTCTAACTAAGGTAGGTAAAAATGTCATTTTATTGCTAAGCTAGGTAAAAATGCTAAGTGTAGGTCATTTTAGAGCTAAGCTGGGTAAATAGGTCATTTTGGAGCTTAGTAAGGTTATTATGTCATTTTCACGGAAAATAAGCTAAGTCTATATTATTTTTGAGCTAACAAAGATTATCATGCCATTTTTTACCTAAGTATGCTATGTATGTCATAAATGAACTGAATAAGCTAAGTATAGCTCATTTTTTATCTAACTTAGGTAATTATGCCATTTAGGAGGAAAATAAGCTAAGTATCCATTTGTAAAGAAAAACACTAGAGAAAACTTACCCTCATCACAACAAATGTGATGAAGATCGCAACTAAGGTAACAATTGATCCAACGGCATAATGATACCAAGCCTCATTATCAATGGCATATTTTCTAATCTTCTTAAGCTTCAGGTGCATTGCATCCATCTTCAAGCGCATTGCATTCATCTTCATCTTGTGATCATCGATGACATCGACAACATACAACTCCAATGTCATCTTCTCTTCTCCAATTCTTTTAATTTTTTCTTTCAAATACTCATTTTCTTTTTCAACTAAATTTAACTTCTTGACAAGAGGGTCCATTTGAAATTCCGGTTCACATACCTCCTAGATTAAAATATCTCTATGTCAACTTGATGGCCATAATTGTAATAAATGCAAAATGCAACAAATATTTATGAAAGAGAATTTACCACATCCGAATCATAAAGCGGGTGAGGGCCGACCGGGATGGACATTAAGACCATGGCACTATGTATAAGAAACAATCATACAAAGTAAGAAAATTGTAAATACCAACTATATAAATCATACAATCATACAAATAACTATATAAATCAAGTACAACGCAAAAATTTGAATACCTAATAATCACAATCGGTAATGACATGCTCATCATCATCATTAATAAAAGCATCATCATCATCACTATCGGTAATGACGTGCTCATCATCATCATCATTAATAAATGCATCATCATGTGGAAGGCCACCTTTACGTAATCGTTCAAGCATTGACAGGTCATCTGCAGCAGTAACTTCTTCTTTCGGCTCTTCTTGTTCCGCCTTGGGGGTGAAGTCGGATTCACTATCGTTGTCTACTTCAATGTTCTGGGGTGGAGTAGAGAGGTTCTTGAAACATTTTTCGGAAAGACATGTTTCTTGGAAGAATTCTCCTTCATCATATGTGTCTTGGTTAATGTGAGGTTCATAATCCTTTTCATTGGGGTGAGGTGGTCTAACACGTGGCGACACTTCATAAACGACGTCCCGACCACTGAGATTTGGATCACTTTTACAGGCCCACGGTAGATAGAAAACTTGGGTCGCCTGTTGAGCCGTAATATGGACATCTGGAACATCCAAATGGGTGCTTTGTTTGATTTCGACTAGCCCTATATGTTCATGAGTCCTTCTAGTCTCCCTCGGCTGGAACCAATAACATCTGAAGACTACGACGTATGGTGGGTTTTCACCATAGAATTCAAGTTCATAAATTGCTTCAACTCTTCCATAATACTTGATACCTCCTTCGTCGGTAGCAGAGACACAACAATTTGTAGGCTTTCGGTCGGCCATAGATAGCTCTTTGCCATAGGTACGAAAATGATACCCGTTGATGTCATATTTGTCAAATGAATGGACCTTATAGTCAAAACCATTAGCTACTTGTCTCAATTCGGCATCCATAATCTCTGAATTATCCTACAAGTTTAATACGAAAGGATTGTTGCATTAGTCGCGAATTAGCCAAAGAAATGAAAGGATCAAATGGAAATTACCGTTTTTTAACCAAGAGATGAAACCGGGATATTCGGCTCCTTGTTTTGCCAGAAGCTCATACTCTTCGACGGAATCCTTTTGGATCACCGCTCCATACGAGAATATGGCGACGTATCGACTGCATCAAATATCCAGGAATAAGAGAAGTTCAAAGGAATTAGAAGTTGTGAAACAATGTACCGAGATCTTACTCGATGTACAGCCGCACTTCTGTTAGGTTGTTGAAGAGATATAGCGAAATGGTCCGCCATTCTTCAACATCCAACCTTACTTGTTTCGAACCACTGGCTGGTGCGAGATTCCCTTTGAATAGGCTGAGTTTGGATTGACCCTTTTGAGGTTCGTCAGCAATGTACCGAGGCTTCGGATTATGCAAATGACGTTTTTTGGCTTCGTAGTGTGCTGTCACGAAGTTTGCCGCCTCCTCAGTGATGAATGCCTCCGCCATCGATGCTTCTATTCTACGTTTATTTTTACATTTTGCTCGAAGCGTCTTCTGCATCCTCTCAGTTGAGTAGCACCAACGATTTTGCATGCCCCCCCCCAATCGTGCCTCGGTCGGGAGATGCAAAATCAAGTGTTGCATTGGATTAAAGGAGCTTGGCGGAAAGATCATCTCTAACTTGCAGATCAACTCCGACGCCAACTGTTCCATTTCTTCTAGGAGGCTAGGCGATAGTTCTTTCGCACAAAGAACACGGAAGAAATAGCTTAGCTCCGCCAGTACTATCCATTCATCCTCAGGGATGAAGCCACACAACATTATCCGCTCAATCCATATGTGCCAATCATGAGTTTTTAGACTAAATATTTTCAATTTTTGAAGACTCGCTCCCCTCTTTAGATTTGCTGCATACCCATTGGGGAACATCAACTCCTTTTTCACCCACAAAATAATTTCCTTCATAGCTGGCCTTCCAAGATTGAACCATGCCTTTCGCTTCGTCCAATTCCCCTTTCCTTTCGGTTCTTTCATGTTTTGTAACGGTCTATCACATAGCTCCTCTTGATCGACTCTAGCCTTAGTATTATGCTTTGATTTCCCCTCTATGCTGAACAAAGTACCAAAAATGGCTTCGGCGATATTCTTTTTAATGTGCATCACGTCGATGTTGTGTGGGCAAAGGAGGTCTTTGAAGTAAGGTAGATCCCAGAAGCATGTCTTGTGAGTCCAAGCGTGTTCCTTATTATACCCCTTGAAATACCCCGGACGCTCTAGATCTGGCTCGAGAGCATTTAACTGATCTAGGGTATGTTGGCCTGTCAACGCAGGTGGTGCAGAGTGTTCGACAACTCTACCTCTGATGAAGTTCTTCTTATCTTTCCTGAACTTATGGCCAATATGTAGAAACGGTCTATGCAAGTCAAAGCAACTATACTTGTGACCTACCGTCAGCCAACGAAACTCAAGAGCTCCCTTGCATGTGGGGAACGGGAACCTTCCATGCACACACCAGCCAACGAATAGCGCATACGCCGGCAAGTCATGTATCGAGTACATGTACCAGGCACGCATTATGAAGTACTCTTTGCTAAAGGCATCGTATGTCTTGAACCCATTATCCCAAGCTTCTTGCAGTTCGTCCTTAAGCGGCTGCATGTACATATTCATACTCTTCCCCGGATAGTTGGGCCTTGGAATTATCAACGTCAGGAAAATGTTCTTTCTTTGCATAATCTGCCCGGGGAGATTGAGTGGAATGACAAACACGGGCCAACAGCTGTATGGGGTTGCCATCTGACAAAACACACTGAACCCATCTATGCTGACGGCGACTCGAGGATGCCTTGGATCTGCCTTTTTTCCTTATGTAATGCATCGAAGCGCTTCCACGCTTCACCAACAGATGTGTGCACCATCATCACATTCCCATCTACATCTAGTTCGGTTCTTTTGCCCGTTTTGTGCCATGTCATCTGTCTGGCCGTCTCTTCGACCATGAAAAGATGTTGAAGTCTTAGTACGATTGGCATATACCGAAGAACATTAACGGGTATTTTGGTCTATGTCTTCTCACCCATACCGTTGTCTACCACAACATACCTGGAAGAATTGCAAATGGGACAATAGTTCATGTCCTCATACTGAAGCCTAAATGAGACACATCCTTTCTCACAAGCATGTATCTTCTCATAGGGCATCTTAAGAGCATGGAGGATTTTTTCTGACTGGTACAGGTTTGGAGGTAGCACATGGCATTTGGGTAGAAATCGTCCGAATACTGTCATCACCGCGTCATAGCATTCTCTGCCCAACTTGAATTGAGCCTTCAAAGCCATTATTTGTGAGATGGCATCCAGCTGACAAAGCTCAGTGTGCTCGTGGAGAGGATGTTTTGAGGACTCCAACATTTCAGTGAAGGCCTTTGCAGATTCCTCCATCTCCTCGTCGAGTCCCGAGCATCGTCAAAGTCTTGCACCATGTTTGCGGTCCCAGTACCATGGTCCTCGGTGCGATGATGAACCACCTCGGCTCTGGCATGTTCGGTAGACTCACCATGTAATGTCCAGACCGTGTAACCAAGCGTAAAACCAAACTTATGCAGGTCTTTACTCATTTCAAGCTCGTCCCTCTTTTTATAGTTGTCGCAACGGGCACAGGGGCACGAGCTTAATTCCTGGCCATTTGCAAATGCGGCTCTAACAAACCCCTTTGCTTTTGTTAACCATTCCTCGGTCCAAACTTTCTGACTAGTGTAACTAGTGTACATCCATGCACGATCACTCATATTGACTTCCTATTGGACACACAAGAAATATATACATAATTAAACAAACCATATCCATCAGTTAATGGAGTTTGTCAGTTTTATTACGTCCATGCAACCTACACGCTAATAGGTAAAGATAGGTCCTAATCCCACCCGAGTATGTGTAGATTGGGTTCGTTTTCCCGTGCTCTGCTCCGGATCCGACGCTAAATTTCGGCAGCACATCCCCGTTGTTCTCCTGATACACGTCTCAGCAATAAGCAGAGAGGATGTGTACCCGGAGAACAACAGGGAGGCACTGGCGAAATTCTGCATCAGATCCGGAGCAGAGCATATGGGAAAACGAACCCAATCTACAAATACTTGGGTTGTCCATGGATAACGTTGGACAATTCGAAAGAATCACGATTATAAATATGCAAATGCATGCATATTTATAGATGTAACCCTTTCGAACGGGAGACGCATAGTGGTTACGCATACTGATGACTGACACCTATAGCTACCAAGTTTCATCGGGAGATGTCATTTGTGCTCACCAACGAACACAGGGGCGGAGCTCGTCGAACACTAGACCCACGCAGCAACGAAATAACTGCACATTTAAATCCAAAGATGAGTAACTTAGCAATTTTGTTTCTTCCGGCGCGGGTTAGGGCGGCGGCAGGGGTGAGGGGTGGCGGCGGCTTGGGCAGGGAACGGACAGATCAGAGAAGGGGGGCACGGGCGCGGCCCCTTTTCTGCTAGCTACTAGGTCACAGCTCTTTGTCGTCTTCTAGCGGACGGCAAAGAGCATACCTAGTGGGGTGGGGCCGGTGGAAATGGATGACCTAACGGCCATTTTCTTTGTTATCCGCTGGCTGACAGCAAAGAACTTTTGTCGTCCGCCAGCAGACGACAAAGAAAATGGCTGTTAGGTCGTCCTCGTAAGCCCACCACCCATCCTCTTTGCCGTCAGCTAGCAGACGGCAAAGCGTCTTTGCCGTCCGCTAGCGGACGGTGAGGGAGTCCTGGATTAGGGGCTATCCGGACAGCCGGACTATATACATCGTCCGGACTATTGAAGCGTCAAGATACAAGACTCAAGACTTCATCCCGTGTCCGGATGGGACTTTCCTTGGCGTGGAAGGCAAGCTTGGCGATCCAGATATTATATTTCCCTCCTTGTAACCGACTCCATGTAAACACTAGCCCTCTCCGGTGTCTATATAAACCAGAGAGGTTGGTCCTTAGAAGGCCGATCGTAATTACAATCATACCATCATAGGCTAGCTTCTAGGGTTTAGCCTCTATGATCTCGTGGTAGATCTACTCTTGTACTACCCATATCTTTAATATTATTCAAGCAGGAAGTAGGGTTTTACCTCCATCGAGAGGGCCTAAACCTGGGTAAACATCTGTGTCCCTTGCTTCCTGTTACCATCAGCCTAGACGCACAGATCGGGACCCCTACCCGAGATCCGCCAGTTTTGACACCGACATTGGTGCTTTCATTGAGAGTTCCTCTGTGTCATCGCTACATGGCTCAATGGCTCCTCCAGTCATCATGAACAACACGATCCCGGGTGAGACCTTTCTCCCTGGACAGATCTTAGTGTTTGGTGGTTTTGCCCTGCGGGCCAACTCGCTTGGCCATCTGGAGCAGATCGACAGCTACGCCCCTGGCCACCAGATCAGGTTCAGAAACCTGAACTACACGGTGGACATTCACGGAGACTTGATCTTCGACGGATTCGGGCCTATGCCAGGAGCGCCGGACAGTCACGACAAGCACGGCTTAGACCTGCTGTCGGACAAAGCTCGGGTATCACCTCATGATAGCCCGGACCTAAATCCGGAGCAGGCTGCACTGCCTAAGGACGGAGGGATGGACCCCGCCCCGCGGGTCGCGCACTTATCGGAGATGGAGCCGAACATGGGTCTTACCTCTGTGGTGACCTGGACCCCGCCCCGCGGGTCGCGCACTTTCTCAAGGTCTGAACACTAGGCGATAATTAATTTTCTCTCCATGTCTCGAAGCCAGTCCTCGGCTTCAAGAGGTTTGTCAGTGTGAGAAAATGTTTGGGGACGCGTCTTCTGTAGCTCAGATAACTTGGATTGCTGCTGGTACTGTCCGCGGTGATTTCCCATATTGATGACTTGGTTCAGTATTTCCTAGTGTTGCTGCTGACTTTGTTCATAAAGACGGCACATTTGGGAAAGTGCCGCTTCAACATCTGTTGACTTGTCTCGCCTCGTGAAATTGTTGCCTGGGGTGTGCCATAATTTTCTCTGTCGGAGTTGGCATGGAGCGCATCCAAGGACGAGACATAGTTTACTCTGGGGATATGTTTTGAAACACTCATAAGAAAAGAAAATGAAGCGCAAAAAAATCAATAAATTCAAGAAGGTGCAAAAATTGCAAATGCTCCAAGATTTTTCAAGAGAATAAATACGTTTGCGCACGGAAAAGGATCGTTCATTACATATCTTACACGCAAGCAGTAATTATACAATACATCACTCAGGATATGCGTACATAAATCCTGACATGTTATTTAGTCTAGTGCACTTCTCCCGATCCTACATGATGCGCAAACAAGCTACTTCTCACAGCCTATTTACATATAAACATATCGTACAAATCGGTACATCGCATGGCTGCTAAGCGCATTTAGTCGGAGATGGTAAGGATTTCCTTGGCCTGCCAAGGGTGAGGCGAGAGAGGCTGGGGACTCAACCTCCTCTTCGGAGATAGGCTCCAGACGAGAGGTGCTGCGGAGTTGGTGGAGCAGGTGCCTGTCTTGAACAACTCGAATCTGAGCGGGCACGAGGGTGGTGCGAACGAACCGGAGTAGGCGCAATGACATGGTTGAACTCCTCCGTGGTAGGCAGGCGACGAGTAGCGGCGCGAGCAGTAGGAGCGAACGATGCTGATGACGATACGAAAGTCAGTGGCGGTGCGGCGCGCAGGAGCTCCCTCCTGTTGGCGGCACAGCCATGGACTGAGTCCATGTGGGCAGCTACAAAGTCATCCACCAGGTTGTCGAAGGCTGCCTCCAAAGCCCGGAGATACTCGATGAGCATCTCAAAAGCTTCGTCCCGTTCTCATCTGGGGAAAGAGAACACGTAGTGGCGAGTGTATGGCACGTGACATGGCAGGTAGCGGTAGCGACGAGTCTTCATCGAAGGAAGGATATCCGCTATCGCCTCACGGGCTGCCATCTGCAGTGCATGCTTCTCTGTGGGCATGGCTCTCCCCACGAACCGGTAATGCACAACTCGTCCTCTCTTGAATTCCACCGCTGCTTGGTGCATGGTTAGACGGTCATTGACCTTGTGCTGAGAGGAGAGAAGATCGGGCGCACATCCGCCCCATCGCGACTTGGACGATGAAGGAGAGAAGCTTGATTTAACCCATCGGGCATGTTGGCGAACATCTGCGACTTCGCAATCGTTGCCAGCCATCTACAAAAGTAGGCAGAAATCCTGAGTAGTCAAATCATAAATTTATGCTGACTGTCAGAAATTGACTACATTTGTGAAAATAATGAACAGCTCTATTATGCTAATAACCGATTAGCGATCGCACCTAGTGGCTTCCTACAGTCAGCCTGGCTCTGGTACCAAGCTTGTCACGACCGGTTTTTCAATAAAAATATTTATTGAACAACCGACCTATGAAATACAATATGAGGAAAATCCTCCATATCAGTAGACAAAACTTTGATACAAGAAGCCAGTAGCATTACAATATTATAGGGGTCGGACTGAAGATGCCCAACCAATTATTACAACACGCCAATAATTATACATGATGGCGGATATGACACAAGGTGTGGGGTGGAAATACTACTGACTTGAGATATGAGTGGTCGGTGGAATAACACAGTGGGGTGGTTAATAAGTCTACTGCACTAGCGGCTCATCGAGCGTCTAGGTGAGGCTCGATGAATTTATTTAGGTAGCGGAAGCGGATATATCACAATGACTAATCCAGGGGTCGCACGAGACTGACTGGGATTCCTCTAGGCGTCGGACTCGCTATCGAACTCTTCATCCATGAGATCGCTTTCACAACATCCGCCAAATCAACAAGCCGGTGAGTACTATGAAAGTACTCGCAAGACAGTTCGGACAAAAGATATAACAAATGAATGCATGAATGCGTCATGATTAATTTTAACAATGCTCAATTAAATCAGTATAGCAAAATAAATAAGGAGGGAATCGGCGGTAGTCCGCCCGAAAACCCAAAGAAGATAAACTCAAAAATGATCGGGTGTCTGAAGCGACGCCTCGAAGGGTGAACAAATAAGCAAAACATGCCACAGTCGGGCGTCTGAGAGACACCTCATAAAGGGCTTATATTGAAATAAAAAATACATCGTGCCCGCGATGGACGTCGGAGCAACATCACGTAAAGGGCTTATAATGAAAGTAATAATAATGCCGCAATGGACGTCGAGCGACATCACGTAAAGGGCTTATAATAAAAATAAATAACAGCAATGCATGATCGGACGTCCGAGCGACATCGCAGAAAGGGCTTATAATGAAAATAAATGACAACAATGCCGCAGTCGGACGTCTGAGCGACATCGCAGAAAGGGCTTATAATAAAAATAAGTGACAACAATGCCGCAGTCGGATGTCTGAGCGACATCGCAGAAAGGGCTTATAATACATTATTCATAACTGACAAGATATAGTGCTCACGGAAAATATTCATCACAAGACAATAAGCGGGTTAGTCCATTCACAGGAAAATAAACATTTGATACTCAAATGGTTCTCGGGAGTTTCTGTCACCGAGACTTACACTTGACAAGATGAGATGAACACGGTACTTGGATATGAATAAGATGAATTCAATAATTTTGACTCTGCAGAGTTTGTACCAAAATTTTTTCCACAGCCAACGGATTTCCATAGTCACGAAGGACTAGTTCCGTTTACGGTATTTCGGAAGAAACACAACTAGCTACTACACACCCATCATACGTCACGTTGCCAGGAATCACCCTAGACAGCGTTTAAGAAAAACTTTGAGACGGGGAGATCACAATCTCGAATAGCATGGGATCAAATTTATTTACGCGCGCTCTAAGGGGTGCCCCCCTCTCGGTCCCAACCGGAAACACCCATGCCCCCTGACCGGATGAAAGGCTTTAATCCAGGGCCATGGAACCTCCATCCCGGCCTCTCGAATTGGTGTGTACCAGGAAGTGGTTTGCAACTTACTAGGCCGTATCCCTTGCGGGAAACAGGTGGTAGTACGAAAGGGAGGCCGGACAGGAATCTGACTGATTTATGTTGACACCGGGTCAACGATATGGCATGCTACGACACTGCCATCTTACCCATACTCATGCCAACTCATGGTCATGCAACAAGTTTCCAACAACTCATGTTTTTGCCGAGCTCATTTGCCTCAATGCTCACGAGATAAACTATCATCGAAATGCTCATGAACGTGCCATGATACAAAATAATGCAAACATGTCCAGACACTCATCATATCAAAAGTTCAGACTTTGCTTGCCTGGTTCGGAGTAGTCGGGGTCTAGCTCGGCGAAGTTCGCGGTTCCGTCACCTCCTTCGGTATCTACGGTACACAAAAATACACGCGCTAACGAAAATACCGTGGGGTACAGAAAGTTGATCCATATATTTTTCAAATAAATATGACAAAAAAACTAGACAAAAATTTGAAGAGGACAAAAAAAGAATCACTCGAAAATTCCTTTCTGTTAAAAAGTTATAAGGGTTTTAACCCAAGGACCCATCTGTAATGAAACAGAAAACTTCCAGGGGGTTTTGCAGAAAAATCCAGAAAAACGGTTCAGAGTGGAAGCGTATTTGCCAAAGTACGCTTTCAGAAAATGATTCAAAAAAAACATAAGAGAGGCTGACGGGCGGGTCCCACCCGTCAGGTTTGAAATTTCAAACGAGGGAGTCGGGGCTCGTCGGCGCCTGAGAGCCGCGGTGGTCGCCGGCGGCGATCAACGGCGAGGCAGGGAGATCGGAGAGTACCTCCATGTTCAGGGCGCCATTCCGCGTCTGTGGGAGGTGGTGGTGGTCGCCGGCGAGTACCACGTCGGCGGCGACGCTTGCTCCGGCGGACGGTGATTCGAGTGGTCGTGGACCTCGTCGGAGAGAGCTGCGGAGGTGGAATTGAGGAGGGGGTTAGACTCGTGATAGCAGGAGAGGGTATCTGACGAGGTTAGGGCGCCGGAGATGACCTCACCGGAATGAATCACATTGGAGGCCGAGGTGGAACGAAGTGGCCGGAGTCGGGGAAGGAGAGCTCCTCGTGGCCCTTCCAGGGAGTTGGCGAGGTCTGGAGAGGTAGTGGAGGTGTGCGGGGGCGAGAGCAAGCTCGGGGGTGCTATATATAGCCGCCCCGAGGCGGTTGCCGAGAACGGGGTTCTCCGGTGAGGTGATTACGGTGGAGCTGTGGTTGCACGGTCGGCTTAGGAGCTTGAGCACCGACTAGACGATGAACTGGTGCCATCCCCGTGTCCAACTCAGCAAGGAGGGCGAGGTTACGGTTTGTCCTCGACGGAATGGCCGCACGGCCCGTCAGCGGCAGAGAACGCGCTCTGCGCGTGCCAGGACACGGCGACGGTGCTGCATGCATGCGCTGGCGAGGAAATGGCCACGTGGAGCCACCAGGGGGTTTGGGCGGCGCCGAACGGCGTTATGCCGCCGTTCTGCTCCCTGTCGGCCGCTATGGTGGTTCGGCCACCGCAAGACACGCCGGCGCAGGCGGGCGAGGGTGCCACCGACGCCAGGAACGTGCCAAGAACGCGTGTGAGGCTCCGGACAAGCAAGCTAGGCCGTGAGCAACGTGCCAAGTGCACTGTGAGCATGTGACTGAATTTGTGACGAAGATCGACACTGAAACTCTAAACTTAACTGAAGATGAACAGAAACAGTGCATGCAAGGTGTTCGACAGAATGATCTAGGCATATAGGGATTTTTCCTTGAGCTTGGTTTTGGTGGAGGGGCCTCTCATTGCATCTAGAGGCTGCCTGAATATTTGTGGAATTTTTGGAGAAGTGTAGATATGAATTTCACCAAATTTGGCAAGTCTGGTCCAAACTTGCAGAGACTATAATTTGAAATCTTTGAACAGAAGAGGAGTGGTTCTTGATTGTTCTAGGTTGTGGGTACCAAGGACTACCCAAGGGAGTTGGTTTGAGGTCATAACTCAAATGCATTAAGGTACTTGCTTTGCAAATTACCTAGGCTCAAAATAGTAGACAGAAAAGATTTGGGAGAGAATTAAATGAAATAAAAATCCAGAAGAGGGTTGAACTAGTTGAGACAGACTGTTTGGATTGCCCAAAGTGGAAGGAGATATATTTGGGAAGATTTTACCATATGGTGCATGGCCAAATCATGAATGATTTCAAATATGGGAGAGGATGAAAAACTCCTAGAGTTTCTTTTTGAAAGAAAATAAACTCCAAAGATTTTTCTTGAATTCTTGAGAAAAGGGCAATCAGAAGAAAAATTTAAAAACCAAACACCAGAGTTGAAGGAGATGCAAAAGTAAAATATTCGCCAAAGGGAAAAAGCTTTTGAGAGAGATTTTTGGAAGGGTTTTGGAGACCTCCTTCAAATCCAACAAAATTTTGAAGAAAACCAAAGGAAAAATTTTGGAGTGTCACAACGGAAGAAGCCGTTCAAAAGAAATAATCAGGGACCGTCCAGTCTAGACCGCATACTGGAGCGCTCGTGCCAAATTCATGGCACCCCGGACAAGCCAGCCAACCACACCAATAGAGATTGCTGGGTATTCAAACAGGCCGGCAAGATAAACGCCGAAGACAAGGACAAGGGGCTGCACAGCGACAATGACGAGAAGCCGCAATGTCCAAACATGGGGGGACAGAAGAAATTCCCCCCCTCCCCCAGGTGAAAACGGTCTACATGATCTACGCCATGCACATCCCCAAGCGGGAACGGATGCGAGCACTGTGGGACGTCTATGCAATGGAGCCAGTCGCCCCAAAATTCAACCCATGGTCAGCTTGTCCAATCACCTTTGATCGTAGGGATCACCCTACTAGCATCCGTCACGGCGGATCGGCCGCATTGGTCCTAGACCCAATCATCGATGGATTCCACCTCACGCTGTCCTTATGGATTCGGTGGCAGCAACTGAACCTGCTTTATCGGGACACAAGTCGCAAAATGGGCATTGACCCTTCAAGGATCAAGGCCACCAAAACCACCTTTAAAGATGTGATTCCTGGAGTAGAGGCCCGTTGCACGGGCTCCATAACATTGGAAGTGGTCTTCCGATCTCCGGATAACTTCCGAAGCGAAGAGTTAATCTTCGATATCGTCCCTTTCCGTAGTGGTTACCATGCATTGCTCGGACGAACCGCATACGCTAGATTCAATGCGGTACCACACTACGCATACCTCAAGCTCAAGATGCCAGGACCACGCGGGGTCATAACAGTGAATGGAAATATGGACCGCTCTCTACGAACTGAAGAACATACCGCAGCCCTCGCAGCGGAAGTACAATGCGGCCTTCTCCGACAAACCAATCCGGCAACAACAACTTCAAGCACCGTCAAGAGAGTCCAGAGCACCCCACAAAAGGATCATCAGGCACGCCAAGAGTGCGACTAGCAGTCCAGCCTCCACTTAAGCCCCATCAAAGCAGCATTCATGCCACGCGCACACAATTACTTACTCAAGATACCATGGGCATAGGCGGAGGCGCAACAACGACTCAGTCAACAGTGCGGGATAACCGCCACATACCTTCATAACATGTCCTCCTTTTTCAGGACAGTGCTTTAGAGCAGCCTCTTCAGAAGAGCCGGATTGTCGGACTTACATAGGAGAGAAAACCAAGGAGGCAACAGGCTTCGCGCACATAAGGAAACACCCAGGTGGAATCTATTTACGATCATTATACTTGTTTTATATATCCATACGCGGCCTGCCTCCGGAGAGGACATGTTAAATAGTCGTATTTATCTCCGCTTAATGCATTCATTGTAAACATACGCTTAAACGTATTTTCATCAATGGGAGATTATATATAGCGTCAGCTCATTATTGTTATTTGAACATTTTTCTTACAAATGTTTCTTTGATATTGCATCCGTACACTTTGGTACGGTCCGTTTGCCAGGGGCTTCCTATGGTGCCCCGTTCTACGGCAACTAAAGTCCGAACACTTTAAACAGTGCGGCACCCCGAACTTATAGCACTATATGCATCAGTTCCGAATCATGTCTTGGGTCTACAGTTGGGTTAGCCCAGCTCCCTTGTTTTGGTACCTTACGTTCCGTTATATCGGCTAAGGTAGCGCAGGGAGAACTACTGCGATTTTGTCCCGGTTCTTCCGGACGAGCACCTCAGTTGAGAAAGCCGAAAACTGACCGGCATGTTGTGGCGAGAGCTGGTCGCTGTTCGTGAGGTCTTAAAATCCTTAAAGATTTTCCGCTTTAGGCGATAAATCGGCTTCGTCCGATCTAGGCGTATATAGCGCCCCAATTCGGCCTTCCGGATTCTAGGGGCTTCGCCGAAATTTAAAATTGTAGACATCTATGGCTAAGTGAAAGTTATAAAGCCGAATAGTCCGATTGCCTTGTTCGCTGCGCCGGATACCTCCTTAAGGGACCAAACATTTGGATAAAGAGTATCCGGGTTTTTCTAGGAACACCCCAGCACTAGTTGCGTGGGGGCGGAAGCCGACGACTAGCCTACTTTCAGTATCCTATAAACAGCCGCACATAAGGTAATATTTTAAATCAAACAGTGCTACATAGCACAAATAACTTCGTCTTTAAATTACAACAGCGGCAAAGGTACATTTATTCAAAGATCTTGTCCTTGGAACACTCATCGGCCACGAGACGAGCACCTTTCATAATGCCATCATAATACTTCTCGGGATGGCGATGCTCCTTGCCCTCCGGCGGACCGTCCTTCACCAGCTTCTCCGCATCCAGCTTGCCCCAATGCACCTTCGCGCGGGCAAAGGCCCGACGGGCACCCTCGATGCAAACGGATCGCTTGATTACTTCAAGCCGCGGACAGGCATTCACCGTCCGCTTGATCAGGCCGAAGTAGCTAGTGGGCAGGGGCTCACCATGCCACATCCGGATTATGAAATCTTTCATAGCCACTTCGGCCGACCTATGGAGTTCGACCAACTGCTTCAGTTGATCACTCAGAGGCGTTGGGTGTTCGGCCCCAGCATACTGGGACCAGAACAGCTTCTCCGTTGAGCTCCCCTCTTGGGCACGGTAGAACTCCACGGCATCTGATACGCTGCGTGGCAGATCTGCGAACGCCCCTGGAGAGCTCCGAATTCGAGTAAGTAAAAGAAACGCCTCCTCCACATGTTTGCTTTGCACAAATAATTTCTTACCCGCCGCTATCTTTTTGGCCTCCTGGATATCCTGTTGTGCCTTCTCGGCTTCGGCCTTGGCGTCTTTCATACTCACAAGGGCTTTCGCAAGCTCGGCCTCTTTCGTCTTCAGATCATGCTCCACGGACTCGAACTTCTTGCCGAGGCCCTGGAGCTCTTGTTGTACCTCACCCACTCTAGCACTTTGCTTATCGCACTCTCTACATTCCAAGGCCGCCTTGTCTTCGGCCTTGGATAGCGCTTTCTTCAGGGACGCCACTTCGGCGGTGGACCCTGTCACACAGTCACGACGCTTTGCCGTCAGACTAAACAATTTTATCTATCTTTACATACATAAGAGCGGAGAATTACTCACCTTTGCTCTCTTCGAGCCGCCTCTTCGTGAGGTCGAGCTCGCCCTGCGCCTGCTCTAGGTCCCGCTTTAGTTCGGCAACCTCGGCTGTGCGGGCAGTAGCGGCAAGCAGCACGGCCTGCTTATTCACATAAACGCTTATTAGACTCCTGCGGATTATAATTGACCCTCCGTTTGGCTTTTCTGTCCGAACACCAAACATAGTATCAGGGGCTACTACCTATCGTGTGGTAATTTCACACATTTTTATTACTTACCTTGAAGCCCGTCAGGAGGCTTGTGCAAGCTTCGGTTAGTCCGCTTTTGGCGGACAGAGCCTTTTGAATCACCGCACTCATAAGAGTACGGTGCTCTTCATCTATGGAAGCGCCTCGAAGCGCTTCCACCAGACTATCCGGCACCGTTGACGTGACGGAAGTCCTCGGCACGGGCGGCTCGCCCTCCCTAACGAGGGGCTGCCCGCCTAAGTCCGGAGCCATCGAAGGTTCTGGAGCAGTGTTCGGTCGAGAGTCCGCCTTGTTGCGGCTCTCATCGACGCGATCGCGGGGATCTTGAACCCCGCATGTCCGACATCCGGAATTCCGCCTTGGGGCGTCTCCAGGGTCACCTCCCCCTGCTCGGGGAACCTTCGGGACAACACCTCCATGTCATCCATAGGCTGAGGAGTGGTGGCCGTCGGGAGCGAGTTCATCTCTGAAGCGCTCAGAGACCCATCCGAAGACGACTCCACCGGATGAGCCCTGGCCGGACTGCATATATGTTCGGCGTTATTAAACAACTATGAAGTAAATCACGATAGAGGGCGGACACTTATGATCGCGCCAGGGACTTCCCCCTGGGCAGCCACCCTTCCTCGCTATGAGCAGCCGTGGTGGAGTAGTCTGGAAGGGACGTCTTTCCCTTCTTGGGCGTCCCAGCCCCCCCCCCCTCTGGGGCGGCTTTCCTCTTTTTGTCCTCCCCAGCACGGGGAGGTAGAGTTTCTTCTTGCTTCCCCCCTCCTCCGCGGGAGGAATCTGTTTCGTCGTCATCGGACGACGTAGGTATGACGGCCTTGCGTCGAGGGCCTCTCCTGGCCCCATGGCCCGTCTCCTCAGGCTCCTCATCCTTTCCGGATGGGGCGGCCTCTTCTTCTTCTTCTTCCTCCTCGTCGGGGGAGGAGTGTTCCTCGTCGTCTTTGGATGAGGCTTCCAGCACAACCTTACGCCGGAGACCCTTCTTGGTCCCCGGGGCCTTCTTTTCGGCCTTTTTCTCCGGTGCCTTGTAGGGCACCGGGATCAGCATCTCTGCCAAGAGAGCATCAGCTGGATCTTCTGGCAGCGGAGCCGGACAGTCAATCTGCTTCACTGTCTCCACATAGTCCTGATCAAATATACACAAATACTTAAGACTCCCCCATGAATGTATTGGGAAAAACCGAATTCGGTGGTAGTCCCAAAACTCACCGGACGCGGGGGCCGCGCTGCATGAAGTCCGCGGTCCTCGGATGTGGGAGGAGGTACTTCGGAGGCCTTAAACAACGCCTTCCACGCGTCCTTGTGCTTCATGCCATAGAGCCTCTGAAGCGTCTGGTGTTTGGCCGGGACGAACTCCCACAGATTGAATGCCCGCCTTTGGCACAGCAGAATCCGGCGAACGAGCATGACCAGGATCACGTTGACAAGCTTGATGTTCTTGTCCTTCATGCTCTTGACGCAGGATTGGAGCCCGGTCACCTCTGTAAGTTCGCCCCAAGTCAGGCCCTTCTTTTCCCAGGAGGTGAGCCGCATGGGGGCTCCGGATCGGAACTCGGGGGCCGCCGCCAGTTGGCGCCGCGCGGCTTGGTGATGTAGAACCACCCCGATTGCCACCCTCTTACGGTCTCTGCAAAGGAGCCATTCAGCCAGGTGACGTTAGGCATCTTGCCCACCATGGCCCCTCCGCACTCCGCTTGCTTGCCGCTTACAATCTTCGGCTTCACGCAGAAGATTTGTAGCCACATGCCGAAGTGAGGCCGGATGCGGAGGAAGGCCTCACATACGACGATGAACGCCGAGATGTTGAGGACAAAATTCGGGGCTAGATCATGGAAATCTAGCCCATAGTAGAACATGAGCCCGCGGACGAAGGGGTGAAGTGGAAACCCCAGTCCATGGACGAAGTGGGCGACGAACACGACTCTCTCGTGGGGTCTCGGGGTCGGAATGATCTGCCCAGCGTCCGGTAGCCGGTGCGCTATGTCTGCGGCCAAGTATCCGGCCGCCCAAAGATTTGCGATGTGCTTCTCCTTGATGGTGGAAGCCACCCACTTGCCTCCTGCTCTGGGCATGTTTAGCTGTGCGGAGAAGACTTGGGCTTGGGCGCTGGAACTCAAGGGGGCAAGAGGGGGCAAAGGAGGAAGAAGGCGTGGGTAAAAATGGGGAAATCTTATCCCTTTATAGAGTTGATGAAAGCGGTGCGCCTCCCCACTTGCCCGTTAGGGATCGTTTGCTTCCCAAGCGCCACGGCTGATGATGTGGTGGGATTACCCGTACCCGTATTGATGAGAATCCCGTGATAAGGGGACACGATCTCTGCTTTGACAAGACGTGTCAAGGAAACCGCCTCGCAATATGCGCTGTGGCTAGTTGTGGGAAAACGGTTCGAATAATGACCTGATCGTAATGACACGTCGCGTTGCCTAAAAAGTTGTCAGCAGATTGCATTTGTGAAATACCATTCTCTCTACGATGGCATGTGAAGATCATTTTGTGGATCCGAACACGGTTCAAGTGTTCGATAACTACTTTGGAGTACTCGGAGAAGGAACCCGCCCTGTAATGCCGAAGACAAGACTGCGCGCCGGACTCATCGTCATTGAAGCCTGGTTCACGGGCTACTGAGGGAGTCCTGGATTAGGGGGTATCCGGACAGCCGGACTATATACATCGTCCGGACTATTGAAGCGTGAAGACACAAGAATCAAGACTTCGTCCCGTGTCCGGATGGGACTTTCCATGGCGTGGAAGGCAAGCTTGGTGATCCGGATATTATATTTCCCTCCTTGTAACCGACTCCATGTAAACCCTAGCCCTCTCCGGTGTCTATATAAACCGAAGAGGTTGGTCCTTAGAAGGCCGATCACAATTACAATCATACCATCATAGGCTAGCTTCTAGGGTTTAGCCTCTACGATCTCGTGGTAGATCTACTCTTGTACTACCCATATCTTCAATATTAATCAAGCAGGAAATAGGGTTTTACCTCCATCGAGAGGGCCCGAACCTGGGTAAACATCTGTGTCCCTTGCTTCCTATTACCATCAGCCTAGACGCACAGATCAGGACCCCCTACCCGAGATCCGCCGGTTTTGACACCAACAGACGGCAAAGATATGCTGATGGCAAAGCCTTCCGTTGCTGTCCGCTGCCTCTTTGCCGTCTGTTTTCCGTTGGCTGATGGCAAAGCCTTTCTTTGCCGTCCGCTAGTTGACGGCAAAGAGTCAGCAGAAGGCAAATCTGCTGATTCCAGTAGTGACACTCGTGTGAAGTGGCACTATGATATGTCTACGTCGTATATATAATTTTTTATTGTTCCATGCCAATATTCTACAACTTTCATATACTTTTGGCAACTTTTTATACTATTTTTGGGACTAACATATTAATCTAGTGCCCAGTGCCAGTTCCTGTTTGTTGCTTTTTTTTTCGCGGAAACCCCATATCAAACTGAGTCCAAACGGGATAAAAACGGACGGATAATATTTTCGGAATATTTGTGAAATATGGGAAGAAGAATCAACAAGAGAAGGTGCCCGAAGGGGCCACGAGGTAGGGGGCGCGCCCCTGACCCTCGTGGGCCCCCCGTAAGGCGGTTGTTGATCTTCTTTGGCCACAAGAAAGCTAATTTTCGGAGAAAAATCTGGGCGAAGGTCTCAATCCAAACGGAGTTATGGATCTCTGGATATATAAGAAACGGTGAAAGGGCAGAATACCATAACACGGAAATAGAGAGAGACAGAGAGACAGATCCAATCTCGGAGGGGCTCTCACCCCTCCCATGCCATGGAGACCAAGGACCAGAGGGGAAACCCTTCTCCCATCTAGGGATGAGGTCAAGGAAGAAGAAGGAGGAGGGGGGCTCTCTCCCCCTCACTTCCGGTGGCGCCTGGGTGCCACCGGGGGCCATCATCATCACCGCAATCTTCACCAACTCTTCCCCCCTCTATGCAGCGGTGTAACCCCTCTTTTACCCGCCGTAATATCTACTTAAACATGGTGCTCAACGCTATATATTATTTCCCAATGATGTATGGCTATTCTATGATGTTTGAGTAGATCTGTTTTGTCCTATGGGTTAATTGATGATCGTGATTGGTTTGAGTTGCATGTTTTATTATTGGTGTTGTCCTATGATGCTCTCCGTGTCGCGCAAGCGTGAGGGATCCCCGCTGTAGGGTTTGCAATATGTTCATGATTTTCTTATGGTGGGTGGCGTGAGTGACAGAAGCACATACCCGAGTAAGTAGGTTGTTTGTGTATGGGAGTAAAGAGGACTTGATGCCTTATAATGCTATGGTTGGGTTTTAACTTAATGATCTTTAGTAGTTGCGGATGCTTAATAGAGTTCCAATCGTAAGTGCATATGATCCAAGAAGAGAAAGTATGTTAGCTTATGCCTCTCCCTCAAATAAAATTGCAATAATGATTACCGGTCTAGTTATCGATTGCCTAGGGACAAATAACTTTCTCGTGACAAAAAGCTCTTTACTAAAACTAATTTAGTTGTGTCTTTATCTAAACATCCCCTACTTTTTATTTACGCGCTCTTTACTATCTTGCAAACCTATCCAAAAACACCTACAAAGTACTTCTAGTTTCATACTTGTTCTAGGTAAAGCGAACGTTAAGCGCGCGTAGAGCTGTATCGGTAGTTGATAGAACTTGAGGGAGTATTTGTTCTACCTTGCGCTCCTCGTTGAGTTCGACACTCTTACTTATCGAAAGAGGCTACAGTTGATCCCCTATACTTGTGGGTTATCAAGACCTTTTTGTGGCGCCGTTGCCGGGGAGTCATAGCGTGGGGTGAATATTCTCGTGTGTGCTTATTTGCTTTATCACTAAGTAATTTTTATTTGCTGTTCTAAGTTGTTCTCTATCTTTAGTTATGGATATGGAACACGAAATGCCAAAAAAATTAGGTGTACTTGCTGCTCATGGAGATGGGGAACCTCCTAAAACCCTCGATGCTCGTTATGTGATAGATATTATCTACTACTTTGATAATCCTGAGAAAACCCCATTCAATTTGGTAATGGGAGACACGTTGGATCAACGTGAATACTTTGGGGATTATCCCTTGACTCAAAAAGGGAAACTATTATGGGATCAAATTTGTATGTTGAAGTGGTATGCTAGGCAACTATGCTTGAGATATGACTATACTTGTTGCTCTAGGATGAAGGCCCCACACCTTCCCTTTTCATGCAAATTTAATGATAATGAAACCTTGGCTTCTTATGCTAGAGGTATATATGATTACTATGATGTGGAACAAATAAAAGAATTTGTTGCTTTTATGGGTGTTTATGAAATTGAATCTGTATTTAAAGAGTGTGAAAATCTTTATGATGCTGTTTATAGACCTGAAAATTTAGCTATCCTTAAATATTGCTATGAGAATTATGAATACAATGCCGATATTGATGCATTTATTGAGAAAGTCTCCGCTGTCCAAGAAGAGACTAATATTTCGCAGGAGTCTATGGAAGAAGAAATTGATGAAACTGTGAGCTCATTGGATGAAAAAGATGAGGAGGAGAGCAAAGGACAAAAGGAGGAAGAGCGGATTGATCACCCGTGCCCACCTTCTAATGAGAGTAACTCTTCAACTCATACATTGTTTAATTTCCCTTCATGCTTACCGAAGGATGATTGCTATGATGACTGTTATGATCCCGTAGATTCTCTTGAAATATCCCTTTTTGATGATGCTCGCTATGCTTGTGGCCAAGATGCCAATATGAATTATGCTTATGGAGATGAACTTGCTATAGTTGTTAAACATGAAATTGTTGCTATTGCACCCACGTATGATAGTCCTATTATCTTTTCGAATTCTCCCGACTACACTATTTCGGAGAAGTTTGCCTTTATTAAGGATCATATTGATGGGTTGCCTTTTACCGTTGCACATGATGATTTTGATAGATATAATATGCATGTGCTTGCTGCTCCTACTTGTAATTATTATGAGAGAGGAACTATATCTCCACCTCTCTATGTTTCCAACACGATAAAATTGCAAGAAACTGTTTATACTATGCATTGGCCTTTACTATGTGTGCATGAATTGTTCTTTTATGACATGCCGATGAATAGGAAGAGAGGTAGACTTCGTCATTGCTTGATATATGTTGCTTTGTGCTCACTACTAAATGCCAAATCATTGCTAATTAAAATTGGCTTTGATATACCTTGGGATCCGGGTGGATCCATTACTTGAGCACTATATGCCTAGCTTAATGGATTTAAAGCGCTGGCAGGGAGACAACCTGGAAGTTTTAGGGAGTAATTTATTTCTGTTGAGTGCTTTCATGTAGATTAAAAACAAAAAAATAAAGAGGGGAACCCAAAACTTTTCAAAAAGGAAAGTGAAAGTGAGAGAGACAAGCATTGTTGAAGTGGGGGAGCTCCTTGAACTTTGTTCATGCTCACGGAAACTTTGTGAATCCTGATTACAGAAAATTTTCAATAAAAATAATTATCCCCTTGTACAATTCCATTGTATTATAAAAATAACGTGCCAAGGTTTGCCTTTAGGATGTTTACAATGCTTGTTGGTTTGTGCGGTGCA
The DNA here is from genome assembly GCA_021605205.1 of Aegilops longissima. NCBI lineage: Eukaryota > Viridiplantae > Streptophyta > Magnoliopsida > Poales > Poaceae > Aegilops > Aegilops longissima. The sequence goes on along the minus strand of CM038679.1, from coordinate 533,678,363 downwards.
GGACAGAAACTTTGGCTGTAGTGCGCGATTTTTCATTTTTTACTGGAACGCCAAACGGTTCTGAAACTTATTGCACTGCCTTTCTATACAAATTGTTTATTTTTCATAATTTTTATAGAATTTTTGAAGTAACATAAGAAAGGTTAATGTTCATATTGTTACAGACTGTTCAGTTTTAGACAGATTCTGTTTTTGATGCATAGTTTGCTTGTTTTGATGAAACTATCAATTCCTATCAGTGGATTAAGCCATGGAAAAGTTATATTGCAGTAGCTATAATGCAAAAAAAAAATTGAATTGGTTTGCAATAGTACTGATACGTCACCAACGTATCTATAATTTATGAAGTATTCATGCTATTATACTATCCTTCTAGGATGTTTTATATGCATTTATATGATATTTTATATGATTTTGGGACTAACCTGTTAACTTAGAGCCCAGTGCCAGTTTCTGTTTTCTCCTTGTTTTAGAGTATCGCAGAAAAGGAAAACTAAATGGAGTCCAATTGACGTGCCACTTGACGGAGATCATTTTTGGACCAGAAGAAGCCCACGGAGTACCAGAAGCAGGCCAGAAGAGTCCCGGGCTGCCCACGAGGGTGGGGGGCGCGCCCACCACGCTAGGGCGCACCCCCGTGCCTCGTGGACAGCCCGGAGACCTCCCTGACGTGAAATCAACACAAAACTCTTCTATATATACCCAAACTTCCAGAAAGAAACCTAGATCGGAAGTTCCGCCACCGCAAGCCTTTGTAGCCACGAGAAGTCAATCTAGGCCCTCTCCGGCACCCTGCCGGAGGGGGCCATCATCACCGGTGGCCATGGAGGAGTATCCCGGAGGGGCCATCATCACCATGAAGGCCAAGGACCAGAGGGTGGAGGCCATGGAGTTGGAAGCACAAGGGGGAGAACCTCTCCTTCTCTCTTCCGGTGGCGCCGGAGTGCCATCGGCAGGGGAATCATCGCCACGGTGATCGTCTTCATCAACATTACCATCATCATCACCATCCTCATCTCTTTAGGGCGGTCCACTCTCCCGCACCCCGCTGTAATCCCTACTTGAACATGGTACTTTATGCCACATATTATGATCCAATGATGTGTTGCCATCCTATGATGTTTTGAGTAGATATCTTTTGTCTTTGGGTTGATTGATGATCTAGATTGGTATGAGTTGTATGTTTTACTTTGGTGCTGCCCTATGGTGCCCTCCGCGTTGTGCAAGCGTGAGGGATTCCCGATGTAGGGTGTTGCAATACGTTCAGGATTCGCTTATAGTGGGTTGGTGAGTGACTGAAACACAAACCAGAGTAAGAGGGGTTGTTGCGTATGGGAATAAAGAGGACTTGATGCTTTAATGCTATGGTTGGGTTTTAACTTAATGATCTTTAGTAGTTGCGGATGCTTGCTAGAGTTCCAATCATAAGTGCATATGATCCAAGTAGAGAAAGTATGTTAGCTTATGCCTCTCCCTCATATGAAATTGCAATAGTGATTACCGGTCTTGTTAACAATTGCCTAGGACAATTCCGCACACGGATCCATCATTATTCCACACTCGCTATTTATATTATTTAGTATTATATTCTAACTTTATGATAACAGCACCTACTTTTATATTTTAGCTCTCCGATATCATACAAAGTTATCCTCTTCATACCCACAACGTAGTTTTATTTCTCGTTTCTAGTTGGAAGCAGACGTTCGATTATGCGTGAGAGTCGTATCGATGGCAGATAGGGCTTGAGAGAATATTGATCTTACCTTTAGCTCCTTGTGGGTTCGACACTCCATACTTATCACTTCCACCTTTGGAAATTGCTACGATGACTCCCTGCACTTGGGTATTATCAAGCTCTTTTCTGGCGCCGTTGCTGGGGAGCAATAGCGTGGGGTTGATATTCTCGTGTGTGCTTGTTTGCTTTCTTCACTAAGTAGATTTTGTTTTCACTTTTAGTTTCTGTTTAGTTGTGGGTGAAACATACAAAAAAAATTAAAAGAATGAAAATACAAAAAAATTATTACTTGCCTCTCATGCCTAAAAAGTTTTTCAAAAAGAGAAGTGATTGGAAAGTTATGCATTGAAGAAGTGAGGGTCGACCTTGAGCACTTGTGTTCATGCTCACAGAAAAAATGTAGAATTTTTCATGGAAGTTTCTCTGTAAATAATTATCCCCTTGTATATATCCATTGTATTATAAAAATAATGTGCCAAGCTTTGGCTTTAGGATGATTAGATTGCTTGGTTACTATGTGCAGAACAAAAACAGAAACTTTGGCTGTAGTGCGTGAATTTTGATTTTTTACTGGAAAGTCAAATGGGTCTGAAACTTTTTTCACATTACTTCTATACAAATTGTTCAAATTTTCAAATTTAGTTCATAATTTTAGGAGTTACAGAAGTTTACTAAACTTCCAGATTACTACAGACTGTCCTGTTTAAGACAGATTCTGTTTTTGATGCATTGCTTGCTTGTTTTGATGAAACTATCGGTCTCTATCAGTGGATTAAGCCATGGAAAAGTTATATTACAGTAGCTATAATGCAAAAACATAATATGAATTGGTTTGCAACAGTACTTATAGTAGTGATTTTGTTTGTTATACTAACGGATCTCACAAAGTTTTTGTTAAGTTTTTGTGGATGAAGTGTTCGAAGAGCGAGGAGTTACCGATGTGAGAAGAATAAAGAGAAGCAAGAGTTCAATCTTGGGGATTCCCAAGGCACCCCAAGTAAATATTTCAAAGGATACTCAAGCATCTAAGCTTGGGGATGCCCCGGTTGGCATCCCATCTTTCTTCTTCAACAATTATCGGTATACCTCGGTTTTTATTTTGTTCACATGATTTGTGTCCTTTGTGTTTTTATTTTTCTTTAAGAACCATGCTAGTATGAGATGTACCTTCATCAATTTATATAATACTTCATGTGCTTCAATTAAATATTTTAAGTATGATCTTATAGAATTGCTCTTTGTGCTTCACTTAAATCTTTTGAGTATGGTTTTATAAAATGCTTCATGTGCTTCACTTATACATTTTGAGCTTGGATATTGGTTAGTTGTAGAATGCTCCATGAAATTCACTTATATCTTTTGGAGTATGAAAAATAATATCATTTAAAGTGGGTTTGGAAGAGTGTCAACTTTAGGAACTAGTGATCCCACTATTTTGGAGGGTGTTGAATCTTAGTGTGATATTTATGAAAGTGGATTTGGAAGAGTGTCAACTTTAGCTAGTAATGACTCCACTATTTCGGAAGAGGTTCCAATTGAGTATGAGAACAAAGTTGATATCCATGATGCTACTGAAAATTATTATGACGGAGGAATACATTCTTGTAGAAGTTGCAATGATATCAAGTTTCCTCTCTAAGTGCTTAAAGTTTTGAAATTATACTTGTTTTGCTTTCCTATGCTAGTTGATTGTTGTTCTTAGAAATTGTGTTCTCACAAAATCCCTAGGCATAGGAAGTGGGTTATAATTAAATGTGCTAGTCATATTCTTCAAGATGCTCTCTTTGTGTTTTAATTCTTGTCTATTATGTGAGCATCATTGAAATCATCATGCCTAGCTAAAAGGCATTAAAGAAAAGCGCTTGTTAGGAGACAACCCAATATGTACCCTTACTATTTTTGTGTGTTTACATGATTAAGCTACTGTAGTAATCATGTTTTATAGCTTTTGTTTCAATAAAGTGCCAAGTAAGACCTTTAGGAAGACTTGGGTGAAAGTTAATGTGATCTTGCTGTGAAAAACAGAAACTTTGCGCTCACGAGAATAGATGTCATTTTTTACCGAAGATTGATTTTGAGTTGATTCTTTTTGCAGAAGATTAATATAAAAATTCTCATGTCCACCAATTTATTTCATAATTTTTGGAGTAGAAGAAGTATGGTTATTGTTCAGATCATTACAGATTGTTCTGTTCCTGACAGATTCTGTTTTCATTGCATAGTTTGCTTGTTTTCTAATTTCTGTGACTTATATTCCTCAATATAAATTGTAGAAGTGATATGGTACAGTAGGAATTGTGTGAGATAAATTATGAACCCTGTCTTTGACATTACCAAAGTGAATGGTTTTCTCTTTGTCATACTAACCTATCTCACGAAGTTTGGTTAAGTTTTTTGTGATTGAAGTTTTCAAGTTTTGGGTGAAATATCGATATGAGGAGAATAAGGAGTGGAAAGACCGTAAGCTTGGGGACGCCCAAGGCACCCCAAGGCAATATTCAAGGAAGACTCAAGTACCTAAGCTTGGGGATGCCCCGGAAGGCATCCCCTTTTTCGTCTTCAAAACTATCGGTATACCTTACTCGGAGCTATATTTTTATTCGTCACATGATATGTGTTTTGCTTGGAGCGTGTTTTCGATTTTACTTGCTGTTTGAATAAAATCATTGGATCTGAAATATTGAATAAAAAAAGAATCCTCTCATGGCTAGTTAATTATTTGACTACTCAGTGTTCTTCACTCATATCTCTTGGAGTAGTTTGTCATTTATTCATGTGCTTCACGTATATCCTATGAGTAAATGGTTGAATAAATTGAATGTCATAAACCTGAATTTATATATGTTTCATATGCTTATAACATGGGGAGTAATGACTTCACACATAATAAGTATAGGTAGTAAACTTATTGAAAGTTATCAAACGTAGAATTGGTCACTTGAACAATTCATGAAAGAATATTGAAGGAAGAGAGGTTTCACATATAAATATACTATCTTGGACATCTTTTATGATTGGGAGCACTCATTAAAATATGACATGCTAAAGAGTTGATGTTGTACAAGGAAGACAACATAATGGGTTACGTTTTCTTATATCTAAAATAAAGTATATTGTCATGGATCATCCAACATGTTGATCTTGCCTTTCCCCGTCATGCTAGCCAAATTCTTTGCACCAAGTAGAGATACTACTTGTGCTTCCCAAAACCCTTAAACCAGTTTTGCCATGAGAGTCCGCCATATCTACCTATGGATTGAGTAAGATCCTTCAAGTAAGTTGTCATCGGTGCAAGCAATAAAAATTGCTCTCTAAATATGTATGATTGATTGGTGTGGAGGAAATAAGCTTTATACGATCTTGTGATGTGGAAGAAATAAAAGCGACAGACTGCATAATAAAGGTTCATATCACAAGGGGCAATATAAAGTGACATTCTTTCGCATTAAGATTTGGTGCATCCAACCCTGAAAGCACATGGCAACCTCTGCTTCCCTCTGCGAAAGGCCTATCTTTTATTATTATCTTCTACCTTATGCAAGAGTCATGGTGATCTTCACCTTTCCTTTTTACATTTTATCCTTTGGCAAGCACAGGGTGTTGGAAAGATCCTGAGATATATATCTAATTGGATGTAAGTTAGCATGAGCTATTATTGTTGACATTACCCTTGAGGTAAAAGGTTGGGAGGCGATACTATAAGCCCCTATCTTTCTCTGTGTCCGATTAAAACTCCATAACCACAAGTATTGCGTGAGTGTTAGCAATTGTGAAAGACTAAATGATAGTTGTGTATGTGGAGTTTGCTAAATAAAAGCTCTGACATAGACTCTTCCTGAAAATAATATGAATTGCAATTGTTTGATGACTGAGAATATTGTTTGTTAGTTTTCAAGAAAGTTTATGATCTATACTTTAACATGTGATTAGCTTGTTACTTTATCATGAGAAGTTTTATGAGATGAGCTACTGTTATGACATGTAATGATGCTAGAAAAGCGATTGGAATTATCATTGATCAAACTTAAGCACTTGCTACCATTCACACTTCATAAATTATTTCTTTTATCATTTACCTACTCGAGGACGAGCAGGAATTAAGCTTGGGGATGCTGATACGTCTCCAACGTATCTATAATTTATGAAGTATTCATGCTATTATACTATACTTCTAGGATGTTTTATATGCATTTATATGATATTTTATATGATTTTTGGGACTAACCTATTAACCTAGAGCCCAGTGCCAGTTTCTGTTTTCTCCTTGTTTTAGAGTATCGCAGAAAAGGAAAACTAAACAGAGTCCAATTGACGTGCCACTTGACGGAGATCATTTTTGGACCAGAAGAAGCCCACGGAGTACCAGAAGCAGGCCAGAAGAGTGCCGGGCTGCCCACGAGGGTGGGGGGCGCGCCCACCACGCTAGGGCGCGCCCCCTGCCTCGTGGACAGCCTGGAGACCTCCCTGACGTGAAATCAACACAAAACTCTTCTATGTATACCCAAACTTCCAGAAAGAACCCTAGATCGGAAGTTCCGCCGCCGCAAGCCTCTGTAGCCACGAGAAGTCAATCTAGGCCCTCTCCGGCACCCTGGCGGAGGGGGCCATCATCAACGGTGGCCATGGAGGAGTATCCCGGAGGGGCCATCATCACCATGAAGGCCAAGGACCAGAGGGTGGAGGCCATGGAGTTGGAAACACAAGGGGCAGAACCTCTCCTTCTCTCTTCCGGTGGCGCCGGAGTGCCATCGGGAGGGGAATCATCGCCACGATGATCGTCTTCATCAACATCACCATCATCATCACCATCCTCATCTCTTTTACGCGGTCCACTCTCCCGCACCCCGCTGTAATTCCGACTTGAACATGGTGCTTTATGCCACATATTATGATCCAATGATGTGTTGCCATCCTATGATGTTTTGAGTAGATATCTTTTGTCTTTGGGTTGGTTGATGATCTAGATTGGTATGAGTTGTATGTTTTACTTTGGTGCTGTCCTATGGTGCCCTCCGTGTCACGCAAGCGTGAGGGATTCCCGATGTAGGGTGTTGCAATACATTCATGATTCGCTTATAGTGGGTTGGTGAGTGACTGAAACACAAACCCGAGTAAGAGGGATTGTTGCGTATGGGAATAAAGAGGACTTGATGCTTTAATGCTATGGTTGGGTTTTACCTTAATGATCTTTAGTAGTTGCGGATGCTTGCTAGAGTTCCAATTATAAGTGCATATGATCCAAGTAGAGAAAGTATGTTAGCTTATGCCTCTCCCTCATATGAAATTGCAATAGTGATTACCGGTCTTGTTAACAATTGCCTAGGACAATTCCGCACACCGATCCATCATTATTCCACACTCGCTATTTATATTATTTTGTATTATATTCTAACTTTATGATAACAGCACCTACTTTTATATTTTAGCTCTCCGATATCATACAAAGTTATCCTCTTCATACCCACAACGTAGTTTTATTTCTCGTTTCTAGTTGGAAGCAGACGTTCGGTGTACGTAGAGTCGTATCAGTGGCAGATAGGGCTTGAGAGAATATTGATCTTACCTTTAGCTCCTTGTGGGTTCGATACTCCATACTTATCACTTCCACCTTTGGAAATTTCTACGCTGATTCCCTGCACTTGGGGATTATCACTACTTAGAGTAGTGATTTTTTTTATTATACTACCGGATCTTACCGAGTTTTCTGTTGAAGTTTTGTGTGGATGAAGTGTTCGATGATCGAGAAGGTCTCGATATGAGGAAAAGGAGGAGAGGCAAGATCTCAAGCTTGGGGATTCCCAAGGCACCCCAAGTAAATAATAAGGGTGACTCAAGCGTCTAAGCTTGGGGATGCCCCGGAAGGCATCCCCTCTTTCTTCAACAAGTATCAGTATGTTTTTGGATTCGTTTCGTTCATGCGATATGTGCAAATCTTGGAGCGTCTTTTGCATTTAGTTTTCACTTTTATTTTATGCACCATGCTGGTATGAAATAGTCCTTGGTTGATTTATAGAATGCTCATTGAACTTCACTTATATCTTTTGAGTATGGCTTTATAGAATGCTTCATGTGCTTCACTTATATCATTTTATGTTTGGATTGCCTGTTTCTCTTTACATAGAAAACCGCCATTTATAGAATGCTCTCTTGCTTCACTTATATTTGTTAGAGCGTGGGCATATCTTTTGTAGAAAGGATTAAACTCTCTTGCTTCACTTATATCTATTTAGAGAGTTGACAGGAACTGGTCATTCACATGGTTAGTCATAAAATCCTACATAAAACTTGTAGATCACTGAATATGATATGTTTGATTCCTTGCAATAGTTTTGCGATATAAAGATGGTAATATTAGAGGCATGCTAGTGGGTAGTTGTGGATTGTAGAAATACTTGTGTTGAAGTTTGTGATTCCCGTAGCATGCACGTATGGTGAACCGTTATGTAACGAAGTTGGAGCATGAGGTATTTATTGATTGTCTTCCGTATGAGTGGCGGTCGGGGACGAGCGATGGTCTTTTCCTACCAATCTATCCCCCTAGGGGCATGCGTAGTGGTACTTTGCTTTGAGGGCTAATAAACTTTTGCAATAAGTATATGAGTTCTTTATGACTAATGTGAGTCCATGGATTATACGCACTCTCACCCTTCCATCACTGCTAGCCTCTTCGGTACCGTGCATTGCCCTTTCTCACCTCGAGAGTTGGTGCAAACTTCGCTAGTGCATCCAAACCCCGTGATATGATACGCTCTGTCACACATAAGCCTCATTATATCTTCCTCAAAACAGCCACCATACCTACCTATCATGGCATTTCCACAGCCATTCCGAGATATATTGCCATGCAACTTCCATCATCATCATATACATGACTTGAGCATTTATTGTCATATTGCTTTGCATGACCGTAAGATAGCTAGCATGATGTTTTCATGGCTTGTCCGTTTTTTGATGTCATTGCTACGCTAGATCATTGCACATCCCGATACACCACCGGAGGCATTCATATAGAGTCATATCTTTGTTCTAGTATCGAGTTGTAATATTGAGTTGTAAGTAAATAAAAGTGTGATGATCATCATTATTAGAGCATTGCCCTCAAAAAAAGGCCAAAGAAGCCTAAATAAAAAAAGGGGGGCCAAAGAAGCCCGAAAAAAAAGAGAAAAAAATAAAAAAGGGGCAATGTTACTATCCTTGTACCACACTTGTGCTTCAAAGTAGCACCATGTTCTTCATATAGAGAGTCTCTTGAGTTATCACTTTTATATACTAGTGGGAATTCTCATTATAGAACTTGGCTTGTATATTCCAACGATGGGCTTCCTCAAATGCCCTAGGTCTTCATGAGCAAGCAAGTTGGATGCACACCCACTTAGTTTCAGTTTGAGCTTTCATATACTTATAGCTCTAGTGCATCCGTTGCATGGCAATCCCTACTCCTCACATTGACATCAATTGATGGGCATCTCCATAGCCCGTTGATTAGCCATGTCGATGTGAGACTTTCTCCTTTTTTGTCTTCTCCACACAACCTCCACCATCATATTCTATTCCACCCATAGTGCTATATCCATGGCTTGCGCTCATGTATTGCGTCAGGGTTGAAAAAGCTGAAGTGCGTTAAAAAAGTATGAACCAATTGCTCGGCTTGTCATCGGGGAAGTGCATGATGTGAATATTTTGTGTGGTGAAGATGGAGCATAGCCATATGATTTTGTAGGGATAACTTTCTTTGGCCATGTTATTTTGAAAAGACATGATTGCTTTATTAGTATGCTTGAAGTATTATTGTCTTAATGTCAAATGATAGACTATTGCTTTGAATCACTCGTGTCTTAATATTCATGCCATGATTAGATTATGTGATCAAGGTTACGCTAGGTAGCATTCCACATCAAAAATTATCTTTTTTATCATTTACCTACTCGAGGACGAGCAGGAATTAAGCTTGCGGATGCTGATATGTCTCCGTCGTATCTATAATTTTTTATTATTACATGCCAATATTCTACGACTTTCGTATACTTTTGGCAACTTTTTATACTATTTTTGGGACTAACATATTGATCCAGTGCCCAGTACCAGTTCCTGTTTGTTGCATATTTTTGTTTCGCAGAAACCCCATATCAAACGGAGTCCAAACGGGATAAAAATGGATGGAGAATATTTTTGGAATATTTGTGAAATATGGGAAGAAGAATCAACGCGAGAAGGTGCCCAAGAGGGCCACGAGGCAGGGGGCACGCCTGCCCCCTGCTCTTCTTTGGCTGCAAGAAAGCTAATTTTCAGAGAAAAATCTGGGCGAAGGTTTCAATCCAATCGGAGTTACGGATCTCCGGATATATAAGAAACGGTGAAAGGGCAGAATACCAGAACGCAGAAACAGAGAGAGATAGAGAGACATATCCAATCTTGGAGGGGCTCTCGCCCCTGCCATGCCATGGAGACCAAGGACCAGAGGGGAAACCCTTCTCCCATCTAGGAAGGAGGTCAAGGAAGAAGAAGAAGGAGGAGGGGGGCTCTCCACCCCTCGCTTCCGGTGGCGCCGGAGTGCCACCGGGGGCCATCATCATCACCGCAATATTCACCAACTCTTCCCACCTCTATGAAGCGGTGTAACCCCTCTTTTACCCGCTGTAATCTCTACTTAAATATGGTGCTCAACGCTATATATTATTTCCCAATGATGTATGGCTATCATATGATGTTTGAGCAGATCCGTTTTGTCCTATGGGTTAATTGATGATCGTGATTGGTTTGAGTTGCATGTTTATTATTGGTGCTATCCTCTGGTGCTCTCTGTGTCGCGCAAGCGTGAGGGATCCCCGTTGTAGGGTTTGCAATATGTTCATGATTTGCTTATGGTGGGTGGCGTGGTGTGATGCATTTATACCCGAGTAAGTAGGTTGTTTGCGTATGGGAGTAAAGAGGACTTGATGCCTTATAATGTTATGGTTGGGTTTTACCTTAATGATCTTTAGTAGTTGCAGATGCTTGCTAGAGTTCCAATCATAAGTGCGTATGATCCAAGAAGAGAAAGTATGTTAGCTTATGCCTCTCCCTCAAATAAAATTGCAATAATGATCACCAATCTAGTTATCGATTGCCTAGGGACAAATAACTTTCTCGTGACAAAAAGCTCTTTACTAAAACTAATTTAGTTGTGTCTTTATCTAAACAGCCCTACTTTTTATTTACGCGCTATTTACTATCTTGCAAACCTATCCAAAAACACCAACAAAGTACTTCTAGTTTCATACTTGTTCTAGGTGAAGCGAACGTTAAGCGTGAGTAGAGTTGTATCGGTGGTCGATAGAACTTGAGGGAATATTTGTTCTACCTTTAGCTCCTCGTTGGGTTCGACACTCTTACTTATTGAAAGAGGCTACAATTGATCCCCTATACTTGTGAGTTATCACACTATGATAGGTCGCTCACGATAGTACATACTCCGTACCATAGTACCCTCTCTAGCTAGGTTGTTTTATATATTGTCGTTGTGATGGACGATATACATGAGCAAGCCGCCGAGTCCCGAGTATGACCATTGGTGTTGAGCCAGGTGAATACATGCTCGGCGTTCGCGGAGGCCTCTGTCAAACGTCTAAATAGTAATGCCAGGCACCGCATACATGCTAATTGCTTCTATGGACGGTGTGCGCTAATGTGTGCATCACGTATAATCTGAGCTATCAACACAAGTTCGATGACCGCCAATGCATTTTACTCGGTAATAAATGACCAGGATTGAAGGGGAATCCAAATTTCCTTCGTCTTCTATCCTTGAGCTCTTGACAAACCAATGCACTATACGGTTGTCCGGCCACTCCACCCCAGAGCTCTCACCAAGCGTCGTCCATGCAACCGCGCTGCACACTAACCGGTAAGGAAGCCATGGCATCCCGCCGCGCCGAGTTCCTCGTCGCCAATGACCGCACACAATATCGTAGGGAAGCGATGGCATCCCACCGCGCCGAGTTCATCGCCGCTCGCGACCTCACACCTATGTGGGCGGAATTTGAAGCTGCCAAGGCCGAAAGGGCGGTAGAGCAAGAGGCGGCCAAAGCCGCACAGAGGGAGCGGAGAAGTCAGAAAGCACTCAAGAAAAGAGAGGCCCGCCGCCTCAAGAAAGAAGAGGACGCACGCGCTGCTACGTTGTTTCGAGTCCGCTCAACAACTTAAGCGTGCTGCAACTAGTTGCGACAAGGTTGCTTGTCGGAGGCAGCACCGCCAGCAAGCTGCTGACGTTCCGCACTCAGCGCTCGCGGCAAAGGTGCTCGCACCGACAAGTTCCCTAAAAGCGTAGAGCGCAAACATACAAGGGAAGAAATCAAGTAAAGGGAATAACATTGCAATTGATGCCTAAGATAGAGTATATTACAAAAATGACTTGTCGCAGGCCTAATAGGTTCTTCTCCTAAACATGATCTGCAGCGACAAGGGAAAGGTAAACTTGGCGGCCTAGTCCACGCGATCGCCATCAAGCCTCTTGACTCCGCTCACCCTGTCCACGATGGGTGCGACAAGGGCCTTGAGCGCTTCAATGTCAGCAGTTGGAGGCAGGGACTTGAGGACGTTGGTGAAGTTGACGCCTGGATTGCGGAAGGCCACCTTCATCAACACCTGCTTTGGGACCTCCTCCCGGAGCCGCTGGAGACCCGTCAACACGCCCTTGAAGAACAGGCTGAGCTTGGCGCTGGGTTGAAGGTTCTCGTCGGTGGAGTACCCAAGATCCACCATCCCCAGCTCCATCAGCTCATTATGGATGGCGGCGGCAGTGTCCACAAGACCTTCTGTCCAGTGCATTATGCTATCTCTGAGATCATTCTGGGCAGTCGCGGCATTCGCCAATAGCTCCTCGTTGGCCTTGATCTTCTCCAGCAGGCCCGCTTCTCGCTCCTTGGCGCCGTCCAGCGTCTCCATCAGAGTGGTTAGTTTCAGCTCCAGATCTGCCTTGGAGTCCTTGGCGGCGTCGAGCTCTTTGATCTTTTTAGCGAAACGACCCTGCAACTCGCCGAGAGTGTAGCCGTCCTTCTCGCGCTCGCGCTTCAGCCCGGCGACCTCCTCGGCGCTCTTCAGGAGGGTGGCCTCCAGCTGAGCCACCCTCGTCTCCAATTCCTTCTTGGCGGTCTCGGCAGCTGCGGCGGCGTCCTTTGCCTCCTGGAGTGCCCCGCCAATTGATTGCTCGCGCGCGGCAAGATCTTCCTCATAACTGTCGAGGTTGATCTTCCGCTGCGCCAGCTCACCTTCTTGCGCAGAGAGCTTCTCGCTGGCAAGCCTTTGCTGCTCCTCGACCTCGGCCTTCTCCAAGATGAAGGCCATGCGCTCCTCAGCAAGTTGCTCCCGCGCTTCTGCTATATCCCGGAGAGTTTCCTTGTTGGCGCGCCGGAGCTCCTCTGTGCGCTTCTCCATGTCAGCTCCCGCCCTCGCGACGAGTGCTTCCCGCGACTCCAACTTAGCCTGTCGGGTGCGGTAGAGCGACAGCAACCTCTTCAGTAGCTGCTCCTCCTCAGGCTCGCCGCTGCTGCTGCTTGGAGCGTCGACCAGCGATAGCCCGGCGGAGGCGAGCAGTTCCGCGTCAAAGGTCTCCCCTTCGGCCGGTGCCCTGGAACTTGACGCCCATGCAAGCTTGATGAAGATACCTTTGCCGGCCTTCAGATAGGCACCGGGCTGGGGCTCTTCGGAGTCTGGTGCGGCATCGGTAGCGGGGGGATCGGTGGTCGGTGCAGCGCCTGGCGCTCCTGCGGCCCCAGGGCCGTCAGTACGATCACCAGTCCCCTCCCCAGCCTCTGCGCGAGCAGCCTTGGCGGCCTCCTCGCCGGCGGACCCGTCGGCGCCAGCCTCCTCCTCCATGTTGGCGGCGTCGTCATTTTTGCCGCGCGCGTCTTCCTCGCCGGCAACCTCAGTCTCCATGGGCTCTCCGGCAGATGGATCTGATGATCAGAGAAAGAAAAGAACATGTCAAGCAAATGTTCGAAAAAAAGAACAGAAGAAAGAGAACCCAAGGGAGATTTTCAAACAAGAAGATTACCTGCAGTGGGATCTGTTGCCGCGGTCTCTACCACCGGAGGTTCGTCGGCGCTGCCCCTTGTCGGAGAGGCCTCCCTTGCCGGAGAGCGCTCCCTTGGCGGAGATTTCTCCCTTGGTGGCGTAGTTGAAGCAGACAGGACTTCAGGAGTGACTTCCGGGACCTCCTGATGAGGCTGCTCTGCTCCTACACAAATCAACAAGCCAGAAATCAGTAAAGGAGGAGCACCCAAGCACACCTAACCATAAGAAATGAATCAAATACTTACGCTGGGGGCTGTGCTGGGGGCTGCTCTGTTGAAGGGTTGCCGGATCCGGCAAGGGAGTCTCAGACGTGCCCCCTGTCGCCACAGGGGAATCGTCTTCGACGACGACCACCGGAGTCTTGGCCCTCTTCGACGCCCTCCGAGCCAGTGTCCTGAAGAAGGAAAGAGCTCAGAATGAAGCAAGTCAAATACAAGACAAAAGCAGTAAATTGAAGAATTACAAGTAGCAGCGCCAAGAACTTACTCTTCCTCTTCTTCCTCGGAGCTGAGAGCGGAGAAGTCAAATTCTGCTCCGGTGCGACGAGCTGGAGGAGTAGGCTCCCTCGGATGCTTGGCGGGTGCGGGGGCCGTGGCTCCAGAAGGCCCCGCTCCCGTTCTTTGTGGCGGCGGAGGCGCTCCTGCTGCAACAAAGGCTTGCCGCGGTGGAGCGCGTCGGGCGGCGAGGCGGCTGTTGGGCCGTCTGCCGCCCCGCCACTTCTCCGGTCTTGCGGAGACGTCTTCTTGGCGGGGCCGCGGGCTCCTCCCGCGGCAAGCTACTTGACGGCGGAGGGGAGGCGCCCCCGGCAGGCTCGTCCGGGTCGGCGTCGGGCTCGGCCTGCTCCTCCTCACCGGCGAGCTCTTCTCGGTCGGCAAGGCTTGCCGCCTCGGCTGTTTCCGCCTCCTCGACGGTGAACCCAAACACGCCGGCGGCGGCAGCTTCTGCCGCCTCCTCCAACCTTGTGGCGATGCGCGCCATCTCTTGCTCGGTGGTGTCGCGGGTGAGCCGCTTCTGCTCGTCGGCACGGATCGGCACTTCTTCCAAGTCATCGAAGAACTGCTGCACGACGTCGTCGGCGGGCTCCTGCCAAGTCGGAACGATTCCATGGGAATCGCACAACGGCATCATCGCGCGGATGCGGTCAAGCGACGAGTTGTTGCACAAGGGCACGACTCCCCTCGGCAACATGAACCACTCAGGGTGATCTACATCAGGCTTGAACAGCTCCCGCAGCATGCCATCTAGCTCCAAGACAGTAAAGTTCCAGTTCAGACCCGGGCGCAGCCTCATGATGTCCGCCGCGTTTTGGAACTCCCAAGCAGGCCTCCCTCTCTCCTGCAAGGGTGCAATGCGGCGGCAAAGGAAGTCCGCGCCAACTGCTCCTACGGTAAGCCCGGCGTGCCTGAGGCGCAGGATCCTAGTCACGGCAATCTTCAACTTGGCATCCTCCGGCACCAAGTTGCTCCAATCATTGCCGCGCACTATGGGAGTTTGGCGCAGGGCAGTGAAAGGCTGCGGGTCCTCCTCTAAGATCCAACACCAGTCAGCTCTCCACTCCTCTGTAATGCCCCGGATTCGATGCGCCAGGTGTCTGCCAGTTATTCGCCGTCTTTGCCATGTCATTTGCTTGCGTGTTGCACTTTGCCATGTCATCATATGCATTTCATATCATGTCATCATGTGCATTTCATTTTGCATACGTGTTCGTCTCATGCATCCGAGCATTTTCCCCGTTGTCCGTTTTCCAATCCGGCACTCCTATGTCTCCCGGCGCCCCCTTTTACCTCTTTTCGTGTGTGGGTGTTTAACGGTCTCGGAATGGACCGAGGTTTGTCAAGCGGCCTTTGTATAGCACCGGTAGACCGCCTGTCAAGTTTCGTGCCATTTGGAGGTCGTTTGATACTCCAACGGTTAACCGGGTAACCGTAAAAGCCTCTTTGAGTTGCAGCCCAACACCCCCTCCAAAGTGGCCCAAAACCCATCTAACTCCCCTCCATGCTCTCGGTCGTTCGATCACGATCGCGTGGCCGAAAACCGCGCCTCATTTTGACTCTCCTAGCTCCCTCTACCTATATAAACACCTCCCCCTTCAAAAATCGCAGTCCAATCCCCCCCGAAACCCTAAAAATCGTCCTCCGCCGCCACCGGACAAAATCCCCGGCGTACGAACACGTGTGCCCCACCGCCCGCAGCCAATGGGGGCGTGCCACATCACCCGTGCGCCGCCCCACTTCGCCGCGCCGCCCGGGGCACAGATCCGCCCGCCCGGGCGAACCGGGCAAGGCCGGGCCACGCGCCGCCAGCAGCTCCTCCTTCGCCACAAGCACAGCGCCGAGCAACCGCCGCCTCCGCCCGGCCTCGCCAGCGGCCAAGCGTCGTCCCGCATCGCCCGCCGCCAGCGTTGACCTCCGCCGCCTGGCCACCTCCCCTCCCGCCCGCGCGCGATCCCGAGGCCGCCTCGCTCTCCCGCGCCGGCCGCCTCCCGAGCCTGCCCGCCGCCCGGCAGCCACCGCCCGCCGCCGCCGCGATCCCGCCACGCCGGCCTCGCCCGCCGCCCGTGCTGCGCCGCCGCCCGCGCGGCCGGAGCTCCTCCTCGCGCCCCCACGCCGGCCTCCTCCGGTGCCTCCCGGCCACTCCGGGCCGCCGTCCCTGTCGTCTCCGTGAAGCTCGGCCGGATGCGAGGGAGTGGATCAGATCCACCACTCCTCCAACCAAACGCCTCGTCCCGATCCGGATCCCCTCATCCCGCACCACTCCGTCCCGTTGACTTTTCGAGAGGGTAAAATCCACTAAGTCCCCGAAATTGTTGCATTTTTGTTGCATTTTCATCATGACATAAATCTGCATCCGTGGCTCCGTTTTGTGCGCATAATATGTCAAAATGTTTGCCTCGAAGAGTAGATCATTTCATCTCATTGCATCATTTTCATTTGAGCTCATATTGGTGCCCGAAATGCTGTTGGAAGAGTGCTATGTGATGTTAGTTTCTGATTCTTATCAGAACATGCACTTTTGTCATTTTTGCCATGATTGATGTGTGCACCCTATGAACTTGAGTCCTACATGTGTTTTGTAATATGCCATGCCATCTTTACAGGGGTGTATGCCATGTATTTTTGTGATCTATGTGGTGACTAGCACAAGCATGCAAACTAGGCATCTTGATGTTGCTGTTTTCAGCCCTGTTTTGCTGATATTTTTATGCCATGTTTACTTGATGCTACAGAGATATCCATGCATATTTTGAGATACTTCAGTAAGGATGTTTTGTTCTACATGTCTTGCTCTATCCATCCATGCCCTTGTTTGCAATTATGGAGTGCCATAGCTTGAGTCAATCGAGCTCTACTTTTGCTATAAAATGTTTCCTGGCAGATTGTTTACATGTTATTCAATTTTGCCAAGGTTGTTGTTAGTGATCCAAGCATGCTATGATGTTGTTCTTGCCATGTATAGCTTCCATTCCATGTCTTCTTTCTGTTAGTTGTCTTGCCATGCCATGTATTTCTCTGTGGTGAGTTGTTCAAGCTGACCAACATGCCTATTTACTGTTGTTCCTGCCATGTTTGAATCTGTATTATAACTTGCCATGTTTACATGGGTGCCATCATATTTTCTGATCCCTTTTGGCTCATGGTCAGTAAGGGACATTTGTTATATGCAATTAGTAGATTCATGCCATGCCTTTGTTTGCCATGATAAGTTCCTGTAACATGTTGTTTGATAGCTCTAAACATTGCAACCTGATGTTATTTCTGCTAGAGTCTGAAACTGTTATTATTTGCAATCTTGCCATGTGTTTTTGAGCATGTTCTAGTGATTTATGGAGATAGCTCAGTGTTCATGTTTTGTCATGCTTTACCTGTACATCATGCCCATGTCTTTTGTTTTCATGTTGAGGTCCTGTAGCATATTGTTTTGATGCTTGCAATATGCCTAGTTGCTGTTTTGGACAGATTGTTGTTATAACTTGTATAGAGTGTATGTGTTGAACCGTTGCTCCGTTTTGAGTGTGCTCTATACGAAACTTGCTTCATTTTGCATGTAGTTCCATATTATCATTTTGCATCCTTGTTTTGAGGTGTTTGCTTGATGTTTGTATGCATTTTGCACCAATGCCATGTTTATCTTGTTTTGCTCATATCTTCTAAGCTGTAGCTCCGAATCTAATGAACTTTATATGTAACTTGACTAGAATTTCGCGTAGATCATCGTGGTGCATATTAACTTGCTGTTTAACAACTTTAACATAAGGTTTATTCAGATCTGGGCCAATTGCGAAATATGCATATGAGGACTTACCGGAATTGTTATATGTTGTTCCCGGCCTCATTTAACCTTGCTTGGATGTGTTGTTCTTGTTTGCATCATCGCTTGCCATGAGTAGCTTCATGTAGTCTTGTCATGCATCATGCTTGTTTGTGCATCATGTCTTGTTCATGTGTAGTGTGTTTACCGTGTTGTGTGCTTCTTCTTGTTAGTTCCTGTTTCGTTGCGATCGTGAGGATTCGTTCGTCTACGCTTGGTTTGGCTTCATCCGTTCGTCTTCTTCATGGAATCGTTCTTCTTCCTTGCGGGATTTCAGGCAAGATGACCGCTACCCTGGATCTCACTACTATCATTGCTATGCTAGTTGCCTCGTTCTTTCGCTATGTTGCGCTACCTATTACCTGTTTATCAAGCCATCCCAAATTGCCATGTCAGCCTCTAACCTTTGTCACCCTTCCTAGCAAACCGTTGTTTGGCTATGTTACCACGTTGCTCAGTCCCTCTTATAGCGTTGTTAGTTGCAGTTGAAGATGAAGTTTGTTCCTTGTTGGAACATGGAGATGTTGTTCCTTGTTGGAACATGTTTACTTGTTGGGATATCACAATATATCTTATATTATTAATGCATCTATATACTTGGTAAAGGGTGGAAGGCTCGGCCTTATGCCTGGTGTTTTGTTCCACTCTTGCCGCCCTAGTTTCCGTCATATCGGTATTATGTTCCCGGATTTTGCGTCCCTAACGCGGTCGGGTGATTTATGGGACCCCCTTGACAGTTCGCTTTGAATAAGACTCGTCCAGCAAGGCCCAACATTGGTTTTACCATTTTCCTCACCACCACCTACTTTTCCCTTGGGAGTCGCTCTCTCGAGGGTCATCTTTATTTAGCCCCCGGGCCAGTGCTTCTCTAAGTGCTGGTTCGAACCGAGCCGCCTGCGGGGCCACCTTGGGGCAACTTGAGGATTGGTTTTACTCGTAGCCTGTCTCATCCGGTGTTGCCCTGAGAACGAGATATGTGCAGATCCTATCGGGATTGTCGGCGCATCGGGCGGTCTTGCTGGTCTTGTTTTATTGCTGTCGAAATGTCTTGTAGCCGGGATTCCGAGACTGATCGGGTCTTCCCGGGGAGAAGGAATATCCTTCGTTGATCGCGAGAGCTTATCATGGGCTAAGTTGGGACACCCCTGCAGGGTTTAAACTTTCGAGAGCCGTGCCCGCAGTTATGTGGCAGATGGGAATTTGTTAATATCCGGTTGTAGTAAACTTGAAGCAAACTCTTCTAAAATACACCAACCGTGTGCGTAACCGTGAGTGTCACTTTTCGGGGTTGATCGAGAGGAGAACACGGTTTCTGGGTTATGTCTGACGTAAGTAGGAGTTCAGGATCACTTCTTGATCATTACTAGTTGACGACCGTTCCTTTGTTTCTCTTCTCGCTCTCTTTTGCGTATGTTAGCCACCATATATGCTTAGTCGCTGCTGCAACCTCACCACTTTACCCCTCCCTTTCCCATTTAAGCTTTGCTAGTCTTGATACCCATGGTAATGGGATTGCTGAGTCCTCGTGGCTCACAGATTACTACACCACCAGTTGCAGGTACAGGTTGTGCGATGATCTTGACGCGAGAGCGATGCTTGCTTGTCTTGAGTTCTTCTTCTGCTTCTTCTTCGATCAGGGGATAGGTTCCAGGTCGGTAGCCTGGGCTAGCAGGGTGGATGTCGTTTGAACTTCTGTTTATGTTTCATCCGTAGTCGGATGTTGATCTTGTATATATTGTGATGCATTCTTGTGGCATTTGTGCCTTATGTATGTATCCCCATCTATTATGTAATGTTGATGTAATGATATCCACCTTGCAAAAGCGTTCCAATATGCGGGTCTATCCTTGGTGGGACCGTCGAGTTCCTTTTGGATAGGGTCGCATATTGGGCGTGACAAGTTGGTATCAGAGCCTCGACCGACCCTAGGAGCCCCCTTGATTGATCGTGTAGTTTGGCCGTTGTTGAGTCTAGAAAAAAACTATTTTCGGAGTTTAGTTATATGGAGAGTAGGAATTCTTTTTGCTCCTCTGCCCCTTCGTCGCTCTGGTGAGAAATCTTGACGTAGGTGTTTTGAATTACTCCTCTTCCCCTACAAATTTTTCTTTAGGTTCACGCAGTTGGTTTTCCGATCGTTGTTCCTCTGCTCTTTTATCTGGTGCATTTCTCGTCAAGTTGACTCGAGCCTCTTCATCTTTGCAAGTTCAATCCTCAGTTCTTCCTCCGACGTCGTGTTTTTTCCTTGTCCGAAGTTGTCCTTGTTTTTCCCACCCTCCCTCCCTTCCTCTCGGAACCGGAGTCCGTAATCGAGTATCCATCCTACTCGTGTGAAGTCTTTGCTTTCTTTCCTCAATGATTTCAACCGGTGTTTTTTCTCTTCAAGATATTCGTCGGTTGCCCCTTCCAAGTTGCCTTGTTTTTCCCGCCCTCCCACCCTATTATTCCCGGAGTTCGAGTTTCTTCCGACCATCAATTTCATTCGTGTGGAGCCTCTTCAGTCTTCCCTCAATCATTTCAACCGGTGAATTCTCGTCTCGTTCGTCATTCTTCATCTCTTTTTCTTTTCCGGCGGACTCAATTCAAGTTATTCAGGTTGACCATATTCTTTTCCTTCGAAGTGTTCTCTTTGCTCGTTCGCCTCTCGCCAGTTTATCATTCCGGAGTTCCGAAGACATCTCAGGAGATTCGTCTGTATTCCAACTAATTCGAGGTTGTCACCTCATTCAAATATTTCATTTATCCCGGTGCATCATCTGTCTGTTCATCAATCCTTTTCAACGATGGTATCTCTTCAGTGGGCCCTAACCCACAGGTCTTTTCCCAGGATCTTACCTGACTCTTCTAATTTTCCCGGAGTTATTCTCAATTCTTTTCGGAGTTTGACGTAAGAATGAATTTCATCAGTCAGATGCCTTTCCAAGATCGATTTCAAGTCATTTCATTGTTGACTCAACCTCTTTGCTTTTCATTCTACCGGAGTACCTCATTTATTTTGGTGGTGTTTCTCGTCATCATTTGAAGACCGAAGAAGAGTTTTTCCTCGAAATCCTGTCCGTTCTACCGGAGATTCACGGTGCTAGCTCGATGTTATCCTCCCGAATTGTTTTCAATCGTGCAAATTCTTTTCATCCATCCGGAGTATTTTAGGAGTTGTTTTCTATTTCTTTTCACCAGAGGCCATCATTCCAGGAGAATTTTTCGTCCTCACATTTCAGCTACCGTTATCCAATTATCCCGGTGCCTCTTTCAAGTGTTCTTTAATCAGCTCATGATCTCCTTGTCCTTTTGCATCTAAATCCCCTCTAGCATATTTGTTCTTCTATTTCTTCCCGGTGATTCATTCTCTTTCATCAGTCATTTCGAATTCTTACGGTGGTTCCTTCAGATTCTTTTCCTGGGTTATCATTCTAATCCATTCGTTCTCTCAAATCCTACCGGTGGTTCATGAAGACCTTCTCAAGTTTGCGCTATACCTCTTCTCAATCCTTTTCAAGAAGAATAAGTAGTATGCAAATCCGTTGCTTCTCATCAATTTAATTGGTGGATGATAAGTATACAATAAATCTTATTCTTATTTCATCTAAGTGTTAATCCCTTCCTTCGGAGTTTGTTCTTGAGGAATAAATTCTAGTTCCAAGTCTTTTCATCTTTTCTTTTCCGGAGTTCAGTTTCATTGACTATTTTGTCGGAACCTCCATCGGAATCATCGCAATGCTCATCTTATTCTGTCACCCTTCATTTTATCTCATCATCCTTTTGTTACCGGAGTTCTTCATGGTGGCTCGTCATGGTTTAATTCATTCTTCAAGCGTTCATCAAGATTCTTTTGGAGGAATTCAAGTATCTTTTCTTCTCACGTCTCTAAGTGTAATTAATTCTCCGTATTCTTTAGAATTGGAGTTCTGCATTTCTTTGTTCTTCTCAGATATTCAAATCCACTCAATCCTTCCTTCTAAGTTCTTTTCATTCAAATTCTTTCAATTCTTCCGGAGGCATTGCGTTGTCCTCGTCAAGTGTCATTCCATCTTCTGAAGCTCATGTTGTATTCTTTCCTTGTTCAACCGGTGTGCTGCGTAAATCCTTTCAGTCTTATCCGTTTCTTTTCTCATTCTAACCACTCCGGTTAGAACGAGTGGTT
Source organism: Aegilops longissima (assembly GCA_021605205.1). NCBI lineage: Eukaryota > Viridiplantae > Streptophyta > Magnoliopsida > Poales > Poaceae > Aegilops > Aegilops longissima. The sequence continues at coordinate 533,656,128 of CM038679.1, read as the reverse complement.
TCTTAGTCTATCTGATGCCGTGAGCTTTCGATTCTCGTCATTCTCGTCGTTCCTCTCTTCTTCTTGAGTGCTTTCGATTCTTTGCTTCTTCCCTTGAGTTCTTGTTTCACCTCATTCCTTTTCCCTTCCGTCTCGGTCCTAAGATCTCGGGACGAGATCTCTTGTTAGTGGAGGACTGTTGTAACGCCCTGGATTCGATGCGCCAGGTGTCTGCCAGTTATTCGCCGTCTTTGCCATGTCATTTGCTTGCGTGTTGCACTTTGCCATGTCATCATATGCATTTCATATCATGTCATCATGTGCATTTCATTTTGCATACGTGTTCGTCTCATGCATCCGAGCATTTTCCCGTTGTCCGTTTTCCAATCCGCACTCCTATGTCTCCGGCGCCCCTTTTACCTCTTTTTAGTATGCGGGTGTTTAACGGTCTCGGAATGGACCGAGGTTTGTCAAGCGGCCTTGGTATAGCACCGTGAACCGCTGTCAAGTTTCGTGCCATTTGGAGGTCGTTTGATACTCCAACGGTTAACAGGTAACCGTAAAAGACTCTTTGAGTTGCAGCCCAACACCCCCTCCAAAGTGGCCCAAAACCCATCTAACTCCCCTCCATGCTCTCGGTCGTTCGATCACGATCGCGTGGCCGAATACCGCGCCTCATTTGGACTCTCCTAGCTCCCTCTACCTATATAAACACCTCCCCTTCAAAATCGCAGTCAATCCCCCAAACCCTAAAATCGTCCTCCGCCGCCACGGACAAAATCCCGGCGTGCGGACACGTCCGCCCGCCGCCGCAGCCAATGGGGCGTGCCACATCACCAGCGCCGCCCCGCCGCCCGCGCCGCCGGGGCCAGATCCGGCCCGCCCGGGCGAACTGGCAGGCGCGCCGCCGCCGCCGCCAGCAGCTCCTCCGCCGCCGGCGCACGCGCCCGAAGCCGCCGCCTCCGCCGCCCGGCCTCGCCCGCGCCAGCGTCGTCCCCAGACGCCCGCCGCCCGCGTTGACCTCCGCCCTGGCGCCTCCCGCCTCCCACGCGCGATCCGAGGCCGCCTCGGCTCTACCGCCCGGCCGCCTCCCGAGCTGCCCGCCCGCCCGCTTGGCGTCCCGCCGCCCGGCAGCCCCGCCCGGCCGCCGCCGCATCACGCCAGCGCCCGGCCTCGCCCGCCGCCCGTGCTGCGCCGCCGCCCGCCCGCGCCGAGCTCCTCCCGCGCCTCTCGCGGCCTCCTCCGGTGCCTCCCCGGCCACTCCGGCCGCCGTCCCTGTCGTCTCCGGCGAAGCTCCGGCAGGATCCGAGGGAGTGGATCAGATCCATCACTCCCTCCAACCAAACGCCCTCGTCCCGATCCGGATCCCCTCATCCCGCACCACTCCGTCCCGTTGACTTTTCGAGAGGGTAAAATCCACTAAGTCCCCGAAATTGTTGCATTTTTGTTGCATTTTCATCATGCCATAACTCTGCATCCGTGGCTCCGTTTTGTGCGCATAATATGTCAAAATGTTCGCCTCGAAGAGTAGATCATTTCATCTCATTGCATCATTTTCATTTGAGCTCATCTTAGTGCCCGAAATGCTGTTGGAAGAGTGCTATGTGATGTTAGTTTCTGATTCTTATCAGAGCATGCACTTTTGTCATTTTTTCCATGATTGATGTGTGCACCCTATGAACTTGAGTCCTACATGTGTTTTGTAATATGCCATGCCATCTTTACAGGGGTGTATGCCATGTATTTTTCTGATCTATGTGGTGACTAGCCCAAGCATGCAAACTAGGCATCTTGATGTTGCTGTTTTCAGCCCTGTTTTGCTGATATTTTTATGCCATGTTTACTTGATGCTACAGAGATATCCATGCATATTTTGAGATACTTCAATAAGGATGTTTTGTTCTACATGTCTTGCTATATCCATCCATGCCCTTGTTTGCAATTATGGAGTGCCATAGCTTGAGTCAATCGAGCTCTACTTTTGCTATAAAATGTTTCCTGGCAGATTGTTTACATGTTATTCAATTTTGCCAAGGTTGTTGTTAGTGATCCAAGCATGCTATGATGTTGTTCTTGCCATGTATAGCTTCTATGCCATGTCTTATTTCTGTTAGTTGTCTTGCCATGCCATGTATTGCTCTGTGGTGAGTGGTTCAAGCTCACCAACATGCCTACTTACTGTTGTTCCTGCCATGTTTGAATCTGTATTATAACTTGCCATGTTTACATGGGTGCCATCATATTTTCTGATCCCTTTTGGCTCATGGTCAGTAAGGGACATTTGTTATATGCAATTAGTAGATTCATGCCATGCCTTTGTTGGCCATGATAAGTTCCTGTAACATGTTGTTTGATAGCTCTAAACATTGCAACCTGATGTTATTTCTGCTAGAGTCTGAAACTGTTATTATTTGCAATCTTGCCATGTGTTTTTGAGCATGTTCTAGTGATTTATGGAGATAGCTCAGTGTTCATGTTTTGTCATGCTTTACCTGTACGTCATGCCCATGTCTTTTGTTTTCATGTTGAGGTCCTGTAGCATATTGTTTTGATGCTTGCAATATGCCTAGTTGCTGTTTTGGACAGATTGTTGTTATAACTTGTATAGAGTGTATGTGTTGAACCGTTGCTCCGTTTTGAGTGTGCTCTATACGAAACTTGCTTGATTTTGCATGTAGTTTCGTATTATCATGTTGCATCCTTGTTTTGAGGTGTTTGCTTGATGTTTGTATGCATTTTGCACCAATGCCATGTTTATCTTGTTTTGCTCATATCTTCTAGGCCGTAGCTCCGAATCTAATGAACTTTATATGTAACTTGACTAGAATTTCGCGTAGATCATCGTGGTGCATCTTAACTTGCTGTTTAACAACTTTAACATAAGGTTTATTCAGATCTGGACCAATTGCAAAATATGCATATGAGGACTTACCGGAATTGTTATATGTTGTTCCCGGCCTCATTTAACCTTGCTTGGATGTGTTGTTCTTGTTTGCATCATCGCTTGCCATGAGTAGCTTCATGTAGTCTTGTCATGCATCATGCTTGTTTGTGCATCATGTCTTGTTCATGTGTAGTGTGTTTACCGTGTTGTGTGCTTCTTCTTGTTAGTTCCTGTTTCGTTGCGATCGTGAGGATTCGTTCGTCTACGCTTGGTTTGGCTTCATCCGTTCGTCTTCTTCATGGAATCGTTCTTCTTCCTTGCGGGATTTCAGGCAAGATGACCGCTACCCAGGATCTCACTACTATCATTGCTATGCTAGTTGCCTCGTTCTTTCGCTATGCTGCGCTAGCTATTACCTGTTTATCAAGCCATCCCAAATTGCCATGTCAGCCTCTAACCTTTGTCACCCTTCCTAGCAAACCGTTGTTTGGCTATGTTACCGCGTTGCTCAGTCCCTCTTATAGTGTTGTTAGTTGCAGGTGAAGATGAAGTTTGTTCCTTGTTGGAACATGGAGATGTTGTTCCTTGTTGGAACATGTTTACTTGTTGGGATATCACAATATATCTTATATTATTAATGCATCTATATACTTGGTAAAGGGTGGAAGGCTCGGCCTTATGCAGGTGTTTTGTTCCACTCTTGCCGCCCTAGTTTCCGTCATATCGGTATTATGTTCCCGGATTTTGCGTCCCTAACGCGGTCGGGTGATTTATGGGACCCCTTGACAGTTCGCTTTGAATAAGACTCGTCCGGCAAGGCCCAACATTGGTTTTACCATTTTCCTCACCACCACCTACTTTTCCCTTGGGAGTCGCTCTCTCGAGGTCATCTTTATTAGCCCTCCGGGCAGTGCTTCTCTAAGTGGTGGTTCGAACCGAGCCTTCAAGGAGGCCACCTTAGGGCAACTTGAGGATTGGTTTTACTCGTAGCTTTGTCTCATCCGGTGTTGCCCTGAGAACGAGATATGTGCAGATCCTATCGGGATTGTCGGCGCATCGGGCGGTCTTGCTGGTCTTGTTTTATTGCTGTCGAAATGTCTTGTAGCCGGGATTCCGAGACTGATCGGGTCTTCCCGGGGAGAAGGAATATCCTTCGTTGATCGCGAGAGCTTATCATGGGCTAAGTTGGGACACCCCTGCAGGGTTTAAACTTTCGAGAGCCGTGCCCGCAGTTATGTGGCAGATGGGAATTTGTTAATATCCGGTTGTAGTAAACTTGAAGCAAACTCTTCTAAAATACACCAACCGTGTGCGTAACCGTGAGTGTCACTTTTGGGGTTGATCGAGAGGAGAACACGGTTTCGGGTTATGTCGGCGTAAGTAGGAGTTCAGGATCACTTCTTGATCATTACTAGTTGACGACCGTTCCTTTGTTTCTCTTCTCGCTCTCTTTTGCGTATGTTAGCCACCATATATGCTTAGTCGCTGCTGCAACCTCACCACTTTACCCCTCCCTTTCCCATTTAAGCTTTGCTAGTCTTGATACCCATGGTAATGGGATTGCTGAGTCCTCGTGGCTCACAGATTACTACACCACCAGTTGCAGGTACAGGTTGTGCGATGATCTTGACGCGAGAGCGATGCTTGCTTGTCTTGAGTTCTTCTTCTGCTTCTTCTTCGATCAGGGGATAGGTTCCAGGTCGGCAGCCTGGGCTAGCAGGGTGGATGTCGTTTGAGCTTCTATTTATGTTTCATCCGTAGTCGGATGTTGATCTTGTATATATTGTGATGTATTCTTGTGGCATTTGTGCCTTATGTATGTATCCCCATCTATTATGTAATGTTGATGTAATGATATCCACCTTGCAAAAGCGTTCCAATATGCGGGTCTATCCTTGGTGGGACCGTCGAGTTCCTTTTGGATAGGGTCGCATATTGGGTGTGACATCCTCCCACTTGCTGCGCAGCTCTCCGTCAAGATATGCTTCCTTCTTGCCGATCCTGGAGGTCCATGCAATTCCTCCGGCAAGCGGCTCTCCTCTCTCTACGCGGGGCGTGAAGTAATGGCGGAAAAGTGCTACATTTGGGTGGACCCCAACAAAGTTCTCGCAGAGGTGCGCGAAAACGGCCATGGTGAGGACGGCGTTGGGGGTGAAATCAAGGAGGCGGAGGGCATATGTGTTCATGACATCGCAAAAAAATTCGGAAAATGGCGGGCAGAGCCCGCAGTGGAAGAAAAGCGCGAAGAAAGGGTACCCGATGGAAACCTTCTCGGATGTGGCGGCGGAGATCACCCTCGTGCGCAGATGCGCCCACGTCTCCGTCGACCAGAAAAGGTAATACAGCTCCGCAGCTCCTTCTGTCAGCGGGGATCGAAGAGGCCCGCTCCTTCCGCAGCGCCCGCGAGCCGCTGCGCCTCGGCCGATTTCACGCCTTTCCCCTTGTCGGCTTTCGGAGCCATGGAGAGAGGTGGTGGAGGAGGTCGACGGCGTTGGTGGCGCCGGTGGCAATGGGGGGGGGGCGGAGCGTCGCTTTCTTTGGACTTGAGAAGAAAGGGGGAGCGGCGGTGGTTTTTGATGTGACAGCAATGGCAAGTGGGCGTTCTGCCCCTGTTTCCCCTGCTTATAAGGGGGGAGAGGGGGTGGACGTTCCGCTTTTACCATTAAAGAAAGCCCCCACGATCTCTCCCACGACGCCACGTCTGGAACGTGTCGTTCATGGGGGACGTGGTGGGTCCCAAGCAAATAACTGCGCGATCCAGGCCGCGCGTGCCCGTGCACTGTTTTGGGCCTGGCCCAACAGAGCTTGGCGTCGTGTGTGGCCCAGGCCCGGGGGCTCCTGTCGGTGTACTAGAGTAGGGGTACCCTAGTACCCCGAACTCGTGCACGGACAGTCGCAGCACCCCGCGGCAGGGCTGGCCTGGTGACCGCCAAGGTCCTCAGCGGCTCCTTTGGAGCCATTCAAGAACAAAGTAATCAAGGCCCCGGCAAGAGGAGCTTGCCGGGAAGGCCACTCAAGGAACGAAGGAAACAAGACCCCAGCAAGAGGAGCTTGCCGGGAAGGCTTGGTGAGCGACAAGCTCGGCGCTACAAGGACCTTGCGCGGCAAAGGCGCTTGCCGCGGCAGGTAACCTCTCTTCATCTCCGCTCCAGCTCATCCGCCAACGTGTCGCCATGGGGCTTTCCTAGGCACACGTGTCAATGGGCTGTGCAGCCAGCGGGGAGCAGCGATAAGCGGCGCTGACAAGCTACCATCGTGGCAAGCGGAGGCGCGCTTGCGGTCCTGTTGCCTTTGTTCGAGCGACGAGACGGACATTTATGGCTCTTGTCCCTTGCCGTCGAGTTAGGTATAGATCATCATACATTGTACAAGCGGTGTACCAACCACTGTTTTTCCTATTTTACCCTTGCCTACTTGCCACCTGTGGTGACCCCTTGTGCCTATAAAAGGAGGCCCAAGTGCAGCGTGAAAGGGTTTGGTTGACTCGGTTCAGTTCATTCGACTCATTCGAGACCACACTCACTCAGGCTAGGTTTTGTAGCTCCCATTGTTCCCTAGCAACAATGCAATCAACCAGGCAGCAGTAGGAGTAATATCTCTCTGGAGAGCTCCGAAGCTGGGTAAATCTTCTCGTGTGCATCGCCTCGATCCGCTCTTTGTGCATTCTCCTCCCCCCTCCGAACCACAAGGGACCAGGTCCCATAGGTGTTCGTGGGACACGATCAGCTTCCCCGACACATCCTGTCCTCTCGCTTCATCCCCGCCGTCGTCCACCTTGCCAGTGCCTCTCCCATGACCGTCTAGTCCACCGCACCCTGCCGCCACCGTCTACCCTCCTAGATTTTCTTCCACGCCGCCGACAGCCATCGCTACCGCAGCACCGTCAAATTCACAACAGATGCATACACGGCGCCGCACCAGAGGCGGTACTCTTTCGTATCTGCTCAACTTATTTATCGCAGCAAGAAAATAGATCACCACTGCTTTACTCTGATTTCTTGTCCATCACTTACTTGTTAGTTGAAAGCAAACATTGGTTGCAAAGTTGCCTTTGTCCGGTTTGCACCTTCAGATCCGCCATGGCACGCTCAACACTATACTTGCAATGCTTTTGGTTTTCCCCTTTTATATTCCACACTTGTTAAATGACAGTAGGCTAAATTTCAAAATTGGGTCAGTCAATTTTTGAGAGCTTGCCGGAGTTCGCCGATGCGAAGGAAGGGGCTCGGGTGGGGATGGTGGTTGTGGGGGGCGGTGGTGGGGCCTCGCCGAATGAAGAAAACTCGACGCGGGTGGGGGCGGGGCTGGGGTGTGGGGTTGGCGGAGGAACACAGGCGGTAGGGGGCGGTGGTTCGGCCGGCATCCCGTGCAGTGTTCTATATGGGAAGCACAGTATGTTCCTTGTCAGGAAGGGGAGCAGGGACATCTGTAGTCGACACCTCTATTGGGCCGGTTCTGCTAAATGATTTCGCACTTCGAGTTGGTCTGCCATAATACCCCGGAAATGGTGGGAGCCGCGCGGCCTTTGAAACTGATAGTAATAGTTGTGCGCCTTCAGATGAATAGAGCTGGCCTGTAGGTGATCGATAGGCTGCATATTAGTAGCGGCAAAACCCTATGTTTTCCAGCCAGTTCCGCTTTCCCATTTATTTATGGTGGTTATGGTGTACCCCTATTATCTACACTACAATCTGCCTACTGGCTCTGCGCTCTCGTTATCATGGTTTGGCAATAAACTTCTATACGGTATATTATGAACCTATCATCTGCCAACTATCCTTACTTCTGGGGCCCCCAACAAGGAGCCTATTTTTTTGTGTAGTTGTGCCACATTATATTAATCTACTCACCATATTACAACACACATGGGCTCTCTCATCAGTATCCAGTGATAGCACACAAGGGTTTACAGGGAGCCTCTATTATATTACAATATCCTCTACATTACAAAGATAATCTCACTACCATTTGTGTTTTTATGCTTTACAGATATTGTACGTAATCACAATGAATATAAGAATGTGCACATCAGAAGAATATTGCGGAACAGTTCAATGGTAACAAACTTGGCATCAAGGGATTGAGGTCCATTGTGGATGCAATGAAACATTGTGGATGCCAACTATCCTTGAAAAAGGTGGTGCTACCGGAGAAATCACATAGCACCCGACGTATATTGGTGATTGAACCAGCGCCGCAAAACCTAGGATATCGCAACTATGCTGGTCGCTGTTTTGCTCTTGTGAGTACCTATTGTCCTATCGATGTCCTTACATTCATACCTGGTGGATTATGTGACATCATTGTGCATTATAGCTTGCTTATCCACTGTTCGCTCCAAATTATCAGATCTATATTAACACTTAAAATAATGTAGAATAAAACCAATGTCTATGAAGAAATTTAGTTCTGCATTGTTCTTGTAAGTATCTGTTGTCCTTATATTTGTCAGCTAGTTCTTCATGTACACTTTGCAGCTTATTTTCCCTTGTCCTCCATTTTTATACACATCAGATCTACATTTACTCTTGCCAAAATATTGAATAAAACCAATGTTACTGAAGAAGTTTAGCTCCGCATTGCTCTTGTCAGTGCCTTCTGCATGTATGCTGTATTTACATTTGTACTCTGCATCTGAAGTTAAATAATCGCCATTTGTTCCTATATTTTCACATCTATATTTACTCTTAACAAAATGTAGAATAAAGGCAATACTCTTGAAGAAGAGTGTGAGGTAAACTTCTTGAATTGCCCCCCCCCCATCAATATGGACAAGGCTTTTATAGAGCCTGTTTTCACTACTAATGTAAGTTTGTTCTCCTCGAGCCTTCAATCTTTGTTGTTTATATTTGGATAGCTATGCGTGCAAATGCTGTTTATTTTTGTCATCTGCATCAAATTGCTTGTTCAAAGTTTATAAAGTAGAAGTACATAAACATAAGTTTGTCGTTCTCGATTTCAGTCTTTAGTTGTACAATCTAGTTCCTTATTCGTGCCATGTAAATTAAACTAAACATAGCAAGTTATCTTATTTAGCACTATGTGTATGCTTGTGTTCTTGATCTGTAATCCAGTGGTGTGGTGAGACTACCAACAACAACACAATGTCATATCCTGCTATGTCTCAACTATGAATAATGCCATATTATATTAATGTTATTTAAATCATGTCTCTTTATTTACCAATCTGAAATGGTATAAATTGACAGTACACTCACCATTCATGCTTATACGTTGTTTAGAACTACATCTATGCTTGTGTTCTTGATTAGTAATCTAGTGGTCTGGTGAAGCTGGCCGCTCCTGCACAATGCCATTTCCTACCGTCTTAACTGTGAACAATGCCTATTATGTTAATGCCATTTTAAACCGTGTCTCTTTATTTCTGACAAAGAAATGAGATGAATTGACAGCGCTGATGCTTATACGTGCAAAACCTGTTATCTACCTACTTGTTTCTCTTTCAGGGTGACAACACTGCTGCTAGGAAGAACTGCCACAATGATAGTGAGACGAACCCATTGTTTGTCCCTCTAACACATATTCCAGAGGAGAAGGCAAAACATATTGAGGGTAGGGGTACAACCACGAAGTCACATCTTGATGTAGTGGGTCCCGAACTGTGCGTCTAGGCGGATGGTAACAGGAGACAAGGGACACGATGTTTTTACCCAGGTTCGGGCCCTCTCGAGGGAGGTAAAACCCTACTCCCGCTTGATTAATATTGATGATATGGGTAGTACAAGAGTAGATGTACCACGAGATCGAGAGAGGCTAAACCCTAGAAGCTAGCCTATGGTATGATTGTTGTTAGATCCTCACGGACTAAAACCCTCCGGTTTATATGGACACGGATAGGGTTAGGGTTACCGAGTCGGTTACAATGGTAGGAGATCTACATATCCGTGTCGCCAAGCTTGCCTTCCATGCCAAGGAAAGTCCCATCTGGACATGGGACGGCGTCTTCAATCTTGTATCTTCATAGTCCGAGTCCGCCAGCGGTGATAGTTACGCTATCCGGACACCCCTAATCGAGCCTCCTCGGTAGCCCCGAACCAGGCTTCAATGGCGACGAGTCCGGCGCGCATATTGTCTTCGGCATTGCAAGGCGGGTTCCTCTTCCAAATACTTCATAGAAAATTTTGAACACAAAAATAGTGTCCGACTCTGCAAAACAAATTCCACATACTACCGTAGAGAGAATAGCTTTTGCATAGATCTGCTGACGTATTCCACAGCATGACATCACACCACGGCCAGGTCTTTATACGAATCGTTTTTACTGTTCCACCTCAGCGCGTTTAGCGAGGCGGTTTCCTTGGCACGTCTTATCAAAGCGGACGTGGGTAACCCAACCGCGCCATTGATTATGGCGCTTGGGAGATAAGCGAGTTTTATCAGGCTGGCGGGGGACGCATAGCTTCGTCCGTCCATATAAGGGGATAAGGATCCACCTTTTCACCTACGCCTTCTTCCTCCTTTTCTCATCCAATTCCGCGCACTCGAGCTCCAGCGCCCAAGTCCGCACATCCCACCTCAACCTTCTCCAACTATGTCCGGACCGGGAGGTAAGTGGATGGCCTCCACTGTCATGGAGTGGCACATCAAAAAGCTGCAGAAGGCCGGATACTTGTCCAGCGACATCACGCACCGGCTACCCGACGAGGGGCAGCTCATTCCCACCCCCGGGCCCCATGAGAGGGTGGTGTTCCTCACCCACTTCCTCCATGACTAGGTTTTCCACTTCACCCATTTGTCCGGGGCTCATGTTCTACTACGGCCTGGATTTCCATGATCTGGCCCTGAACTTCATCCTCAACATTGTCAGGGAAGCTGATCGGACCCATGAACACCTATGGGACCGCGGACCAAGCCCTTCGGTTCGGTGGGGCGGAGGTTGCCTGAAAAGCGGATCGGTGAAGCACGAGCAGTTTACCCAGCTTGAGCTCTCCGTAGAGATAATACTCCTCTGCTGCTTATGCGATTCTATTGTGTTCTTGCTAGGGGCTGAGAGCTACAAGACCTAGCGTGAGTGTCTCTTGTTTGAATGAGTCGACCCTCTTCTCGTTCATGGGCCTCCTTTTATATGCTCAAGGGGTCACCGACGGTGCTAGCGTGAACAAGGGCAAAAGGGAAAATGAGTTGCAGTTGGTACAGCTACTTGTGCGGTGTATCCTACCTAACCACGGCGACGGGGACAAAGGCATTAAATGCCCGTCTAAGTCGACTAAACAGTGCAGAAAAGGACCGTCAGGGGCGCCACCGTTCGCCACGATGGCCATCCTATCAGCACCACTTGCCACCGCGCTCCGCTGGCTGCACAGCCTCTTGCCACGCACGCCTGGAAAGGTCCCATGGCGACACGTTGGTGGATGAGCTGGAGCGGAGGAACGGAGTGGTGATCTGCCGCGGCAAGCACCTTGCCGTGGTTTTTGTCTTGTCGCGTCCGGAAGCTTGTCGCTCACCGGGCCTTCCCGGCAAGCTCCTCTTGCCGGGGCCTTGTCTTCTAGGCGCCTTGAGTGGCCTTCCCGGCAAGCTCCTCTTGCCGGGGTCTTGTCTCTGGCTTGAATACTTTGCTCTTGAATGGCTCCAATGGAGCCACGAAGGACCTTGGCGATCACCACGCAAGCCATGTCGCGGGGTGCAGCAACTGCCCGTGCACGAGTTCGGGATACTAGGGTACCCCTACTCTAGTACACCGACAAACATCTCGGCGTTTATCGTCGTGTGCGAGGCCTTCCTCTGCATCCAGCCCCACTTCGGCTGATGGCTGAAGACCTTCAATGTCAAGCCGAAGGTAGTGGGCGGCCGCCAAACTGAGTCTTGGAGGTGCCATGGTTGGCAAGATGGCCAAAGTCCTATGGCTCGAGGCTCCTTTGTGGAGACCATAAAGGGGTGGCAATCGGGGTGGTTCTACATCCCCAAGCATGCGACTCTCAATGGCGGCGGCCCCAATTCGATCTGGCTCCCCACAGCTCACATCATGGAAAGAGCGGGCTGACACAGGGTGATTCGAAAAGAGCTGTCCGGACTCCAAACCTGCGTCCGGAACCTGGTGGACAAGAATCTCAAACTTGTCAATGTAATCCAAGTGATGCTCATCCGCCGGATTCTCCCATGCCAGCAACAGGCCTTTAAATTGTGGGAGTTCGATCCGGCACAGCACCAAACTCTGAAAAGGCTCTTGACACTACGTGCGAAGATGCAGAAGAGTCTTGTTCAAGGCGCCAAAGGCTCCCATATCCGCTACCGAAGATCGCGGATTCAGCTCGCAGCGTCAAGCCAGCGAGGTAAGTTATTTACCCTTTATGGGACTCTTTTTCATAGTTTGACTCTATCGGGATCTAAAACTCCCTAACCTTTGATAGGATGGCTGAAGACGTCCGGACAGATTAACCGTCCAGCCCCTTGCCCGAAAACCCAGCGGGCGCCCGTTTGATTTGGGCTGCTGGCTCGGGACCTCACGTGGTGCGGAGAAGAAGGCCAGAGAAGGAGGCCATGGGGACTCGAAGGCGCCCGACGCCAGGTGTTGTCGGACTCATCGTCCAAGCGACTCGGCGGAATCCTCCTCGAGGAAGAGGTGGAGGAAAAAGCTTCTCCCAGTGAAGGAGAGAAGAAAAGGAAGGCCGCCCCAACTGGGGAGGCCAGAGGGTCCAAGAAAGGAAGGACCCTTCCTCCGGACTTCTCCACCAACGCCGACAATGACGAGGAGGAGTGGCCAACAAGGGCCAAGCCCTTGGCAAGATCGTAAGTGTCCGGATTCCAGAATAGTTCATGACTTTTTATTTGTCGCATAGTATCTTCTAACGCCGAGTATGACCATGCAGCCCGCCCAAGGACGAGCTCGCCGCTTCGTCGAGCGGCTCCCTGGGTTCATCGGATGTGAATAACACTTCACTTCCGACCGCCTCCTCTCCTTGTGTCGCCGACGACACGGCGGTGGAGTCCCCAAATGGGCCCAGCCAGAGGAGGTGGTCTGGAGGTGCCGCAAGGCAACCTCCGGACTCGGCGCAAAGGCGAAACCCCGAGGGCTCTAAGTCCGGCCTGTGCGGACTCCGTCTCGAGACCTTCGATGGTTCCTTGATCCGACAGCGACCCCTTCGTAAGAAGGGTAAGGCTACTGACGCCGGTGACCTCCGTCCATCCAGAGGCACGGATAGCTTCTTTGGAGGTGCTTAACGGCGCCTCCATCGACGAGGAGCACCGCCTGTTACGAGTGTGGTGATCCGAGAAGTTCATCCGCCAAGGCGGGCTGGTTGGCTTATACTAGCCTTCTAACGGGCTTTGAGGTAAGTTTAGAATATGTAAAAATATTACGCATAGGCGGTAGCCCGATGCTTAGTTCGGTGTTGGAAGAAAAGCGGACTAAGGATCTGAAAAAAGATATCTGTGGGGTCTAACATAAGTATGTCAATATCTTGAATGCAGGCTCTTGCTTCTTGACCTCTGCCGCCTTGGCTGCGGAGGTCAATGCATTGAAGCAGAGCCTCGAGCGGTCCGGGAATGAGCTCAGCCTTGCCAAGAAGCAGCTCGAGGATAAGGAAGGTAAGTAATACCTTATTAAAGTAATTCCTTATAGAAAGGATTTGGTTGCTAAAATGACAGGACTAACGTGGGTATTGTAGGGGCCACAAACGAGGTAGTGACCATGAAGGAAGCGGTGTCCGCGGCCAGCTCAGCGGACATGGGGCGAACCAGCGAAAAAAAGCGAGGCCTTGGTGGCGGAGGTGCGGCAAGAGCTCCAGTCTCTCGTGGAAAAACACGAGAGTTTGGAGCGTGACTCGAAGACTCAAGAGTCCGAGCTTGCCTCGGCTCTTGAGAGTGCCAAAGCCGCTAAGGCCGAAGCCCAAAAGGCCCTCCAAGAAATTGAATCGTTAAAGAAGATAGCGGCGAGTAAAGCATTCTTTATGCAAAGCAAGCATGTGAAAGTGAATTACCTATTACTTACCGAATCCGGAGCTCTCCGGG